>JASPKZ010007265.1:0-397500 GCA_030220185.1 Diploptera punctata
GACATGGAGGACCTTCCCGGATGAGGTGATCAAATCAACACAGAGCCACCCGAGGCCCAACAACGAATATATATCGGAACATCTCATACAAGTAGCTATATGATGTCTTTACGGAGGCTGAGTGAACCCCGCCGTAACAGACCATAAGCACGAATAAAATTAGTTGCATAACCGGGAATCAAACCCGGGATTTGGGATAACCGAATTATTTTCGTAAGAAAATTGTCAATAAAATAAAGGACACTTTTGAAACGAGGAGAATGATTACAATATTCCCATAACAGAATTTAACATAACTAGATTTAGATTAGTCGGTCATGTCCAAAGAATTGACAGTGATGAAATGACAAAAAAAAAACGGAAGGAGAAGAAATGTTTTAAATTTAAAACTGGAGTTCAGAAAAAATCTAGAAGGCTGAAAATGAGAAATTGGAATAAAAGAGTCTGAAGAGAATACTTACAGAGTTTGGGACCTGATATGAATCTTATAATGATATTGTGAAAAGAAAAATTAATGTCTGAACCAGGAATCGAACCGTAGACCTCTCGTATTCCGCACGAGCGTGCAAGACCACTACACTATTCGAGACATGGTTGATGTTTATACCATGTCTCGAATAGTGTAGTGATCTTGCAAGCTCGTACGGAATACGAGAGGCCCACGGTTCGATTCCTGGTTCAGACATTAATGTTTCTTTTCACAATATCATTATAATATTATAATATGATCCATTATTGGAACTGTGATAAAATAACAATATTGGAAACTGATATGAATTATTGAACGAGACACGGTGATAAACAACTTGAATTATAGGTCCAACTGTTCAATGTTATGTGCTATCCTTATCAGCAACCGGCAGAACCCCCCCCCTCCTTACCAGCACTGATCACTCTACATCGTTATTATTCATTGAGAGGAAGAACTGCATGTCCGGACTTCAGGTCTGGGTATCTCATTACCATATTAAGTATAAAAGTTGTGTAGGAATATAACTGTGTTTGAGAACGTTGGTCCCTGTGATTTAGATGCTCCTCCTTATATGGTTTTCAGCCTGTAAATTGGTTGCACGAACAGCTTGTTCTTCAGACTTTGAGACTGGATTCCATAAGCAAGAAAGGAATAAATATTAACTTATCACGTAACCCTCATAACGACAAGACTATTTATTTTTATACAAAACATTCATGTTCGTTTATTTTTTAAACAAAAGTAAGGATCAACATTTATCCCAGAAGTAGACCTATGCAAAACATCACAAAGGAAGGAAAAGCTTATAGCTTTGTTTATTTTCTCATCTTTGAAGTTGGTTATTATCATTATTATTATTAAATCGTTTTTGAGAATGAGGATATTTTACTTGTTATTTTACTGTTTATTATATTAAATGCGTTTCTTACAATTTTTAAATAAAATTGGGCACCTAGCTTTCACAATACTTGTATAAAAATCCAAAAATATTTACGAACGTATAATAAGAGCGAAAACGCGCAAATTATTTCGCGAAATGAAAGTCTGAAATGAATTTGTTATCACTAGAAAATGCTAGTAATTTTATTAATGATGATCACGTTTCAGGTTTCCAAACAATTATTATTATTATTGTTGTTATTATTATTATTATTATTGTTGTGGTCGTTAAAACATTTAAATAATGCTCGATAGAGGTTTCAACCTGTGCTCCACGGAGCCCTTAAGATTTCCGTATCGTATGTAGACCTACTTATCATGGGCTTCGAGGCCACTCTAGAAAAATGAAAGAAATAATTGAATTAATTGAAAAATAAGAAATAGTAGAATCGAAATAATAAGAACTACAAATTACATTGCGAGAGGAAATTTGTCAAGTTGAATATTGCACCTCCTATAGCAGACGATTGTATACTCGGACCAACGGATCTGTGCCCCTGTAGCGCTGGCATCGTTCTTCAAAAAGTACACGTCAGTTCTCAACCTATTCAACCGCGCCCCCCTCCCACTACGTCAAATAGAAACCATTGTAACTGACCGAGTAGGGACGTTGCCAAACTTCCCCCGGTGTCAGACTCTTGAATATTTAATAATGTAAGATTAATTATTACTTCTTCATATTTAATTTAAGTAGGTCTAATGACACTGATTGATTTCTACGATTAATGGATATAATTATAATAGTGGATATTTGTTGGTTAAATGGAAATTACGTGAAGGGAATCTACATATGTTGTTTTTAAAGATAAATGTTTTCATCATAAATACTTTTCCTTCACCGCATTGTCTCATTTTGTTAGATTTGGAACGCAATCTTGAAGTCCTAACAAAATTATAAAATTATAGGTATTAACACACAGTCATGTACCCTCCTTCTTTCTCATCCGGGCTAGGGATCGGCTATGGCGAAGTTACTACATGCTACGATCTTATTTATATATAACATACTGATACTATACAGGAATTCTAATTTATACTTATGAATTAAGCTAATGATAATAATTTACATACTACATAACATAACATACTAATACTGGGTTGACAACACTGGACTGTGAGTGCAAATAATATCCCGCAAGAAAGCTCAAAACTGTGAGTAATGGGAGGGGAGAAAGAGAGAGAGGGAATATTTTACCGAGGCAGAAATGGAATTAGTGTTTAGTTCACATTTCTTACGGGGGCACAGATACGTTGGTCCAAGAATACTTGTACATTCTGTTGCCGTTAGAAAATGGTTTGTTATTTAATGAACTTCAGGAATGCTTTTTTATATATGACCAAGATTTGACAATATGTACACCTGTTCATGGTAGTTGAGAACGAATTGAGTTATTATGGCGTATTTTAAAATTTTTAAAGAATTATTTAATTGCAGGAACATTGTGAAATTGTTTCTTTAGTAGGGGTATATAACTTTACATTCACTTACAGTCTATCCCATCTCCGTTCCCTTTCCGTGTAACATTAACTTTTGAGATGTAAGATACGTCTATAGGGTGTTTGTGTCATAGAAAAAAGAACCCTGCGACCCAAACACATTGGAAACCATTGATATACGTTATTTAAATATTTTATTTTTCCTTTTGAATATTGGTTTATTCTTAACGTATCCGAGAATGATATACCAATATGATAGTAACAGTACATATTTTTTCTAAACAAAAATAATGCACTGCTATAAGATATAGCACAATTTTTTTTTCAGCGAAAACCTTTAATTCTGGTTTTATCTTTAAAATTGCTTAGGTTTATAAGGCCTACATGGTGCATTTTGTGCTATGACACAGTGGTAAACGAGATCAAGGAGAAATCAAATACAGTGAGAGACCTATTTTTCCGTCCATTTTATAGTTTTGCCTAAATCTCGAAGACAAATGTCGATTAGGAATCATCATCTTTACCTTCCTCTATTTCCATTGTTTGTAATCTTTATATTAGCTTAAAATAAATATCGCTGAAACCCTTCCTCATTCTTATTGCTTTCCTCCATGGGCACATAAATGTTAGCATTATTTGTAGCTCGTACCCGGAAGGCTCCGAATTCAAATCTTAAGATCTGTGCAACCAGGTTGTCTTAAGAAATTTCTGACATTTTTTCTTGATATTGGCGAAATTGTTCCCCGCTTTTGAGGTCGGGGCTCCTGGAAGGCGGAGTTATCACAATAATATTAGGCTATGTTAGGTGATAAATAATAACGAAACTTCAGGAGAGTCATTAAATCTAAGTTAACTTAAATTCCAGACTATCGGCGACGACACAAATTATTCATATAGTCTAAGTGGGAATCGAACCCGAAACTCCATGATGTGTAGTCAGAAGCTCTGATCATAAAACCACGAGGCTGGTCAGTTATCTTGACAAATTAAAAGTGAAGAAACTTCATATTTATTGTTGAAATTTCTTTTTAATTCCGATACTTCATTTGTTTATAATCTTACGAATATATAGAATAATGATGTACTCTAACCTTCATTAAACACAAAATATATTCATGTTATAAAAAGTAAAAAAATTAAATAAACTATGGTTTTTCGATGATTATGGCTATATGATAAGAATTTATTTAAAACCCACTTTTCCAAATCATAATTACATAATAATAAAATTAAATTACAGTATGAAGTCACTGCTGTCTGGATCCTTGTTCATTACATTTGAGAATTATACGTAACTGTTGTTATATTTATTTAAAGTGCGTAGCATGTTTTTATGGATATAAAAATTATCACGAAATGTTAACAAATAATACTGTCAGTATTGGAAATAAAATCAGCTACTATATAAAATAAAATATTTTATCTGTTGTATGTTTTTGGCGTTACTGTACAGTCAGATTTGTTTCTTTTCCACTTTGCTACAGTTGCATCCGAATGAAAGTACATTCTAGATATTTAAACTATTTATAAAATGTTTTAATCCATTCTAAATGTAAGTACAACCGCTATTATGAGATGTGAACATCTATTTTCTTAATTTTTAAAAATACAGAATGTGAAAAGCCTTTTTTTTTTAACTGAAATACGTAATGGAACAAAATATCAAAATGTAGTATAATGAAATTACATTGTTTTTGTGGTTAATATGCGACAGAAAAATAGCTCTATGTCTCCGTAAAATGCTGGTTTCTTTCGCCGTTAAATTACGATTGTAAACACTAATTAGGCCTAGTCATTTCCACATTTGTAATGGATATTTCGTCAGGACTGTAGGGAGACATTGTGTCACTAGGAGGAAGATCTGTTTTTATTGCTGCTGCCGACAGCACAATAAATTGTCATTTTAACCTCTTTTTTTCCCACAGTCGTTTACTCTGACATCCCTTATCAGACATATAGCGTGAACTTCAGCTTTTCAGAGCTCTGCCATAAATCACACTTTCTATGGTTTTCATGCTCTAAATATTTTTTGATAGTAACTTTTGGAGTCAAACATAGAATAATATATAATTATTGCTTATAGTATTTTAGAAATATGACAAGACACGATAATATAAATTAAACAGAGACAAATCATAAAAAATAAAATGAGCCTTGAAAATCATGAGAAATAATTAAAAAGGAAAGTCAAGGCCATGTGGAAAAATATATAAAAATTATAATGCCATATTTATACTGAATGTTTATACTGACCATGGCTTATGTGTTGGTCTGATTTCTCTTTGAGAATTCATGTTTGTATCAAATTATATATTTTTTATTTTTATCCTAGATAAGCTCCCACTAAACTGTGGATCCAACTGCCAAATCCAATGTTTATCTTCCATGTAATATTGTTAGTTGTTCAATGTGTGACTGTAAATTAAGTGTAGTTTTTAGATATTAAAGAGCAATCTTGAATATCATGCTTTGGCGCAGAGCTAAGGCATGTGTGCTGGTGCAACTCCTCTTGGAGGAAATAAATTTTCTCACTAAATTTCGATCATTGTATGTGAACAGGCGTCCATCCAGCATCTTGAGGACTTTTGATAGCTACAATAAGTAGTGGGTCCAAATATTTAAAAAAATAGTGTTTTCTTCTGCAGTTGATTAATTTTAAGCCTTCTTTAAAATACAGTATTAGCACTGTAGGTCCACTTGTCCTCTTTCAAAGTTATGTCCCTGATTCAAAATATCTCTTTTCCCCCAAGAATATCAGAAAAAAAAAACTTCTATTTATTCTTACTATTATTAAATCTCACTATTATATTGTAATATATAATCGTTATATTATATGTTTAAATATAATATTATTTTAATTTTAAATATGTTTCAAACAACTGTATCAAATTGAATTATATAATCATTTGAAGAATGTTATTATTTATTCCTTTTATTTTTATTTTTTTTTTGAGTTAGCATATTATGTATCTTTTCAGTTTTGGTTTTATTGATATTAAATTACTCCAATATCCTTTTTATTAATAAAATAATAATCAGAAAAACAATTCTCTAAGTTGTAATATTATGTGGCATACAGCTTATACAAATACAGTATTTATTTTTTCACCCAATTATATTTTTTATAATTGGTTAATTGCTGTTATGTAAGAATGAAATGTCAATATTTATCAAATATGAGGTCTATAAATTATATTAAATTACTTCAGTATTTAGATAAGATACTTCAGTAGTTACATTAATTATGTAATTTTATGTATTACAGACTGATCCCAGTACTGCATTCCTCAGAGCAGCGAGGGCTGGTCAGCAAGCTAAAGTTTTGGAATTCTTGGACTCGGGAGTTGACATAAACACTGCAAATGCAGTAAGTAATCTAGCTATATTTTTCACTAACAATTAAGATACGCTTTTGCTTAGTCTAAAATCAATACTTTGATAAACGTTGTGGAAGAGAATTGTGATTTTGTTTTCAAATTTGATACTACTTTATAGAGATGTTACTGGAAATTTTATAACAATAGAAAGTCTCCAAATTTCTTTTTTCCTTTTGTGCCACAAATCTTAATTATTTTTGTCTTGCGTTGTGGCCAAGTGGTCTAAGGTGTTATGGTGCAGAGCATTTGAGTCTCTGTGGGGGAAGAATTTTTTCATGGGATTTTAGCTAGTATGGGACCAATACTCACCCAGCATCATTAGGAACATGGTAGTTGCAAAACATAGAAGCTCCAGATTGAGAAAATCAGCTACAACAACTGAGAACTGGTGAACCACGTGTCACCAACCAGTATAGTGTCACTATACTGAGTGGGTCTACCTCTGTTTACTGACACATGCAGATTTGAGGCCACAGCCATCTGGTAAATGAAGAACCTTTAGGCCTGCTATTCCACAGAGTTTGTTGTATTTTAAAGAATAAACAATATATACATCAATCAGGTGGTCACCGTTGGATAATTATGTGAAACAATTATTGTACATATTTTGCATTTTTATTTAATTTGTGGGACTTTAATCATATAAGTTTTTTCTTTCCCAATCAATATTATAACACTATTGTAGAATTTTTTTTAGAGTTCTGAATGTTCTGAGCATTATGAGTACTAAACAAGCAAACAAAGAAACAAACAAACTCAGCAGCATGACAGGACTGGAAGGCCCTTGGCCTACCAGCCAGATGCTAGCCTCACATCTATATGTGTTAATCACAGAGGTGGACGATCATCCTGCAGTGTAGAGGTGACATGTGATCAGCATGTTGGGTCCCCCATCAGTTAGAGCTGATTTTGTCAACCTGGAGTCACTAGTTATTGTAGCTACCCAAAAATTCCTCACGATGCTGGGTAGGCACCAGTCCCTTACTGGTCGCAATTCCATGAGAAAGTTTATTCCCCCATGGAGACCCAAACCAGCACAAGCTCTGCACCAAGGCATTTTGCCTTAATCACTCGGCTGTGGCGTGGGACATGATATTAAACAGTAAGAGATAAAATTGTGATCACGGGAAGAAATTATGTTATAGAACATTGTCTTTATATGAACGAAAATTGCAGGGTAATCTATACCAATTTTGTGATACAAATTTGCTCCTGTTTTCCATACAATAGAATGGTTTGAATGCTCTTCATCTGGCAGCTAAGGATGGGCACTTGGATATAGTTCAAGACCTTCTGAAGCGCGGAGCCAATGTAGATGCAGCTACAAAGAAGGGGAATACTGCTTTACACATTGCATCTCTTGGTAAGAATTGTAGCTGTAAGACATTTTGATGTTCAAATCCAAACTGAGATAAGTGCATATAATTATATAAGTTACTAGAAGTCCCGGCCATGCGTTGCTGTGGCTAAGGTATAAGTTAAAAATTTTAATTAAGTTGTGTCTTTCAGCCAGATTACTTAAAACTAATACTTACACACAAAATTAATAATATTGAAAATAAAATAAACACTGAACACACTTAAATTATGAAATAATCAATATTTGTAATTCAATTGAAATTTGCGGTTGCAACAAAAAGCACAGCCATCTGGATCTCTCTTTGTTAAATAATAAACCAATTATCTTACCAAATTACCTTACACCACTATCTGTTAGAATCGTATGGAACCCACAGATAATTACACCGCCATCTGTTAGAATTGTATGGAACTCACAGATAATTATAACTCTTTGTTAAATAATAAACAAATAATTTGCAATAAAAAAATAATGCGAATATAAATTTAGTTATAAACTACCCTAAGTCTCAAGTTGGATCAAACTGCACACAGTGTGCAAAATTTTATTAAAATCGGTTCAGTAGTTTAGGATTCCATCGCAGACAAACAATGTGACCCAAAATTTTTATATATTAAGGTAATAATGATATGAACTGGAGACAAAATTATAATTTTACATGAGTATAAAACTAGTATGATTATATTTATACAAATCATCCAAATACAATGATGAAAATATTAATTTTGTTATAGTCTAAACGCATGAACTAAGTGGAATTAACGGATCTTTGGATTCCTGACAGTTCAGCACTTGAGACTGTGTTGTCATAACAATGTATTCAAGCTTGACAATTGCCAATCATGGCATGAACACTTATCTTCCTGTCCATAAACTCAAGGGTTCCTGCAAAATTCTTTTCATGTTGCAAATTCTCCAAAATTCACACTTCGTTTTACTTCAGATTTTGTTCATTGTATAACTTTGTAGACTTTGTTCATTGTGTTTGGTTTCTATTTTTTATTGTAAATTATGCCTATTTTTTATTATTCATACCAAGATGTTACCACATTTAGATTAAAATTCCGGCATCTTAATGTTACTCTGTCCATCTTTGTGGTCTCGAGGTAGTGTGCTGCCTTGTTATGCAGTGGGCCCGGGTTCAATCCCGGTCAGGACAAGCTTCCTGTGTGAGGTTTTTTCAGGATTTTCTTCTCACCTGTAAGACAAATGTCAGGAAGATTTAAGGAACATCATCTGGCCAGCATCATCATCATTATATTCACTGGTGTGGAAAGCAACAGGAAGCTATCTCACCTATAAATTCCTAGTAAAGCTGCAAGCATATCATGAAAAAGCTATGATTGCAATGAAGGACCTGCCCTATAGATAGATAGAATGTTACTCCCCACCATCAGCTCCGTGTCACCATGTAAGAACAGGAAACATTTTACCCGTTCTCTAGATTTCAGTTGTAGTTATCAGAAGTCCAGGGATCCATTAATTTCACTGTATAATTAACTCTTTACCTTATGGAAACCACATATTTAATACCACATCAATTTAATAAAATTGATAACATTTGAAATTAAAGCAGATATTTTAATATTTTATATGTACAAGGTAAGCGAGGAAAGAGATGCCACAGTGAAGATATAATCATGAAATGTAAACTAACCAAAAATACTATGCATTCTGAACACACACAAAATAATATTTCATGATTAATATTCCAGCATTGAAAATGCTCAATCTAAAGATCTTCACGTTTTTGTATAACTAAAAATTAACTCACTGGCACTTCAAAACCGTAGGTCCATGGCCTTACAGACAAAAGCTCTCTATACATTCCTATCCTGAGCTACTGTATTCCAGTCAACCTGAGTATAATCTACTTCCCTCAAATCACAGGTATTATTACTCTCCCACCTCATTCTTGGCCTGCCTACTACGCACTTTGCCTCTGGTTTACCTACAAGGAGTTTCAATGTCCCTCTTTCATTTCCCATTTGTGCCACATGTCCTGCCCATTGCATGAAATTTAACTGTTATTATTATATCTGGTTTCTCATAAAGTTCATGTAGCTCACTGTTATGTAGTCTTCTCCATTTGCTTGTCTGTTAATCTCTCTTTGGTCCAACAATTTTCTTAAGAACTCTATTCTCAAGTACTTGTAATCTTTTCTCCTCCTTTAAAGTAAGAGTCAATGTTTCACATCTATATAACTGGGAGAATAAGAGTTTTATATATTTTCAGTTAGCGTCCTCCGCTGTGGTCTCCGGGTAGCATACTGCCTTGTCACGCAGCGGGCCCGGGTTCGATCCATAGTCGGGACAGTTTTTCTGGTTGAGGTTTTAATCGGGATTTTTCCTCACCTGTAAGACAAATGTCAGGAAAACTTTAAGGCCCAAACGGTCCCCGAAATCATATGGCCATTGCAGTCATCATCATTCATATTCATCTTAGGTTAAGCTTAAGATTAGGGACTCTCCTGGCACACCATTATCATCATCACCCATCATATCATCGGGGCAACATAACCCGCCTTTCAGGCGCCCCAACCTCAGAGTATGCCATGCCAGGAGAGAAACCAGGAATGTCGAAAGACAAACCTGGGGCATTTGAAAAAAAAATACATATATATTTTCAGTTATAAAAGCTAATTAATTATAGTTTTAATCCTGCATTAATGATTATAGCTGTAAATGTTAATTTTAATTCTGATGATCATATTTAAAGAGGTTAAGTCTTAAATTTAAATTCCGAAACATTGATATGTACTTTCATTTGAAAAAAAAAATAGTGTTAATTTTGTTGTGTTACAAATTATTTTTGAGATTATATTCAATTTTCTTTTATATTTAATCTACAGCTGGGCAAGAGGATGTTGTAAAACATCTTGTGAAAAATGGAGCATTGGTGAATGTACAGTCCCAGAATGGTTTCACACCTCTGTACATGGCAGCACAGGAGAATCATGATGATGTAGTCAAGTTTCTTCTCAGTAAGGGAGCCAATCAAAGTTTGGCAACTGAGGTTAGTTACTTTAATCTTGAACTGTACTTAATTTAATTTGTATACGACTGGTTATTGAAAATCTTTTTATAGATGGTATTCTAGATAACTTATTTTTTTATTGGGTGGAGTCTAATTGCATTATTGCAGTGAGAATAAGGTAAAATCAATTATTCAGTAGTCCATGAATGTAAACCAATGCTACAATTAACTATACATATCCTATTATCCTAATTTGATTAACTATGATAAAATGAAATGTTTCCTTCTTCTCCTCATATAAATCTTCTAAGTAGATCGTGATTTCGAGACCGTAACGGTCTCATCTTCAGTACAATCTTGGTGACTGATGTGATGTCAATTGGAAGAAACAATTCTTCTTCCCTCTGTTGGTGGACTGATGAACCTCTGGATCAAGTTAGGATTTGCGGGAATTTTGAAGTTCATAAGTTTTCCTTTGTTTTTCTGACTGTGGATTTTTTCCCAAACCATGAGTTCCTTTTGTTTATCTATTTGTTTAATTAGACTGGCTTTTGATTCAATTAAATGCTTATCGGCCCAAGCATGAGCAGCTACTGCTGACTTTTCCACTTCTCCATTTTTGACATTTCTAAGATGTTATTTCACCCTTGTTTTCAAATTTCTTTTTGTTTTTCAATATAAATGTTGTCACAATCCCTGCATTTGATCTGATAAATTCCTGATTAGTTTCCTTCTTCAATTCTTTCATTTTTATTGGTTTTAATTATCCTTATTAAGACTGTATTCATTCTTCGGTGCCAATCTTATATTAAACTTTTTGAAACTTAAGGTGTTTCAATGGGTGGAAAAGTCAGCAGTAGCTGCTCATGCTTGGTTCGAAAAGCATTTAATTGAATCAAAAGCCAGTTTAATTAAACATATAGATAAACAAAAGGAACTCAAGGTTTGGGAAAAAATCCAAGGAAAACTTACGAACTTCGAAATTCCCGCAAATCCTGGCCTGATCCAGAGGTTCATCGGTCCACCAACAGAGGGAAGAAAAAATGTTTCTTCCGATCGACATAACATCAGTCGCCAAGATTGTATTGAAGATGAGATCATTATGGTCTCGAAATCGCGATCTACTTAGAAGATTTATATGAGGAGAGATAAGAAACATTTGATTTTATAATAAATTAAACCTCATAGTGATTAATTCCTATAAAAGTTAAATTGGTTAACTATGCTTCACAAAGTTTTTTAAAATGTCCAGTTACTCTTTAGCTATGATTCTATAAAGATAAATAGTATAAATTAGTTTAGTGTTATGAACATAATTTGGAAATTAATTTATAAATCAAGCCATCTGTAGGCCAAGTTAACATAAATAAAGATATTTTTATTATTTATTTCATACATCTCAATGATGGATAAATCATATTTGAAGAGACCTTTGGCTTTCTAGGCCAATACTCTACCAACTGAGCTATCTGAGCACTCCAATCTAAATGAAAATTTTTCTCTTATATGCACTGTAGCATTCGTAGCATTTGGCGGTTGGGACAATTTGTGGATGTACTGTTCACCAGATAATATGATTCTGTCTGTAATCTTCTATTTCTTGTGATGATAATATTTTAGCTGCACCCTCTCACATATAAATAAATTACAATGGAATGTGGGAATCTGTCAAATTTTGAATTTTTATTTTTTGCCATGATAATTGTTTCTTCACTCCTAATAATTATTGATGAAGTAAAAATGATGACACAGATATTTATAGTTGCTTTCCATGTTTGGAACTAAGGAGGTATGTGTAATCATTATATTGATATGATGTGTGTCTGTTTACATCGAGATCAGGGTCACTTCAAGATACTCATTTCTGAGCTTGTAATATTGCCAAATGATAATAGCAGATAATGTTTCCCATTAAGTTGGATATATATGATTCTTCATAGTAGCATTTACCTAGTGATTTCAAGAACAATACTGGTTTCTAGTGCAGTCTGATTTAAATTGTGTTGAGAGTATTAAATGATATCGTGTGCTTACTTCTAAAGAATATTATTCTCCTATCTGGTACTCAGAAGAAGAAGAAGGAAGATTATATTCTTAAAAGAAAACACAAGTGATATCTGTTCAATTTCTTCCAAACTTATGTAATTTGTAGTAAGTAATAGTAATTTAATTTATATTTGAAGAGAAAAATGTATTTTAATTTGTGTTGAGTTGTTTTTGACTCACCTCATACTTCTTCTCCCTCGCAGACTCGAGTTTCTTCACTGCATTTGTGACATTCTCAATGCGTGAATGTGATACAGCACTGAGAAGGTCACAAATGCAGTGAAGAAACTCGAGTCTGCGAGGGAGTTAAGAAGTATGAGGTGAGTCAAAAACAACTCAACACAAATTAAAATAAACTTCATAGTGTTATTTCCTACCTACATAACTTAAAAAAAATGTATGCCTAGACCGGGGTTTAAACCCAAAGCATCTAGTTCTATACACTACTGCTCTTTCAAACTGAGGTACCTATAGTCCAGTTCTGGTAATTGTAGTCATCTTGGTGAATCCAAAGGCATGTGGCTGGAAGGAACATTCGAGAGGTGGAGGGAAGTAGTAGCCATGCAAAAAACATTTTCTTATTATTAATAATAATAATAATAATAATAATAATAATGAAATAAACTGATATAAAAACAACACTGTTCTATAATGAAGCTCCAAACATATGAGAAAACACAAGTATTCACTAACACAGAACTAGAATATAAAAAAAAATCAGTGTGTATTATGTCTTCAAAACTGAGTGTAGTTGCTGGCAGTACCTGCAACTTGCCCTCCCCTCTTACTGCACCATACAACGTACTTACTTACTTACTCACTCACTCACTCACTGGCACTATCGAACCCGTAGGTTCATGGCCGCGCGGACGTAAGCTCTCCATACATCCCTATCCTGAGCTAATGTTTTCCAATCATTCCCTGTATAATCTACTTCCCTCAAATCATAGTTAATGTTGTTCTCCCACCTCATTCTTGGTCTACCAACTGGGCGTTTTCCCTCCAGCTTTCCTACAAGAAGCTTCCATGCATGTCTTTCATTTCCCATATGTGCAACATGTCCTGCCCATCGCAGTCTACGAGACTTAACTGTTCTTATTATATCTGGCTTCCTATAAAGACCATGTAGTTCATTGTTATGTAGTCTTCTCCATTCACCTGTCTGGTAATCTCCTTTCCTCCCTTAAAGTAAGAGTCCATGTTTCGCACCCATATAATATAACTGCTAGAATAATTGTTTTATATATTTTCAGTTTAACGTTTTTTGAAAGGAGTTGGGACATACAACATAGACTCTTCAAATAGGGCTACAGAAGCCAGAACTGAACTATAGATCTCTAATCGAAATGTGAATTTTTCTCTTACTTATGTAATTCCTGAGAGCACAAAAGGCTCGACACATCATTTTGTGGTTTCTTATTTGGAAGACTTTTAATGGGAATTTAACATTACTATATAAAACCAGTAAAGATTCTTTCAATGTTTTTATTTTAAATTTAACATTTTTTACTGAATTAAAAATTATATTTGAAGACAAAATGTTATACATAGATCATAGGTGTAAATTTTTTCTTCAAATATAATTTGTCATTCAGTGAGAAATTATAAATTTAAAATAAGAATATCAAAGTAATTTAATGTTTAATGATATAATGACTCCCTAAAATATTTGTTTGATCAACCATATTATTAGTTAATTACATACGATAACTGTATCTTAATAACATGAATTATTACGAGTAATAATTATTACAGTTCATTGAAGTGCAGCCAAATATCAATTTCCAACTAAACACATCCAATATTGTATTGACTTAGGCTTTCACGGCCAAGATTACAGCCCGGAAATCTTCTTCAAGATCATCACATCCAATATTGATTAACATTGTATTCAGAGCATCCTCAACCATTGAAATCAGCACTCCAAATGGCAGACACAAGTTTTGAAATTGATTTTGATTCACTAATATTACCCCAGATAAATTACCTAATGAACAATGTGTATTTAAAATAAATCAATTCTAGGGTTTAAATTAAAATTCTTTACACCTCACCTCATATCCATTCTTAATTTAAATGTTAAATTAAACCTCATAGTGATTTTTCCTATAAAAGTTCAAAATCAGTTCTATTCACTTTAATTATAATATTCTAATAAATTGAGTTTATTTCCTTTGTTTAATCTATGTTGATTTGAGGTTAAAATCTCCAAACTTAATTTGTGCAAAAGCTTAACATCATGTAAACTACGTACGTAAGATATTTGTAAAACTCAGAAATTAGTTAGATATTTAATTATGGTCAAAGAAAAAGGAAAGTCATATGCAACTTGCCTATAATGATAATTATTATACTCACATGAAAATTATAAAATGTGCTTAAGCTCATTTTTCACACACATACATCTTAATTATTACCATTATGGGCTCATTATGTAATATGCTATTAAGAAATATGTTTTATAATATGCATAAATATCATCACTAGGACCTTTTTTCCTTTTTATGCCTTTAAAAAAATCTTTTTGCGTGATAGTTTGTTTTAACGTACTTACAGCAATGGCGACCATGATTGAAAGTTCAACTTCCTATATTTCGGGCTTGCCAACCTAAATAACTATACTGTAATAAAATAACTAAACTGTAATAAAATGACTATACTGTAATAAAATAACGTCCCGTGCCATAACCGAATGATTAAGGCAGGAAGCCTTGGCACAGAGCTACGGGACTTGCGCTGGTTCGAGTCTCCATGGGGAAAGAAATTTTCCCATGGTATTTCAGCCAGTATGGGACCGGTGCCCACCCAGCATCATGAGGCATTTGGGTAGCTACAATAAGTAGCGGTTCCAGGTTGAGAAAACCAACTATAACGGCTGGGTGACTCGACATGCTGACCATATGTCACCCTGATACTGGCTAGATGATCATCTATCTCTGTGATTGACATGTGGATGTGAGGCCAGGAGCCAGCTGGTAGGCTAAGGGCCTTCTAGGCTTGTCGTGCCATGGAAAAAAAAAAAAACTATACTATAATAAAATAACTATACTGTAATATTACATATTACAAACACGCGTGTGTGAAGTAAAACCACTGTCCTCTATGTATACTACATACAATGTGTATACAAAAAAAATATCCAAAAGGTAGTGTTAATATACATTATAAGAAACAAATCACTGCATTTTAAATGAACCGAACTTTATTTGAAACAATATAAAACAATAAATATGTACTTGCTGCCATTTTATCATTAGTCTCACGACATCCTGTTGTTTCAACTAATAAACATTGCCCACACTGTTAACGTTAGTTAATTGTTTATAACGAATGCAAATATTTCCAACAAAGATATTATTTTACTATTATTTATTACTTTGAAAACACCATCGCACAAAAAATAATGTACAACATACTTTGTGAAATGCTTTACAGAATCTCGGAAATTAAAAACCGAGCATAGCGACATTTATCTTCATTTTGTAAAAACCACTTCCCAACCTTGCATTGTAATATACTATTATTAGTTTACTATCTTACATTTACTGGACATTTCATGTTGTAAAAAAAGGGGTGAGCAAATGGATATATTTTTCTTAATTTTAATAATGTTACAACAAATAAATTAACCTGTATGATCACAGTGGACTAGTGGTTATGCTCCTTGCCTCTGATCCCAAGGGTCGCGGGTTCAAACCCAGCTGGGGTCGATGGATTTTTTTTTAGGACGGAAAAATCCAAGGAGCAAGTCCTCCGGGAGGGACTTTAAGCCGTGGGTCCCGAGTCTGAAGATTTTCAGGCTCATAAAAAAATCCTTAAGCCTGAATGAAAAGGCCTCTAAGCAAAATTTACCGAATTTTCCCGTCCTAGTACTACCTTGGTTTCCTAGATGTCAGTATGAGGCGGAACGCTGACCATGGTCCACTCAAAAATGACATCTATACGAAAACAAGTGTAACTAAATTAATATGGATCAATTTCTTCCCTGTAGGAGGAGAGCGCCTAAATCTCTGTAAAGGGAAAACATGGGCTTACAATACAAAAAAAATGATAATTATGAAAGAGGAACCACCTTTTATCTTGTTTTTAATGAGGACACTTGAAAATAATTGCCAATTGAAGGTGGAATAATTCCTTGTGCTTGTGTAATAATTCACCTCGGTAAAAACTTCTGAGGTCTAGATTGATTTCAAGAGAAACATTGCAGGTTTATGTTTCAGTGTGCTTTTAAGCATAATTGATATTTTAAATAAATTAACTGTCTTTACAGTTGAAAGTTTGGAAGTGCTTTTAATTATATCATTAATTCATCTAGGTATTAGAGATGTGTTTTTATATATTTAAAAAAAACTTTCAACTTTAATGGGATCATAACTTACTTATACTCGTAGTTTGATTAATTTACAGTATATTACTCTTGCAAACTTTCCAATTTGCATTTGCATTTTTGAAGTGAACCACTTAGAAATCAATGCAGAAATGTATGGTCTTCTACTTAACCCTGTAAAATTAATTTGTCAACATCTCATTGTCATCATCATTCAAAAGGCCCTGGGTACAAACCCCAGTCTGTCCGTATATTTTTCATAAGTAATGCCACGAGTGATTTACAATTTATCTAGAGAATTTGGAAATCAAGAGTGGCATTTGTTAGGACTATTTAACGAATAAAATTAAGCTCTTTACTAAAAAATAATTATTTGAATATAGTTACCGGTGTTTTAAAATATTTATATAGTTAATGTAAACGGCAATGTTTGAAAACAAATTAGAAATGTGAGGTTATGTATATTCACTGCAACTCGATCATATTATTTATTGCCAAATAGGATTGCAATATTGTAAGAATGCACTCTAGTGGAGAAATAATGAAACACATCAAACTATTATAATCAACATTATAGGTTAATCATTTATATTTTGAATAAACAACTCAGTAAAATCACTGAATCTATTCATTATTTGCTATATTCAATGTATTTGTTGGAGAAAATAATGGTCTAACCTGTTCAGAATATTAAAAAAGGAGGAGCTTTCTTTATCACAAAAGCAGGAGCTGATAAAAATAAATTGATAAAGAGCGAGGTGAAACACGACAGTCATTGGTGTAAAAAGAATTCATTGAAGCGTGATTGGTCATTGACTACCATTTGCGACATGAGTTAAATAGTCTGTTCAAATATAATTTATCCTTCATTGAGATGTATTAAATGAATGATTAAAAACATTGACGGATGCCATACTGACTTTATAATGTAATATAAAATTCCCAATGAAGGTCTTCTTGATAAAGAAGTCGCCATTTGCATGATCGAACAATGGTTTGTAGCATTTGGTGTTCGGGAATTAAGAGTGTATATAAGAGAAAAATTTGCATTTATAATGGGTGCTCAGATAGCTCAATCAGTAGAGCATTCTCATAGAAAGCTAAAGGTCCTGAGTTCAAACCCAGTCTGAGCATATATTTTTCTCTACTTGATTTGAATGAATCGCCTTTGTTAAATTAAAAAAATTAAATAAATTATTGTTGTATTGTTGCTTAGATCAGTTGATATGTACTATAATAACACAATTCATAATTTGTTAACATGTCTGAAGAAGGTACAGTTTACCGAAACAGCTGTCACTGAATTATATCTTAATAAATATGAAAATCAAATAAAAGTAAGTTTTATTTTTATTTAATTAATATATATTTTTCTCTTCAAATATAATTTATCCTTCATTGAGATGTATTAAATGAATAATAAAAACATCAAAGAATAACTTACCTTTTGATTTTGGTAGCCATTATAGTAGACATAAGGGGAACTCTGCTTCGTCGCAATGGGTTAAGAAATACCGATAATTTGCATAATTGAGAGCTGGTGTAAGTAAAAATTATAGATTAGTTGATAATGGAATAAAAGTTTAAAAAATAGCCAGAAACACTGTATTTAACACTAACAATAAACAAAGTAATATTGTCTGCATTGAATTCAACTTAACAACTAGGTACTTACTAAAACAACTAAAATAAGATGATGGAAAGAATATCAATGTTAGTTTTAGGGACCAAAGCTGGCCAATTTGATTCTAGAATTTATATTCTATACTCATATTTTAGGATGGATTCACACCATTAGCAGTCGCTATGCAGCAGGCACATGATAAAGTGGTTGCTGTGCTCTTGGAGAATGATACTCGGGGTAAAGTTCGTCTTCCTGCCCTTCATATTGCTGCTAAGAAAGATGACTGCAAGGCAGCTGCATTATTACTACAGGTTAGTATGTTTATGTTATACCAGGACCCAGATTTTTAGGTTTTAAAATCATTTTGTTCCTTGCTTGCTAAATGAAAATTTTAACATAATTATTATCATATCAGACAAATAGTTGGATCTTATAAAAATGGCTAAATAAAAAGTTAAAACTGTTTAAAAAATAACGAAAATGCAAAATTCAATATGTGAGAGATACAAAATTCAATGACATGGCATACAAACTAGGTTGTATACTGTAGCCTCGTTGTCTAAGGCATCATGTCTTGGGACAGAGCTACAGGACACATACTGTCCTGTAATTAGGGTGGAATAAAATTAATTTAATCATTAGAAATTTTAAAATTTATTACCGGTATAAATTTTTCAAGGTCCCCATGGTGGCAGAAATTTTGTCATGAAATTTTGACCAATATGGGATTAGTGCCCATCCAGCATTGTAAGGAATTTGGTAATAAGTAGTTGCTCCAGATTGAGAAACCAGCTATAGCAGCTGTGGATCTCCACATGTCGCCCCTATGTAGGGTTGGTAGCCTTCCACCTCTGTAAGAAAACTAATCTGACAACTGACCTAACTGATAGACTACATCATGCATCCAATTTATATTCAATCTCCGACGATATGACCATGTGTCTTCTTCATTTCAGTCTTTATCATGGCTATGTCTAAATAACCGAAAAACTATAAATTCATATTACGAATTGTTGGCTTTCTTAGGGCTTAAAGGACCTTTGGGATATAGATTTTTGGTAGCATGACGTTCTAGCCGAGCGTTAGTATGTGGATGTATTAGTTATAAAGGTATACGTGTTTTCGAACATAAACAAATGGATTCTTAATTTAACTATTTTATTTCTAGCGTATAATGATTACAATAGCCTTAAGTAATTCTAACCCTAAATAACTAATCTAAGCTTATATTAAGAAAACCTACATTCTAACTTTCCTGAGTTTCGAGAGAGGGAGATATGGGATTATGAATCTACCCTAATTTACATTCTAATAATTATCTAATAACTCTTACCCTTTGAAATATAGTTTGCACACTCTGAAACTAGTATATTTAAGATACTTGACTCCATTTCTAATTGTCCTAGGCAAATTTTATTAAGAAAAATGCTATGCAGACTTACCCATCAGTTCACTGCTTCAACAGACCCGAGTCCCATATTTTGCAAGGTTTATATACTAAGCTTCTGGACCTACAGCTATAACTAACTGTACTAACATTCCTATAGTCTAAATGCAGAGATTTACAGTTAGCCTTGCAATACTTTGTTCCTGCCATAATCAAAATTCTATCCTGAAATATAATATGTCTAAATGCTTATATTTTACCAACTGTTTTTATATGGAATAATTAAAATAATCTATGAAATAATTAAAATACCTATGTAAAAATAATCTATGTATTCGTAACAATTCACATGTTTTGCTATTCCGAATTCTGCATATACATTATATTCTATAATATTCTGCATATACATTATATTCTATAATATTCTGCCCTAGGGTAGGTCCTTCACTGCAATCATAGCATTTTCATGCTATGCTTTGTAGCTTTACTTACTTACTTACTCACTGGCACTATCGAACCCGTAGGTTCATGGCCGCGCGGACATACGCTCTCCATACATCCCTATCCTGAGCTAATGCTTTCCAATCATTCCCTGTATAATCTACTTCCCTCAAATCATAGTTAATGTTATTCTCCCACCTCAATCTTGGTCTACCAACTGGGCGTTTTCCCTCTGGCTTTCCTACAAGAAGCTTCCATGCAAGTCTTTCATTCCCCATATGTGCAACATGTCCTGCCCATCACAGTCTATGAGACTTAACTGTTCTTATTATATCTGGCTTTCTATAAAGACCATGTAGTTCATTGTTATGTAGTCTTCTCCATTCACCTGTCTGTTCATCTCTCTTTGGTCCAAAAATTTTCCTAAGTACTTTATTCTCAAATACTTGTAATCTCCTTTCCTCCCTCAAAGTAAGAGTCCATGTTTCGCACCCATATAATATAACTGGTAGAATAATAGTTTCATATATTTTCAGTTTTACGTTTTTTGAAAGGAGTTGGGATATCAAGAGTCTCTGCAATGCATAATAGCACGCATTTCCAGAATTGAGCCTATGTTTAATTTCTTTGTGCATCTCATTCCTATTTGTGATTATTGTTCCTAGGTATTTGTATTCAGCCACCTCCTCAAAATTTCCCTCATTTGTCATTAGCTGCCCATTTGTCATTAGCTGCCCATTTCCAATATATAATGAATTTCTACGTGTGGCCAAATATTTAGTTTTATTGATATTTACTTCCAGTCCTAATTTCTTAGTGTTACTCAATAGTGTGTATGTCTTGTCCTTTAGTATCTCCTTGCTATCGGCCAATAATACTACATCATCAGCATAAACTAACAGCTTTTTAATACCATTCCTCACTCTAAAGATTTAATGGCATGCTCTAGTACAAAATTAAATAGTAGAGGAGATATTTAAATCTAAATTAACTGATATTTTAAGTTCCATATAATGAAAGCACTACCTGAATAACCACTTTATTTCAGAATTTTGTAAGTGCCTATAAATATTCATCTAGGAAGCTTTTCTTATTTTATTTTATTCTATGTTTTTGTTAGTGTTAATTTTAGACTATATTCACATTGTGCATTGTTTAGGCTATACTTTAATAATATCTTAAAATTGTAATAAGTGTATAAAATTTTGTACTGTTTTATTATTGCTGGTTGATTCGAAGAGAAGGCCGTGACCTTAACTCTGCCAGCTTAAATAAAGTATTATTATCATCATTAAATGACAAATGTGACTGTGAGACTAGAAACCAGATGGTAAGCTTGTGTAATGTAGTAACACTCATGAACGAATTATTTGCAAGTGTACTAATTTGTATGCATCATTAATTTTGATTGCAGAATGACCACAATCCAGATGTGACTTCAAAAAGTGGTTTCACTCCATTGCACATAGCAGCTCATTATGGAAATGAGGCCATTGCCAATTTGCTTCATCAGCGAGGAGCAGATGTTAATTTTTCTGCCAAGGTTGGTTCAGGATTTTTAACTCGTGCATACATTGTGATGAACATGTTGTTGTTGTTGTTGTTTTCAAATGCTGGGCCTTGGCAACGAAGCCATTAGCGTTCTTGCTCTCCAATATTTCTCTATGGTGGTTCCAACAGGTAATACTTCACAAGTAGAATATGTTTATCACTCACCTCATATTGTTCTTCTTATTTGATTATAAACTAGTTTCGGAACATAGTTTCTGTTCCATCCTCAGTATCATCACCTACTGAGGATGGAACAGAAACTATGTTCCGAAACTAGTTTATAATCAAATAAGAAGAACAATATGAGGTGAGTGATAAACATATTCTACCTTAATGAATATACCTCATAGTGAGAATTCCTAAAATAAGTAAATACTTCACAGGTTTGTAGATATCCTTCGTTCATTTCTTCATGTTTGTTGCGTAGAGGACAATTTGGATTCATGTAGATTCCTATTTTATATAAATGTTCGGCCAAATAGTCATGTTCTATAAGCAGTCTAAATTTTGCTACTGTAGTTTTGCGTGGAATTTCTGGAATAATATCTGGCTTCTTTACTAAAATATTCCATTTTTTGTCCTTGGCTTTATTACATAGGTCATGGTTTTGTTTGATTTTATATTTGTTTTTAATTATTTTTTATGGATGTGAAAGGTAAGCTTTTAGTAGTATTCTGTATTAGACTGGAGCCTTTTTTGGCAAGAAAATCAGCAGTCTCATTTCCAGCAATTCCACAATGTGCAGGTATCCATTGCAATTGAATTCTTTTCTGTAGTTTTTGGAGTTGTTGAATTATTTTGTAGCACTCTTTAATTTGTATTGACTTCATTTGGTGTGAATTTATTGCTGCCTCAGAATCAGAGAGTATGACAGCATTTTGAAATTCATTTATTCTGTATAGTAATTGTTGGAGTGAAATATGAACAGCCGTTACTTCTGCATCAAAATTTGTTGTGTGGTATCCTGCTGGTAGAAGATGAACATTGTAGTCATGATATTGTCTTTATTTACTTATACCTTAACTATTTCTTTCTATATATAAGAGATGGGTAAATTTTATTGCCTAGTTGAGGTCTTCTCTTGATTTTTTCTCTCAACTTTGACGTAGAACTGTTAGAAAATGCAGTTGACTTCCTTTCTGAGTATTGTTAGGTAATCATTTGTTAGCAAGTAACACTATGAGGTTTTATTTAAACAATCAATAAATTAATAAAATATTACCACCTCACCTCATTTTTGTAAAATATGAGATTAGGTAAATAAATTACAATAGGACGTAACATTATGAAGTTCTTATGAAAATACAATAGGAAGTAACATTATGAGAATTTACTTAATAAATAAGGTGGGTCTGCATTCCTCTTACCTCATATTTCACTGTTTCTTGTAAGACATGTTTCAAAGCATCTTTGCTCCTTCTTCAGTTGGTACAGATTGATGATCTTTAAGTTGTCGGCTCTGGATCACGACTCCTGCTCCCTCTTTTTGTGGTGTAAAGAATTTCCTTATTGAGTTTTTTTCTTTCCCAAGAATTTCATTTTGGTGTTTCCTATTCACAAGAAAGTTACAACAGTGTTTATGCAATAAAAATTCTTCATTGCAGCTTCATTATTTTTATTCTAAGAGAAATAAATGTGCAGTACTCAAGGACAAACATGCATGTAAAAGTACAGAACACACTAACACAACTTAATTTAATATAAAAAAATATGTTTCCCAATTTTAACTTTGAATAAAAAAATATACTAGACCGTTTCTGCATGAATTGGTTAATTTAATGTTTACATACAGTTGTAAGCACTTAGGAATTATAAATGTATTTATAGACAAATGGATTTGTTGAGATATGTGTTAATGATATGTTGCATACAATAGCGAGAGTAAAAATTGTACATTTAAAATTTAAAATAAATTATACCTCATAGTGATATTTTCTATAATACTTTAATAATACATTTGTTTCTATTTTAGCACAATATCACCCCTTTGCATGTGGCTTGCAAATGGGGAAAGATCAATATGGTTTCACTACTCATTAGCAAAGGAGCTGACATAGAAGCAAAGACAAGAGATGGTTTGACACCATTGCATTGTGCAGCACGTTCAGGACATGACCAGGTTGTGGACCTATTGTTGGAAAATAAGGCACCTATTCGCTCCAAAACAAAGGTTAGTCTTTTACAATATATTCTAGGGTTATCATTATCTTCAGTTGAATAAGTTTATCTATCAAATGGTAAAGAGAAAAATTTATGCCTGAACTAGGAATCTAACCCCGAACCTTCAGCTTTCCGTGCTGATGCTCTTAACCATTGAGCTAATCCAGGCTTTCCCATCCAAGCATAAATCCTTCCTTTACCTTACTGTCTTGGTCCCAATTTATGCTTGGATGGGAAGGAAGCCTGGATTAGCTCAATGGTTAAGAGCATAAGCACGGGAAGCTGAAGGTTCGGGGTTCGATTCCCGGTTCAGGCATAAATTTTTCTCTTTATCATTTGATTACAATAATTTAGTTGTATACTTTAATATACTTTTTTCAATCATAGTAACAGCTTTAGCTTCTTAATATTAATTTAATAAAGTTTATCTATGTGAAATTACATACCCATATATGAAAAGAAAGTCCTGCACCACAATCAAGTGTTTAAGGCATCATGCCTTGGTGCAGAGCTACAGGACTTGTGAGGAATTTCTTCTTATTCTTTTGGCGTAATGACCCTTATAGTTTTACCATAGTCTCAATGATTGATGCCCACATAGCTCTGTCTATGACTTTTTGCCTCCATCTTTACATTCCTAATTTTCTGAGGTCATCCTCAACATATTCTTGCATTTTCTTTTCCTAAATATATCCATCTGGCATCTTTCTTTAGACTTCTCAACATAATAATTTTTACAGTGTAATATCCAAAATATTCTTAAATATTAGTCCAAATATGATTAGAATGTTAATTGGATGGGATGGACTAGGATGGGGTTGTCAGCCCCATGCCCAACCTCCATCATGGAGGACCAGGTTTTTTGATTTTGGGGTTTACGTACCTAGATCAGTTACTGCCACTGCAGCTACATAGTCTGATCTACCCCTTGATTTTCTGTCAGGGTTTACTCCCTTAGCCTTTGAAGTCCCTCTTCACTGCAATGCAGCGAGTCTCTCCTTTATCCCTAAGAGTGGGTTGCCCCTTCCTCTAGATGTTGATAATTATTACATATATTATCATTGAAATCCCAATCACCAATCAAATATTTAAAAATCACCAACACATTTCAATAGCAAAGCTAACATTATCAAAATATTTAGATATTGATATCTTTGCTATTAAAATGCATTGACAATTTTAAAATTTTTGTTTGGTGATTGGGATTTTAATGATAACATACAGGGTGAATCATAAATATGGCTATACGTTTGATCGCGTTGTGTGATGAAAATATTACCATTACAGGAAATATGAAATTACCGTTGGAAAGGCAATTATTCAAATTACAAGAATGGAATAAAACAAAACAGTGTAGAACTTGCATCATTAGTCAAAATGGCATTGAATATGCAACAGAAAATTACAATTGCTGCTTGGGCAATAATGTATGCTAATGATTGTTAGGCCGCAAGATGGGCAAGACGTGAGTTTAACGTAGCATTGCAGCTGTCAACTGTGGGAAAGTGGAGAAAAAGACTGCTGGAAACGGAAAGGATGCAGAAAATCAAACCTCCTGGAAGGCCTCGCATTAGCACGGATGCAGAAACAACGAAGAGAATTGTGGAGGCATTCGGCACTAGGCCACAAAAATCAACCCACCAAGCTGCACGTGAGCAGTGATTTGTTTTGTTTTGTTCTATTGTTGTAATTTGAAAGATTCCCTTTCCAATGATAACATCATATTTCCTTTAATAATAATATTTTCGTCACAAAATGCGATGAAACGTGTAGCCATATTTCTGAATCACTCTGTATGTAACCATTAATGTTTGTGTTTGCAGAATGGTTTGGCCCCATTACACATGGCAGCTCAGGGCGACCACGTGGATGCAGCTCGCATACTACTCTACCATCGAGCACCTGTGGATGATGTAACAGTTGACTACTTGACTGCTCTTCATGTAGCAGCTCACTGTGGTCATGTACGTGTAGCCAAACTACTGCTAGATCGAAAAGCAGACCCCAATTCAAGAGCTCTCAATGGATTTACACCTCTCCACATTGCTTGTAAGAAGAACCGCCTGAAAGTTGTTGAACTTTTGCTGAAATATGGAGCTTCTATTGAAGCTACCACGGAAGTAAGTTATCTGTTATTTATTGTGTATGTAATATTTTTATACAGTACTTATATACAATTCTGTGTTTGTGTGTGTTCCAATGCCACTCACTGCACTTTTCTTCCTTCAAGTACTGCACTCAACAGATAGATGGCATTTATGGTATATTTTAAGTTTTTATCCAATAGGCCTATTGTATTCCAGAGAGGAATTTGTGGGGTTAAGATTGAATTGTTAATCTTGAAAGACCTATAACTAATATTAACTTCATTAGACCTCCATTTTCCATTACTTCAAATTATATTTATGAGTAGAATTAAAATTCCTACATCTCATTTTCTTCTTGTAAATTCAAGATTCAAATTCCATGAAGCTGGTAATACATTTTTCATACTTACTATAAATATCACCTGTTGGTGGACTGATGAACTTCCCAATCAAATCAACTTCCCTGGGAATTTCAAAATTCATTAAATTTCTTTCTTAGTTTTTTGAATGAGGACTTTTTAAAGAAAGGCTAGTTTAATAAAACAAATAGAAAAACCTAAGGAACTCATTGTTTGGGAAAAATATCCACATTCAAAAAAACTAAGAAAGAAAATTATATTTGAAGAGAAAAATTTTCGCCTAGACCGAGACTCGAACCCGGGACCCTTAGCTTTCCGGGCCAAATGCTCTACCCACTGAGCTACCGAGGCGAGTTGCGATCTAGATGCAAATTTTTCTCTTATATACATTGTAATTCCCTTGTGCCAAATGCTTGAAACCGTAGTTTCTATCTTTGCAAATGGCGGCTTCTTAGTATGAAGACATTTATTGGGAATTTAACACTACTTTATAAAGCCAGTAGGGCTTCTATTGACGATTTTATTATTAATTTAACACTTCTCACTGGATGATAAATTATATTTGAAGAGAAAACTTGGTCCGGAAAGCCAAGGGTCCCGGGTTCGAGTCTCGGTCTAGACAAAAACTTTTCTCTTCAAATATAATTTATCCTTCAGTGAGAAGTGTTAAATCAATAATAAAATCGTCAATAGAAGCCCTCCTGGCTTTATAAAGTAGTGTTAAATTCCCAATAAATGTCTTCTTAACTAAGAAGCCGCCATTTGCAAAGATAGAAGCTACGGTTTCAAGCATTTGGCACGAGGGAATTACAATGTATATAAGAGAAAAATTTGCATCTAGATCACAACTCGCCTCGGTAGCTCAGTTGGTAGAGCACTTGACCCGGAAAGCCAAGGGTTCCGGGTTTGAGTCTCGGTCTAGGTGAAAATTTTTCTCTTCAAATATAATTTATCCTTCAGTGAGAAGTATTAAATTAATAATAAGAAAGAAAAATTAATGAATTTTTAAACTCTCATGGAAGTTGATTTGTTTGGGAGGATCATTGATTCACCAACAAATGGAGAGTAAGAAGCAGTGCTGCTAAACAACTGAACATTGGTTGTATAACTACCAAAGATGTAACCACTAAGATTACGAAACTGGTCTAGTAAGAAGCCTGAGGTGAGGTAAAAAAAAAAATTAATTTAACCTCGTAGTGATTTTCTTATAATAGTTCAAAGTATAACATTTACTTACAAATCCCTTAATCTATGTGCCTCAAAAGGGAAACTCTATTCTTATCTTTAATACACAAGTGATCTCTTGGTGATCAAATATTAAAATATATATACAGTCAATATGTCCATTTCACCAATTAATGTTTAAAAAGGTCAACAAGTTTCCACAGCCAAGCTGTCATTCTCAAGACCAGATATTGACAGCTTGGCTGTGGAAACTTGTTGACCTTTTTAAACATTAATTGGTGAAATGGGCACATTGACTGTATATATATTTTTCTATTCTTATCTGTTTAATAGTGTTTTCTCAGAACACTATTCACATTCGTTCAGTTTCAATTCTCATATTTATAAAAAATGTTTCCTACGTATCTTGAAAAAGCCCCGTGTTTTTACATTTACTACTAGCAGAGGAATGTCTTATATCTTACACCCTCCTATGAAATTATGTACAGTCACTTTTTGCTCATTTAGAGAGTTAAGAAATTTAAAAAAAATCAATATAGTTGTTCATTTCTGGTTTTATGAAAGGTAGCCCAGAGTATGTAAAGCTGAAATAAATCAATTAATAAAAAATGCAAATTTTACAGTTTTGCAATCAAAAATATTTTTGTGTTAAATAATTAAATTCACACATTAATTAGCAGCCTATTGATAAACATTTGCTTCACTTGCCTTTTAATTAGGTAGAATGTGTTTTGTGTGTCTTCACATCATGCCAGCTTTTTCTTTACTTTCAGCTTTTTTTGAGAAATTTTAGTTTATGTACTTTATTATAAAATTTTCTTTCTTTGTGATGTATTAAATTAGAAAATGAATAAAAAAATATGATATATAATTTATTGAAGTGATAAAAAATTAGTTGAAATTTTGCTTCAGTCTGGTCTCACACCGCTGCATGTCGCAAGTTTCATGGGTTGCATGAATATTGTCATCTATCTGCTGCAACATAATGCAAATCCGGATATACCAACAGTTCGCGGGGAAACACCACTACACTTGGCAGCAAGAGCAAATCAAACCGACATCATTCGCATCCTTCTTCGCAATGGAGCACAAGTTGATGCTAAAGCTAGAGTAAGTACAAATAATTAAACTTATATTCTTTAAAAAAATTACAATATTATAAGGAATATTTGGCTCAAGTTTAGATAACCTTTCCCTTGATTTTCCATATCATATTCTTGTAATACTGTTGTTCCACGTACTTCATCTGTCTTTATTAACATTTTGCACCATTTTAAAAGGTTTTGCAACTATAATTATAACATTTTTTGTACAATGATTACATATTTATCTATGGATGCTATGATTTCTTCAAAGTTCTGCAGAATTATTGTGCACATGCGTGAACACTTAAAGAAACTTCTGTTAGATGGCGGAGATATCTGTGAAATCAGAATGACCAATATTCAAAAATATATTTTAGGAAATGGATGTTCACTCACTTCATTTTGCTAGGTTCCGATGGGACAAGTTATTGTATATCAGAGTAGTGCACACTTCATTAAATAATATGCATGTACGAATATCCGGTAGTCATAATGGCGGTTGAAAATGAATGACAAGATCATTTGAAAACTATAGTTACCGTGTTTAATAAAACATGAAATATGAGGTAAGATGTAAAAATGACTCATTAATTTATTAATTAAGAACCTCATAATGTGTTTCCCATTTTTAACTTTGAATAAGTAAGACGACTCAGGTCTTTGGGAAGTTTATTACGACTATTTGGATACATAACCTCAAACAAAATGGCGTCTGGAAGTTCATTAAATTTGAATATATTAACAAGTTTCAATACAATATTTTTCAATCTTAAACCTGACATAAAGAAGTTTCTAAGATTAAAAGAAAAAAAGAAGAAAATTTTGGCAGATATTAAATTTATCAATAAATGCATGACAAATAAAGTGACACCAAAATTCGTGAGAAAAATTGTAAAATTTAATCATAACTCCAAACAACAAATTATGGCAGAGCAGAAAGTTCTTAAAGAAGAAAAAAACAAATTTTATCAAAAATTAAGTAACCTGGATTTGGAATTATTTTATCTTCATTTGAAATTGGTAAAATTATTAGGTGATATTTGTTTAGAAAATTTAACAAGAAACTTTTTTGGAAGATTAAATTTCACAATTCAGAAGAAAATTGCTACACAAAACAAGAAATTTGATAATCTAATCCAGAAACGACATAATGTACCTAATCGAAAAATTGAAAAAGATTGCAATAGAATTGAATCAATCAACAAATGACAATAACAATGTTGATAATCTTTCAGAAATAGAATTGACCGAAGAAGAAACTAAATTATTGAATCTTGGACTAAAAACTTGTGTGAATTTCTCAAGTAAAATAGAAGACTACGTAGCTGACATTGAGATTGCAATTTCAGATCTTAAAGTTGAAGACAAAATTATAATTAGGAGAAATTGTGAAAACATTCTTGAAAATATAAATGAAAAACCAAAAAACAATAGAGCCATTAAGAACATGAAAAATATTGAGGAATATCAACAACAAAAAAGCAATAATTTCGAAAGCCGATAAAGGAAACAAAATTGTAATTTTGAATCAAGACGATTATGTAAACAGAATGAACCTTCTCTTAAATTCAAATGAATATGAAGAAATTACATGTAATCCTCTTCCAAAAGCAATAAAATCATTTACTAATACAATAAAAAACATCAAATATGTCATCAAAGAACAAGAGAAATACAAGTTGAAAGTATCAAACCCACAGAATCCAAAAATTGTATGGGCTCCCAAAAATACATAAAGAGGGGAATAAGATGAGACCCATTATTAATAATATTGGCTCACCTTGTTACAATTTGGCAAAATGGCTTACTAAGAAATTTAATGAACTACCAATATTACATTGGATTGTAATGATAGATTGGTTTCTTTTGACATCATTTCTTTATTTCCGAGCATCCCAATTGGGAAGATGTTATTATTTTAGAAAAATGGCTCATTTCCTTGAAACTACAAAGAGAAATAATTAATGAATATTTGAATCTTACAAAACTTTGTATCGACAACAATTTTTTCACCTTCAATGAAAAATTTTATAAACAAATCTCAGGTCTGGCTATGGGAAACCCACTTTCACCATTTTTGGCAAATTTATTTATGGGTTATTTAGAATGTCATATCACCAATGCTTATCCCTGGATGTTCAAATGTTGGTATAGAAATGTGGATGATATTTTCTCTGTGATAAATTCTAAATATATTGAAGATGCATTAAAATTACTCAACCTCCAGGATGAATCTGTAAAATTTACTATGGAATTAGAAAATAATAACCAAATCCCATTTTTGGACCTCTACATAATAAGGAATGAACAACAACAAAGAATTGAATTCAATATATACAGAAAAGATACTCATATTGACAATTACATAAAGTCTTTAGGTTTCAATCATATTGCGCATAAGCATGCAATTTTCAACAGTTTGATATATAGATTATTGAATGTTCCACTAAATGAAGAAGATTTTAAGAAAGAATACAATCACATTTTGGACATAGCTAATTTAAATAGTTTTGGAAAGGAAATAATTATAACTAAATTAAAGAAATTCAGACAACAAAAAAGATTAAAAGAGTGCACTGCCCTGCCATCTGATTCAAAGAAAGGAAAACAATTTAAGAAAATCACTCATCATCCTGGAATACATAACAAATTTCAAAAAAATTTCAAGAAATTCAATATTACATTGGCACCGATAAATAAATTTAGCATTGGTAACTTATTAATAACCAATAAGAAAATGAACACCCCAGATAGTAAAAAATCTGGAATTTATCAAATTGATTGTGGAGATTGCAATAAAGTATACATAGGAAAAACAAAAATAAACAATATTAAAGAACCTCATAGTGTTATTTCCTATCTACATAACTTAAGAAATTTGGACACTCGCACAAAGGAACACTTTAGAAATATTAAAAATGGTGATATTGAAAAATCAGCTATTGCAGCACATAGTTTGTTGGAAAGTCATAAAATTGAAAAAGAAGCTAAACTTCTAAAACATTTGGAAAAACCTTTGGATTTGACAGTTTGGGAGAAAATATTTATTCAGAAGAATAAATTTAAATCCATGAATTTCGACATTCCGGATGAACGTGACCTCATCTCGAAGTTCATCAAATCAATACCAGATGGCAACGATATCTCGAAGTTCATCAAATCAACACCAGATGGCAACGTTATAGAGGGAGATTCCAACGAATATCCGGTAGTCATAATGGCAGTTGAAAATGAATGACAAGATCATTTGAAAACTATAGTTACCGTGTTTAATAAAACATGAAATATGAGGTAAGATGTAAAAATGACTCATTAATTTATTAATATGCATGTAATTTATTTTGTTAGGTTAGGGAGGGAGAAGTTAGTGTACATCTATTTGTAATAAATGTTTGGGAATTTATTGCGAAGGTTGGTCATACAGATTTTGTAAGCTACATGGTTCCATTTAGCGACAACTCTATAAACTCTCTGTAGGACCTCACAGATATGTGGTTCCATCTAGTGACAATTCTATAAACTCTTGCACATGCGCACTGTTGTTCAGTAGGACTTTGAAAATTTATTGGGGAAGGTAAACTAAACTTTTTCCAAATAATTCATCAATTATATGGAAATGGTTTACTTATTTACTGAAGAAAATAATTGAAAAATACAAGTATCGTTCTAACAAATATGTAAGGTTAGCTTTTACAAATTCATCACAGAATAACTCAGGTTGCTGAACTTTGTAAGAATATTGAGTCCTCAGATTTGTTTTCCAGCATTGCAAATTTTTTATTGGCTCTGTAATGTCATTTTTAACATGTTGGCTAGCTTCTTGAGGATCGTGGTTCTATACCATAGAATTTTTCTGTGTGTGTGTGTGTGTAGGATCTGGAATAGAGTCCACTCAGCCTCATGTTGACAACTGAGGAGAGGAAAATATGGTTAACAACACTGAATTAAAATTGAGGAATTATGTCATGCTAACCATTCTGTCTGTTCTATAGTGTTCTGCCTGAGGGCAGGTTCTTCACTGCAATCATAGCATTTTCATGCTATGCTTTCCTAGGGAGTTATAGATGTGGTTGCTTTCTACACCAGTGAAATGATGATGATAATGATAAGGATGATGATGATGACTGGATGATTTTCGGGGACTGTTGGGCCCTATTCTTCCTGGCATTTGTCTTACAGGTGAGGAAAAACCCTGAAAAAACCTCACCCAGGAACCTGTCTCGACTGGGATCGAACCCAGGCCTACTGCATGACAAGGCAGCACTCTACCTCGAGATACCACAGCAGTGGACATGCTAACCATATAACTGTATTGTCTTTTGCTTCTAGTGACAGGAAATAAATCCCTCAGTCTTGACTATTCAGAGCTGTTGTGCCGCGGATCATTCTCATTACAAATTTAAAGGAGACAATTCAGTTCTTAATATTTTTTTACTTTTTTGTTGCATTGTAGGAGGAGCAGACTTCTCTGCATGTGGCTTCACGTCTTGGTAATGTAGACATTGTAATGTTACTTCTGCAACATGGTGCTGCAGTAGATGCTACTACAAAAGATCTCTACACACCGCTCCACATTGCAGCAAAGGAAGGACAAGAAGAGGTGAGATACTGTTCTATGTTTTGTATTTCATAATTATGTGTGTGTGTGTTCCAATGCCACCCATTGCAACTTTTTATGCTTTGAATTCCGTGCTAGGTGAATAGATGGCATTATATAGGTCTATTTTCAATTTATGCACCACAGCAGATTACTTTAAATTGCATAATTATATACTACAGTTAAAAATGTCAGTATGATCATTTAGACCTACTTTTTAAAAGCACATTTTATATAAAATATCAAAATATAATTCTAGAAACTGGAAAAGTTATATATTTTTTTATTTCTAGGTTTAATTAAATAACAATTTCTTAGTGTAAATAAAGAAATTTATGAAAATTTATGCTATTTTATATAAAATTATTATTCTTGTTCGTCTCCTTCTCATTATATTAGGCCCACAGCCTGTTTCTTCTGGAAACTCCTTTTTTGATCTTGCAGGCAATCTCTTTTCGTCTGCAGGTAGATTGTCCCTTGCCATATGTACAATTCTGTCTGATGCCATGCAAGATATATGTTGGTCCCATTTGGTTCTTTTTCTATCCACCCAATGACATTTTGCTTGGATATTCTAACTTCATAAATTCTGAAACATATTAGTTACTAATGCATGTCGCACAAAAGCGACAAAACCTGGTCTGCATAAAAATCAAGAAATATGAGGTGAGTCAAAATAACCAACACATTAGTAACTAAAAGAAACCTTATAGTGTTATTTCTTAATACTACTACTACTACTGCATATTAAAATTTAACATTACAAGTTTAAAATATGTTTTCAGACCATCTCTTGGCTGGTCTTCCTCTTGTTCTTCTCCCGTCCATTGGTCTATCTTCTTTAGCTCTTTATTGCAAGTTGGTTGTTTTCCATTCTTTCTATATGACTTTTCCAATATTTTCGTCTATCTATAATAAATTTGGTTATGTCTTGAATATGACATTTGTCGCTAATTTCTGTGTTGTGTATCTTATCCAATAATGTTTTCCCCTCGATAGTTCTTAAGATCTTCATTGCATTTATCACTGTTCATAAATATGTAAATTTTTCCCACATTTTTTTAGATTTGTGCCTTATAACTTAATATCCCAATCATCCACATTTGAAGAGAAAAAATTATACACTCAGATTGGGACTTGAACCAGGACCTAAAAACATTCCATTCATCGTTCTGGTTTCTACATATTTTCATGAATGCCATTTTCCCATTTATCTTTAAACCATATTCTATTTTCTAAGTAATTCACTATAAAATAGACAAAATAAATGGGAAAGTGAAGAAAGTTTATATCTAAATTGCAGGTAGCATCAGTGCTTTTGGATCATGGAGCTTCTCTAACAGCAACTACAAAGAAAGGTTTTACACCATTACACCTTGCTGCAAAATATGGTAACCTGAATGTTGCTAAATTACTTCTCCAGAAGGATGCACCAGTGGATGCCCAGGGCAAGGTATTTATGAAGTACTATATATATATTACTCGTTTAAGCAGTAAGCGCAGTTGTTGACGGAGGGCACTGCAGTCGTGTTTATGCAGGAATAGACCACGTGACACTGCTATCTAGGAGTGCAAAGGGGAATGGGACGTGGGACGCTGACAGTGTACACTGCCTTATATGACGTCATGTGTACCAACAAACAGAGCTTCCTGATTCTTCCGCCTGCAGAGATACTTTGAATGAGTAATACTATTAATTTAGTTCAAAATAAAATTGATACAAATAAGATAAGTAAGTTTCAAAGTAAGAAATATGTGTAATTACAAATATGATTTCACAAAATAAAATATAAAAAAAATTAAAAAGTAGTATAGATCTTCATAAGTTAATTATGAGAAATAACATTATGAATTTGTTCAATTAATGAATCAATTCTTATCTTACCTCATACTTACATTTTTTTAACATGGGAACTGCAATTTTTAAGAAGTGTCCTCTAATCTTCAGCCAAAACCATGACTACCGGATTTTCGTTGGAATCTTCATCTATGACGTTGCCATGTGGTGTTGATTTGATGAACCTTGACATCAAGTCCTATTCACCGAGTTTTTCAAAATTTATGGATCTAAATATGTTTTTCTGAAAAAAAAAATATATATGTTTTTATTATTAATTTACAACGTATATAAGAGAAAAATTTGCATCTAGATCGCAACTTGCCTCGGTAGCTCAATTGGTAGAGCATTTGGCCCAGAAAACCAAAGGTCCCGGGTTCGAGTCTTGGTCTAGGTGAAAATTTTTCTCTTCAAATATAAATAAATATATATATATATATTTTTCCAAACTGTAAATTCCGAAGGATTTCCCAAATTAAATATATGTAGGAAATACACAACTCAAATATAATTAATTAGTTTTTCCAAACGTTTTAAAAGTTTAGCTTTTTTTCTGTTTTATGACTCTCCAGCAAAGTATGAGCTGCAATAGCTGATTTTTCAGTTTCACCATTTTTAATATTTCTAAAGTGTTCTTTTGCATGAGTTAATAACCAATAAAAAAAGTGAACAGTTCAGATAGTAAAAAATCTGGAATTTATCAAATTAGTTGTAAAGACTAAAATAAAGTATATATAGGAAAAACAAAAAGGAATTTAGACACTTGCACAAAGAAATGTTATAGAAATATTAAACATTGTCAAATTGAAAAATCTGCTATTGTAGCTCAGTTTGCTGGAGAGTCATACAATTGAAAAACAGGCTAAACTTTTAAAACATTTGGAAAAACCTTTGGAATTGACAGTTTGGGAAAATATATATATTCAGAAGAACAAATTTAGGTCCATGGATTTTAAAATTCTTATTGAACAGGACCTGATCTCAAGGTTCATCAACACCAGATGGCAATGTCATAGATGAAGATTCCAAAGAAAATCCGGTAGTCATGGTTTTGGCTGAAGATGAGATAAACGCCTCTTGAAAACTGCAGTTCCCATGTTAAGAAGTATGAGGTAAGATAAGAATTGATTAATTAATTAAAGTATACATCTATTTTAGAAGTAATCAATTTTACATGAACAACTTTCTTCAGCCACATGAGGTATGAGCATTGTCTGTGAATAGCATTTCTCTGTGGAATGACAGAAGTTTGTTACTTTACTCATTTTAGTGCATTCATGAATACCATCCTAAATGAATGAAACGTGCTATTAAGAGTAAAAGTTGTATCCTTTTAATTAATAAAATAATATCCCATTAAAATGTTTTGTTTGGTAAGAAGTTCAAACAGGGGGCATGCCGTAGCGTAGTGGTTAAGGCACTGAGCTACAAGCCGGAGGGTCGAGGGTTCAAGTCCCGTTGGGGTCAGGATTTTTAAACTGACCCAAACCCTCTGGCGGCACTATGGCCCTGGGGTCGACTCAGCCTCTAACGGAAATGAGTACCAGACGCTTGTTCTGGGGGTAAAGGCGGCCGTCACGCAGGGCTGACAACCCGGCTGACATGAAGTGCCGATTGTCTAGAAAAAGTGGGAGCCTTAACCTCCTACTACCCCAAGGGCCTCCGGGTCTGTTGTGGGAACACTTTACTTACTTTACTTAAGAAGTTCAAACAGGGATGTAAATTATGGGTTTATATACAGATTGAGGAATGTATAAATTTTTTGCCAACTTAAAAGAATTTTAAGATAAAACAATTTAGAATAATCATTTAAATTAATTGATGTTACAGAATGGAGTAACACCACTTCATGTAGCAAGTCATTATGACCACCAAAATGTGGCATTATTACTGCTAGATAAAGGTGCATCTCCACATGCTACAGCTAAGAATGGACACACACCACTCCACATAGCTGCCAGAAAGAATCAGGTAACATAAGATTTGATTAGTATAATAAATTGTTATGTGTATATTATCAAAGAATGGGGTGATCAACAACAGATAATTTCTAATTTTTTTTAGGAATTCTCACTATGAGGTATATTCATTAAAGGTAGAATTTTTATCACTCACCTCATATTGTTGACGACAGAACAATGGTCGTGACGGTACTGAGAATGGAACAGAAACTATGTTCCGAAACTAGTTTATAGTCAAATAAGAAGAACAATATGAGGTGAGTGATAAAAAATTCTACCTTAACAGATAATTTATTCATATTATAGCAAATATTTGAAAAAAGGAGAGAACATAACCTACAGACGCATGTTGCTTTTATTGATTTTGAGAAGGCATTCGATTGTGTTGATAGAGATAAGTTATGGAAAATTATGGAAATACATGGCTACCCCGCAAAATTAATTTATGTGATAAAAAGTTTGTATGTAAAATCTCAAATTATAATAAATATAGGCACATTAAAGACCGGACCTATTTTAATAAATAGAGGTGTAAGACAAGGGTGTAGTTTATCACCTACCCTTTTTAATTTATATATTAATGACACCATCCAAAATTGGAAAAATAATGTTAATGTAGGTATAACAATGGACCATTTTAAAAAATTTAATGTTTTAATGTATGCTCACGATGGGGTTATTTTTCAAGAAAATTAAAATAATTTGCAGTACTCTTTACATCAATTAAATCAGTTATGCCAAGAATATATTTTTAAAATATTAAAAGAAAAAACGAAAATAATGGCATTATGGGGAAGTGAACATATAAGATCAAAAATCATAATAGACATCAAACCTCTGGAAAAAGTAACAAATTTTAATTATTTGGTTTGTAATTTTACCATAAACACAAAAACTGAAAGAGACATAAATATGAAACTGTCAAGATTCCAAATAATATGTGGAACATAGAACATTAAAGAACAAAACAAGAAGAGATACTAGATTGAAGATTTATAAAACATTGGCAGTTCTTGCATTACTTTATGGGAGTGAAACTTGGGTAATGACCAAAAAATTACAAAGCTGAATACAAAGCATGGAAATGAACTTCCTTAGAAGAACAAAAGGCTGCATAGGAATGGACGGATAAAGAATGAAGATATAAGAATAGAGTTAAATATATATCCATTGAATGATAAAATCAAAGGATATAGAAAAAAATGGTTTAGACATGTAGAAAGAATGAATGTAACAAGGTTACCAAAAGCAGCATTTAACTACAAGCCAAGAGGTTCAAGGAATGTGGGAAGGCCAGTGAAAAGATGGACAGAATAACTGCGAGGCAGAACAGGCAATTTGCCTAGCCCGTGAAGTGAAGAAGAAGAAGTGTATATTATCTAATCAGTGCCACGCCATAACTTAGTTGGTTAATGCAGTATATTACAAGCCAGAAGGTTGAGGGTTCAAGTCCTGGTGACATCAAGATTTTTAAACTGCTCTAAAACCTCTAGTGACACCATGGCTCTGAGGTCAATTCAGCTTCTAATGGAAATGAGTACCAGATCCTTTTTCGGGGGTATAAAGTCTGCCATCATGCAGGACTGACAATGCTGCTGGCATCTAATGTAATTGTCTAGAAAGGTGGGAGCTTTTAACCTTCTACAACCCCAAGAACTCTATGGGCCGCATGCAAATACATTAGTCTCTACTCAAATTACTTCCAATCACTGGTGAGCTGACTCACCGTGAGCAATTGCTGAGATCGAATTAACGGCCGACTTACCGGTCATGCATGAAAGTTGACGTTTTCGTAATATTGGCAACGAATTACCCAGAATTCTCAGCGATAAAACCACTTCCGTTATTTTCGTCTGCTATAGAGGAACACATTTACGCTTCCATCCCGCAAATAATGCCGTATACAACGACGTCTGCATCATGCAATATTACGCCGATTCTCCTGTTCTTCCAGTTGAATTCTTTGGTAGACTCTATCAAATTCCACTTCTCCGCGTATACCGAAAACAAGATCGAAGTCTTCAAGGTCCGACATCTTGGATAAAGCTGCAAAGGTTTCAAACTACAACGGTTCCCTTCTCGGGATTTTCACGATAAGTTTCTATCTTGAGCTATGATCTTAAGGTACCTCGTCAGGAAGCTTACAATTATTATCGCATGAATAGATTTCTGAGTAAGCAAAATGTATTTGGATAAAACTTTCTCAGCAGAGAACGCCTTTTACTGTCTAATATGTTCAAACATTCGACCGTAAGTCTGTAGTGGAATCACTTTACCTTTTATATTATTTGATCTATTTTCTCAAATGTCCTGCAGGACCAAACAAGCTATGCACCCCAGATTTTGTAGTAAAAAAAAAATCAAGTACAAATAATATTAAAGTAATAACAATTACTGATAGATATCTTCTGCTTGTTCAACAATTTTAAACTTTTCTCTAACTGTAAAATGAAATAATCACAGTCCCTTTGTTATGTAACAAGCACTCAAAATACATAGTATGCAGGATGTTTTCAAAAGTGGTAGTCAGTCCAAAAATATGAATAACAAGTAAAAATGAAAAACAAAAGAATTCCAGTAAACATGGGTTTTGAAATTAACTGTTATGAGATTATATTTGAAGAGAAAAATATATTAAATTTAAATTAATATTGGGAGGTAAACATTATGAGGCTATATCATTAATAGTGAGTGGAGAACATATTTTTAACGACTCATCTCATATAATATTTAATTTTAGGAAGTTATATTTTGAGGTTATTTTAATTATATTATTTTTGGTCTGGACATCTTACCTCAATATTAATGTTGATTTGTTCTTGGACATGTTTCAAAACAATTCTGTTTTATCGTCAGCTTTCCCGGAATTGTTTTGAAACATGTCCAAGAGCAAATCAACATTAATATTGAGGTAAGATGTCCAGACCAAAAATAATATAGTGATAATTTAATTTAATTTAATTTATCCATTAACTGCAAAGAGTATTCAAGTAATAAGATATTATTTCTTTTATGTTACAAGCAACATCTAAAAAATTGTTGATATTTTTAACTACAATTTCTCTTACATTTAAAAAAAATCAGCATAACATGAGGTTAAAACTGAGGGTTCTGTCTACATTGATTTTTCTTCTTATTCATATAAAATGGTGCTTAAAGAGTCATTTATATAACTAACACTCAAGTTTTGTCCATAATTGACGATTTTATTATTAATTTAACAAAAAAAAAAATTTTTCTCTTCAAATATAATTTGTCCATAATGTTTATAATCTCTGAGTACTGTTCAGGTCAATCATTTATTAAACACATCTTATTTTATGTCAATTTTAAAATTTAAATAACTCTCATCGTAAATAAATTAAAAGAAGTCGATAGAACTCTATGGTTTTAACCTCATGATAAGTTCTTCTCTTGAAAATGGAGGGATTTAAAACACAGTGGAACATAATAATACATTTCTGTTTCAGATGGATATTGCCACAACTTTATTGGAGTACGGTGCTAAAGCAAATGCAGAATCAAAGGCTGGGTTTACTCCCCTGCATCTGTGTTCACAGGAAGGTCATACAGACATGGCATCTCTTCTTATTGAACACCAGGCTGATCCTAATCATAGAGCAAAGGTACATATTTACATTATAAGTTGTCCTTGTGTTCTACTAGTTGCCATATTAGACTCTGAGTTTGAGGTTTCCAAATTCAAAACCAGACAGACTCAATGAATTTTGAAGGGCATAAAATCCTGAGTTTGGCTTCCTTCAGAAGGAAAGTAAGGAGTCCTGTATTGTAGATTTATGACACATATAATAACCTGAAACCTGAAATAAGAGGCCTCAGAGAAAAATTTGTAGCTATTTAACACTCAGATTATTATTTGTGATGCTAATGGCATGAGTGTTAAGGAGCTTCATTAAATAAAATAGTTCTTCTTCTTCTACTACAAGGTTTAGGCTATGCAGCCTGTTCCGGCGAAGTTAAAAGTGGAGTCCATCTTCTACGTGGTTGGCCAACATCTCTTGTTCCTCTGGGATTATACAGGAAGGTTCTTTTTGGTATTCTTTCGTTGTTCATTCTCATTAAGTGTTCTGTCCATTTCTTATTATTTTCGCTGATTTTATCTTCAATTTTATATATATTTAATTCTTCTCGTATAGTTACTCACTATAATGTGTGTGTTAATAATATTATTTATTGATGTATCTGATATACATATAATAGCATTCAATGCTGTATATATATATATATATATATATATAATCTTTCAGAAAACAAAACATTCATTCTTCATTAGGTTTATCCAGCTGCAGCCGATGACATGAATCCATTGCATACTTATGCTATAAGTTGCAATGGGGCTGCATTCAAACATGCAGCTTATGTGGGCATTCACGGTGAGTGTCCACAAAATTAAAAGAAAGAGATATAGGAAAGACAGAAATTAACCCTTTGGCCTCGAATACTCTAATACCATCAGGGTCGAAAAAAACAAGAGGTCAGGCAAGGGAGACTGGATAGTAAAGTAAAAGAGGGATCTGATACTAGAAAAGGAAGAGATACCAGATTGGTTCAAGATAAAAGTAAGGAGCAAAACACAAATAAGTGGAAGCAATGTTTTGCTCAGCTTGGGCACCTTGTGGTCGCCATCCACATATCCCCTAGATGGGGACCCTGAGGGTAGAAAACAAAATATATTAACTCCAATTTACTATTGTCAGCCATAATACATGGTAACAAGCTTGTATTTTGAGCAACCTAAATTATATTATAAATTCATTTTTAAACATGTGTAGGATATGTAATTTTTATTACAGATGATAAATCTGAACTTTAAGATTTTTTCCTTCAGTTTCTGAAAATGTAATATTAATTGATTTAAATTCTGGCAGGTACATAATATGTTGTTATACATTATCTATGATTTATTTTTTTAACTTTACCTTTATCTTTAGTATGATTTACCTCTTGTTTAGCTGAAACTAACCGAACTCCTTTTGATTTTCTAAACTGCCAATACTTACTTACTTACTTACTTACTTACTCACTGGCACTATCGAACCCGAAGGTTCATGGCCGCGCGGACATAAGCTCTCCATACATCCATATCCTGAGCTAATGCTTTCCAATCATTCCCTGTATAATCTACTTCCCTCAAATCATAGTTAATGTTGTTCTCCCACCTCATTCTTGGCCTACCAACTGGGCGCTTACCCTCTGGCTTTCCTACAAGAAGCTTCCATGCACGTCTTTCATTCCCCATGCGTGCAACATGTCCTGCCCATCGCAGTCTACGAGACTTAACTGTTCTTATTATATCTGGCTTCCTATAAAGACCATGTAGTTCATTGTTATGTAGTCTTCTCCATTCACCTGTCTGTTCATCTCTCTTTGGTCCAAAAATTTTCCTAAGAACTTTATTCTCAAATACTTGTAATCTCCTTTCCTCCCTTAAAGTAAGAGTCCATGTTTCGCACCCATATAATATAACTGGTAGAATAATAGTTTTATATATTTTCAGCTTAACGTTTTTTGAAAGAAGTTGGGACATCAAAAGTCTCTGCAATGCATAATAGCAAGCATTTCCAGAATTAAGCCTATGTTTAATTTCTTTGTGCATCTCATTCCTATTTGTGATTATTGTTCCTAGGTATTTGAATCCAGCCACTTCCTGAAAATTTCCCTCATTTGTCATTAGCTGTCCATTTCCATTATATACTGAATTTCTACGTGTGACCATATATTTAGTTTTACTGATATTTACTTCCAGTCCTAATTTCTTAGTGTTACTCAATAGTGTGTGCGTGTTGGCCTTTAGTATCTCCTCGCTATCGGCCAGTAGTACTACATCATCAGCATAAACTAACAGCTTATTAATACCATTGAGTTGTAAGCCTTCCTCATTCTCTAAAGATTTAATGGCATGCTCTAGTACAAAATTAAATAGTAGAGGAGATAGTGCATCTCCTTGCTTCAACCCATTCTGGATTTCAAAAGTGTCTGAAAACTGTTTGCCTACACGCACCCTAATCTTTGAGCCATTTAGACATGCCAATAGAAATGTTTATTTATAATGTATATGACATGAAAAGAAAAATAAATGCTTGGATGGGATTTGAACCCGGACCTCTGAATTGATACTTCAGTGTGCTGCCAGTTATACTATCCAAGCAAATCTAGTACAAACATTTATTTTTCTTTATATATATTCTCTATTAAGAGAAGTAATGAGAACTTGGTCTCACTGCCCTCTAGTAGCCACTACAAGAAGTAAGCAAATTTACATATAACTTATTCTAACAGTGAACTAAATATAATATAGAAAATTAAAAATACAGTAATCATTACTAAATCTCAAAGATGAAGTTAGTGTCGACATTTTATCATAATGACTGACAAAATATTTTTAAATGGAGTTCAATATTTAAAAAAAAAAAAAGGAAAGAACAGCTCAGAAAGGACCCAACTGATGTGGAACAATTATATTATTTTTAGTCTGGACATCTTACCTCAATATTAATATTGAGGTAAGATGTCCAGACTAAAAATAATATAATTAAAATAACCTCAAAATATAACTTCCTAAAATTAAATATTGATGTGGAACAATTGCATAATTAAAGATGCTAATGAATTAAGAGTGTAATCTGGATAGCATTAATCCAGAATAGGAAGATATGGAGAAAACTTGTAGAGAAGGTAAAAAGTTTACATTAAAAAAGTTACAGCACGTCAAGAAGAAGAAGAAGATATATGTATATATATATATACACATTCATAGTTAAATATGGGAAATAACATTATGAGGTTCTTAATTCGTAAATTAGTAAGTGATATTTTTACATCTTACCTCATATTTTATGTCTTTAAACACAGTTTAAACTAGTTTCCGTGTTTAAAGAAACATAAAATATGAGGTAAGATGTAAAAATATGACTCATTAATTTACGATATATATACATGCTTAATACTTAAGAATAATATTTTGTCTGCTTGTTTGGTTCTTTGAGGCAAGGTTAAAATTTCTGATGCACTTTTTTACTGTTGCATATACTTCCAAAATGTCCCGTGCTGTAGCCGAGTGGTTAAGGCAAGAAGCCTTGGTGCAGAGCTACGGGACTTGCGCTGGTTCGGGTCTCCATGGGGGAAGGAATTTTCTCATGGACTTTTGACCAGTATGGGACTGGTGCCCAACCAGCATCATGAGACATTTGGGTAGCTACAATAAGTAGCAGCTCCAGGTTGAGAAGACCAGCTATAACGGCTGGGGGACCTGACATGCTGACCACATGTCACCCCCTACACTGGCTAGATGATTGTCCATCACATGTTGATGTGAGGCCAGAAGCTGGCTGGTAGGCCAAGGGCGTTCTAGGCCTGTCATGCCTGGAGTTTCTTTTTATATTTCCAAAATACAACATTGTTAAAAAAGTAGTAATGAAAATTATCTTTCCTACAGGTATAATAATTAATAATGTTTTATTTTAGGAAGTAATATTTTGAGGTTCTTTTAATCAAATTATTTTGAGTCTGTAATATCTCATGAACCTCATGTTCAAGAACAAATTAACATTAATATTGAGGTAAGATATTACAGACTCAAAATAATTTAATAGTATTTAAATTATTAATAATAAAAAGGTAAGGTTCTAAAACAAGAGGAAAGAACAAAGTTCTATAATAAGTTTTGTGATTAAAGTTAGATAAAAATAAATTTTCATTTATCTTGGATTCATCATGGCATATTTGGAACAATCTCTTTATCTTCTGCATAGTGTGTTCTTTTGTGACAGATAATCAAGATTTTTGTAAATCATTGTATGTGGTAATTATAATCCATTACATCACAACATTTTGTAATTTACACCAATTTAATTGGAAGAAATGTATCTGAATGTTTCATCATTGTGCATAATTAATTAACATGTTGTTTTATCTTGTGCATCTCATCACGTTGGATAAACACCAAAGTGTTAAGTGAAGCGATTAGTATAGTATTACTGACAATGCCGGAAGTTGATCTATTATGGTTATGTTTGTTTACAGAATGGCCTCACCCCATTACATCTGTGTGCACAGGAAGATAAAGTAAATGTTGCAGCTATACTAGTCAAGAATGGAGCTGAAGTAGATTCTACCACAAAGGTACATTGTTTACACATACTTAAACAATATAAATATAAATCAGTGTTGAATTTTTGCTAGAAGAAAATATTTGGTTAAATTAATTATGATATAATTGAATACTGTAGAGGCTATGCAGATTTACTAGTGTCTAAAATATGAGGCAAATTATGTACGTATGTAGATTTTAGATTTAGATTTAGATTTATTTAGCCTGGTGGAGTTAAGGCCATGTGGCCTTCTCTTCCACTCACCAGGACAAACATATATTACATCAGAATATAACAATCTTAATTAACTCTAATATTAAACACTAAGTAAAAATTTGATCAAAAGATAATATCTAATATATTACGATCTATAATACAACCAGTTAATATTAGTTAAAATTAAGACTAAAACTAATAATAAAATGTATACAAGCAAGACATATTAAATTGTCCCTGTCTAGTGTATATATAAAACAAAGGAAAATAATGAGATATAGAAAACTAATTTTACGATTATACAATATTTAAAACAAAACAAATAAAAATATTTGTTATTCTTAATATTATTTTCATAAATAATTAAATATATTAATATTGCTAAAAGAATATTATCAGTGAGGTGTATAAGTTAGTTTGTTATTAAATAATTCTTTAGTTTGTTTTTGAAGGATGTTATAGTTTGACAGTCTCTGACATAGGACGGAAGGGAATTCCATATTTTGGTAAGTGAGACCGTAAAAGATAATGAATAATATACAGTGTGATGAGGCGGGATATAAAGGACAATGTGCTGATCGGATCAAGTGTCAATATTATGTGTGTCGGATAGTCTGATGAAGCGGCGTGATAAATAATTAGGCGATGATGTGTGAAGTATTTTATAGAGAAGGGATAAGGAATGGACAGTTCTATGATCTCTTAGACGAAGCCACGATAATTGTTCCAGGGACGGTGTAACATGGTCAAATTTGCGAATACCACAAATAAAACATGCGCAAGAATTATGAACACGTTGAAGTCTTTGAGTGGAAATAATATTTAAGTCTGTAAAAAGAGTGTCACAATAATCAAAATGGGGCATTGCAAGTGTTTCTACTAACATTTTCCTAAGGGTGAATGGCAAACAATTTCGTACACGATTTAATGAATGTATTATTGAGAAGACTGTTTTGCATGTATGGTTTATTTGTGTATTCCAATTTAAGTTTTTGTCAATAAATGCTCCTAGAATTTTTACTGTCTCACTATAAGGGATTTGAACTCCATTTAGTGACACATGCGAAACTGGCTCTGGAGTTAACAACAAAGTTATTCTCCTTCTTGCTTCCCATTACATGATGATTATTAAATGTTATTATTAGAGGATGCAAAGGAAGCTAATTAGCTAAGTGGTATTGAGCATCAGCACGTAAAGCTGAAGATTGAAGGTTCAATTCATGGTAGAGTGATAATTTTTTTCTCTTTACCATTGAATATGATAGTTTACTTGTGTACATTAATTTACTTATTTCAATCATAATAATAGCTTTAGCTTCTTAATATTAATTTAATAAATAATGCTACAGCTTTGTGGAGTCCCATCATTTCTTCTTAATACAATTGACTATTACAAAGGTAAATACCAATTAGATAATATTGATGATATAACCTCATAATGTTTACTTCCCAATATTAATTTAAATATAACCAATTAGATGGTTTAGCTGTCACATGATTGATGGTCGTGACAAGAGGTACTATACCAGGATTCTTAGCTAAATTTTGGAATTTCTTAGATTTGGACAGAGTGTATATTTCTAAAATTACCATCGCTGTCATTAGAGGATCAATTTCAATTTTAAGAAACCATGTTAATATTATTCGTTTTTAAACACCTTAATGATGGACAAATTATATTTGAAAAGAAAAATATACGCCTAGACTGGGGTTTGAACCCAGGACCTTTGACTTTCTATGTCCATGCTCTTCCATCTGAGCACCAGGACCTTTGACTTTCTATGTCAATGCTCTTCCATCTGAGCCTAGGTGCTCAGATGGAAGAGCATGGACATAGAAAGTCAAAGGTCCTGGGTTCAAACCCCAGTCTAGGCATATATTTTTCTTTTCAAATATAATTAAGAAACCATCTTTACAAAATTTCTACTTTATAGTATGTATACTTCAATTACAATTTGAAATTTTTAATGTATTTACAAAATGTATTTCTTACAATTTGAAATTTTTAAATGTATTTACAAAATGTATTTCATCAATTTAAAAAATTAATTGTCTGTATCACTTTGTCCTTGAGGCAATCCTCTAATGAGGAAAGTTGTATGTAATAAAAGGAAGTCATTCAATGTGTATTTGTGAATTCATTGCATTAAATGTGGAACCAAAAGAGTTAGGTAAAGGTAGGATTTATGCTTGGGTGGGAAGGAAGTTTGAATTAGCTCAGTTGTCAGAACATCAGCACATAAAGTTGAAAGTTTGGGGTTTGATTCCTGGTTCAAGCAAAATTTTTTCTCTTTACCATTGAGATATATATATATATATATATATATATATATATATATATATATATATATTTTTAAGTTATAAATGATAAAAATATCAGCCCCATTATATTAAATAGGTCAAGATCAAGAGCTATTTCTTGACAATTTCAAATCATTTATCATATATTTTTTATCGCAAATAATGAATTGGAATTAATATAAACGAAATCTGTAATGTCATAGTAGGTGATGCTAGTGAAGAGATTAAGTTTGATAAATCAAATAAAAAGACCTGATGAAATGCTTCAAGAAGTGAGGATAAAACGCACTAGAAATCTTTAGTAACTTTATTAAACAAAGGGAAAAGCCTCAATTCATTTCATTGTCCACAATCATGTTAATAAGTTATAAAATAAATATTCATTGGAATTTGGTGATTACAGGCTGGTTACACTCCTTTGCATGTAGCCTGTCATTTTGGTCAGCTAAACATGGTGCGCTTCCTACTGCAACATGGTGCTAGTGTCGACAAAAGCACAGCTGTTGGTTATACACCTCTTCACCAAGCCGCACAACAAGGGCATACACTTGTCATCAGCCTCCTACTTGAGAACAAGGCCAAACCCAATGCAGTCACCAACGTAAGTAAATTTTAGCCACTTATATTATATTTAAAAAGAAAAATGTATGAAATTAACTACCTCCAACCTCATAGCTTGACAATGCTAAGCTGTCTGCTTTTTTTACTAGTTATTTACCTCATCGGCTCCATAAAATAGGAATCTTTGATGATATGCCCTATGCTCAATATTCGAAGAAGCAGGACAAATACTCAATAAGGAATATCTCATCAATTAACCAGTTCAACAGAAAAAAAAAAAAGAACATTTTAGATTTCTATAGGACAGAAAGAGGAAAATATGATAACAATCTAATTTTAAAAATCTCATCAGTCATCACAATTGAACAAGAAAACAACACTTTTTTAAACTTGAAGTATGTGGTCGTCATAAGTTTGATCCTTCCGGGAAATTCTTGTATAAGACTTGAAAGCATAATAATAGTCCTTTCGATTGGTTGCTGGCCAAAGGAAGGCAAGACCAATGATGGGGCTGCCATCTTATAGCCTCTGGTCAGGCTTTTACTAGCTATAATAAAAGTTTGGGAATCATTAATCAAGTTATAAAACCATCCCATGTACAAAAAAACACCAGATTACGTTTATATAACACTTTGGCTAGACCAGTGTTGACCTATGGTAGTGAAGCATGGACACTAAAAAGACAACATGAAAGCAGAATAACAGCTTGTGAAATGAGATTCATGTGCAGAACAGCGGGTTACACCAGATGGGATCGGAAAAGGAACACCAATATCTTAAAAGAATTGAAGACTACGCCAATTTTGGAATATATTAAACAGTACAACTAAATTGGAAACACCATCTTGAAAGAATGAGTTCAAATGGGATCCCCAAAGCTGTTTATAATTATATACCAAGAGGACAAAGATCTCTGGGCCGTCCTATGAAACGCTGGAGGGAAAATTTTCTATAGGATCGTAACAGGCCTTGGCCTAATACTTGGAAGGAAGAAGAAGAAGTATGTGGTACTGGTATCTGATTAAAATTCAGATAATTAAATTTATGATACAGCATTTACTATGAACAAGTGAACAAAAACATAGTTTGTGAACACAAAAACTTGAGGAGTGGAAAATAGGTGAACCTGGCTGCAATATATGGAGAATTTTATGGAAAATCAAGAGGTGAATATTGAAGATGTTATGAACATAAGAAAATTGAGATTAGGATTTATTTTATTTTGAGTTAATCAAACATTTTTTTATACTGAATCTAGTATCTTTGGATATATACTAGTATTAAGTTATGTAGATAGGAAATAACACTATGAGGTTTTTTAATTCAAGAAGTTCACATACCATCCTTTAGTATTTGACAAGTTTCAAAACATTTTCAACAAATTCAACATTAAATTAGCACCGAAAAATGATTACAGCTTAAGTAATTTAATAAAAACCAACAAAAATGAAAAGATTGAAGACTGCAAAAAATCGGGAATTTATCAAATTAATTGTAAAGATTGTGAAAAGATATACATAGGAAAAACAAAAAGGAATCTAAATACAAGATTAAAAGAACACCTCAGAAATGTTAAAAATGGAGAAACCGAAAAATCTGCAATAGCTGCACATGCCTGGTCAGAAAAACATAGAATAGAAACCAAAACAAAATTACTTAAACAATTGGAAAAACCGAAGGAACTCACAATTTGGGAAAAAATTTACATATGCAAGAATGAAAATACAACTATGAATTTTGAAATACCCAGTTATAAGGAGAGAGGACTGATTTGGAAATTCTTCGATCGGCCACCAGATGGCGCGGAGGTCAGTCTGCAGGATAGAAGGCCGTTGGATGTCAGTTGTGAACGTGACACAGCATTGAGAATGTCACAAAAGATGTGAAGAAACCCTGGGTCTGCTATGAATTATGAAGTATGAGGTGAGTGAAACAATATACTAGTATACTGTGTACCGTATTTATCTGAATATAAAAGATCTCAAATTTAATATGACTCCCCAATTTTGAGGAGGCTTTTTAAGAATTTTCTTGATTTATTCACAAAAACCATTCCTGTTATTCATCATCTCCATCTCCACTACTGTTTATTTGAGCTTTTTCATTTACTGTTGTCTTAATAGGTACACATTTCATGTCCTTATCATCAATTGTAACATTAGGCACCATTATATTTGAAGAGAAAAAATTTTTTTTTCGCCTAGACCGGGACTCGAACCCGGGACCCTTGACTTTCCGGGCCAAGTGCTCTACCAACTGAGCTACCGAGGCGAGTTACGATCTAGACGCAAATTTTTCTCTTATATACGTTGTAATTCCATCGTAACTCGCCTCGGTAGCTCAGTTGGTAGAGCACTTGGCCTGGAAAGCCAAGGGTCCCGGGTTCGAGTCCCGGTCTAGGCGAAAATTTTTCTCTTCAAATATAATTTATCTTTCATTGAGAAATGTTAAATCAATAATAAAACATCATTAGAAGCTTTACTAGCTTTATAAAGTAATGTTAAATTCCCAATAAATGTCTTCTTAACTAAGAAGCCGCCATTTGCAAAGATAGAAGCAATGGTTTCAAAAGCATTTGGCGATAGGGAATTACAACGTATATAAGAGAAAAATTTGCGTCTAGATCGTAACTCGCCTCGGTAGCTCAGTTGGTAGAGCACTTGGCCCGGAAAGCCAAGGGTCCCGGGTTCGAGTCCCGGTCTAGGCGAAAATTTTTCTCTTCAAATATAATTTATCTTTCATTGAGAAATGTTAAATCAATAATAAAAACATCATTAGACAGCATACTGAAATAAATGGGCATTTGATCTGCATTGCCCATCTAGTAGAACAAATTATTATGTTACTATCATAAATTAATTACATGGTAAAAATTGTTTGAGGTAAGAAGAATTCACTATTCATTTAATTTTTATTAAGAGAACCTCATAATGTAAAAATTCCCGACTTTATTATATGAATTTAATAGACGAGTCAAGTCATGGGAATATAAAAATAGATGTTTGAGGTAAGAAGAATTCACGATCCATTTAATTTTTATTAAGAAAACCTCATAATGTAAAAATTCCCAACTTTATTATATGTAGAGACCACAGATTTTTGCAGTTGCGATAAAAGCAATAAATTCTTTATTGCAAAGAAAATGCAGTTTATTTGTGAATAGAACGGTTACAGTATCTAAAATGGCATTTTTTTTTGCAAATTTTCATGATAAATTTGTTTTATAGCGAAATAAACAATTTTGGCATACAAAACTAAATTTATTAGCATTTTGGGTTCATTACTTTTTTAATATTCCATGCACCTCTTAAACATTTGAATTTGTGAACATGACAGACCCTCTTTTTACAAGCCAAAGCTGGAATTGGAAAAACACACAATCCAAAAGCGATCGAGATGAACATCTGGCGATCATGACACTTGGCAGAGGGGGAGGGTATACCTAGGCTCTATTGTCCATCTAAAAAGGGTCTTTTGGCTGCTGGTGTTAACTTCAAGACCACCAATGATCTGCAAGTCGCTATTTTACAAACTTTTCCTAACGCAGTTGAAAATTTGAGATGGGTCAAACATCAACAGCGACAATTCATTCCAGTGCCAAATAATTATCCAGTGAAGGTCTTTATGTATCCGATTCAAACATTCTAATGTGTAAATTTTGTAATGTGCGGGTAGATTGGGAGAAACGAGACACAGTGTCTAAACATTGTTTTAAAAATAGAGAGCATTTGCGGCTTAAGGAAAAAAGTGCAGCTCCTAAAAGAGAGGCATCTATCGATGATTCATTCAATCGTCAGAAGAGAGCAAAACAAGAACAAACGGAGTTTGTAATGGATACTACAAAAATGTTCTTGAGTGCAAATATTCCAATTGAAAAGGTGGATCACCCAGCAGTTAGAACTTGACTTCAGAAGTATGTTCCAGGTGGTATTAATACATAAAAATGTTTTGAACATATATTCATTTCAATAATTATTCCACACATGTTATTAAGCCAAATTAATAATTGTATATTATATTACATTATATTACATTCACTATAGTTTTAATAAATCAGTGGAAGCCATGACTGAAGAGGGACAAGATATTGTCTGAAACGGCCGGTATCAAAGAAATTTGAAATCATATGAGGTGAGTCGTTAAAAATATATTCTACACTCACTATTAATGATATAACCTCATAATGTTTACTTCCCAATATTAATTTAAATAAAAGCAAAATAGGTCCGTTAAAATACATATTTTCAAATATTGTAATTTAATATATATATTTTTTAATAATTTGCATAGGATTGGGAGATATAATAGCATTATCCTTTTTACCTAAAATTCCTTTACATTTACATGAAATTATTGCGATAATCTTACAACTATTTAGCGATAAAATGCGAAAACCAATATTCACATTGACATTTTTTTTTAATTAATGCAAATTTCTGTGGCCTCTAATTATATGTAATTACATGGTGTTGAAACAAGATAAGTTTCTCAGCATATTCTGTTCTTCTATTAGTTAATAAACCTGGATTATTTTTAGAAACTTAAAAAAAAAATTAAAACATTGTTAAGTGATAGTATACAGATTTCATATTCTAAAATAATAATTGATGGTTTAAACAAACAAACTCAAGCATATAAAATGTTACAGCAAGGACAGACTGCCTTATCAATTGCACAGAAGCTTGGTTATATCAGTGTTGTCGAGACACTGAAAGTGGTGACAGAAACAACGATTACGACAACTACAACGACAACGATCGAAGAAAAGTATCGAGTAGTGGCACCAGAATCAATGCAAGAGACCTTTATGTCAGATTCAGAAGATGAGGGTGGTGAGTACCTTCATCTTTATAATTTGTATCTGAATAACGTTTTCTATTACAGGTTATTAAAACTTTTAATGCAGGTCACAAATTTTAACATACTAACCTTAATTCTGACTTCTTAAATTATCATAATATTGGTTATAAAAAAATACTTGGATATTTTCAAAACTGTCCAGAAGCAATATTTTTAGATTGAATTAAATATCATATTATGCTTGTTCATATTATTCGTTTTTAAACATCTTAATGATGGACAAATTATATTTGAAAAGAAAAATATACATGAAGGACAAATTAATATATGAAGAGAACAATTTTTGCCAGAGGTCTCTGATTCAAATCCTGGTTCGGGCAAACATTTTTCTCTTCAAATATTAATTTGAGTTTCTTGTTCACCATTAAAATTGGCAAGCCATGAACATAGCAGATTGCTCAAATGGTTGTATTTTGTAGAACTGAAATACTATGTTCTGAATTATTTTACATCTCTATTTCTATGAAATAATAAAGTATTGAAAATATCTATTATTCAATTAAATAATTTCTGTTTTGTCTTAACATTAAATGATGTGAATGTCATGATTTATCAATATATTCACATATTAACTGGATAAAGTACATTTTGAAATATGTGACCTGTAAAAAAGACGATGATGATGATAAGACTAACTATAGTATTTGAATGTAAATGACAATTTTAGATAATATTCAAGACTTTCATTAATGGGAAATTGAAATTAAGTATTCAAAAATCCATATTTTTTTTCTAAAATTTATTCATTTTTGTTAGAAAATTATAAAGCAGAGACATATTATTAAAGATGTTTTAGTTTTATATTCAAAATATTTACATAAATAAATAATTTTATTCTATACATTGGTTTAGTATAACATAGGATATCATAAATAATTAGTTTTAATGTCTTGACATAATTTAATACAAAATACCAAACATATTTGAACTAAGTTTGGGAGATAAATTATAATTATTTCTTATTTGTATTTGCATGGATTTATTAATGTCATAATAAGCATGTAAATTTGGATTTTTTAAAGTTATTTTAACATCATTCAAAGATTTTTTATTACAACTTTTTTTTCTAAACATGGACTGTTTTTATTTAAAGACTTAGGTTTTATATCAGACAGAGATTTTATAACGCAATTTGTTCTGAAAGGCATGCGTGTTAAATACAAAATTTGTGAATGTGCATTTCTTAATAATTTAAAGATTTTATATCAGTCAGATATTTTTTTTTTAATTTAATGTTTTCATTGTTTGGCATTTCAAGCACTATGAAAATTATTTCTGCATGTTGTAATTCTGCACTGAAAAATCTTAAATTTCAAAACTTAATTTAATAAAATAAATGTCTCAGTTTAATGAATGTGTTTCAGTTAGTTTTTTTAATGATCTTTTAACATATAAATAAAGGAATTAAAACATAGGTATTTAGAATAAATTATCCATAAATAATATATTTTAAAAGTAATAAAATGCTGCACTTTTTATTAATCTGATGTCTCTGCTTTATAAGGTCATTCCTGTTTGCATACATATGTGAGTCATAAGATTTTATAAGCTGTGGAAATTTACCATATCAATTTTAAAAATTTAGAGTATTCTTTTTTTACGATATCTGGACTTTAGGTATTTAAAACTTGAACCTTTGATTCCATTGTGAGAACATTTTCTCTGTAATATGCATATTTCTTTTGTTTAATTTTACAAGATTTATATAAAATATTTATCAAAAAATCATATATCCTACTAAGCAGACATCAGAATGATTTTTAAAATATCATAAGCTTTACTGACTAACTGAAGAGATTTTCAGATTGTCGTTGATAAGATACATTATGGTTGAGTTTTAAATCAAATTAATTTTCATATTTTTATATTTGGTAATTTGTCTCTTCCTCTGTCTCATAATTAAATATTTTAATTGTCAAAAGAAACTGCATATGAGGAGATACTTTTCAAATCATATAAAGTCTACTCTTTTACGAAATAGAGTTTTACATTAAGTTATGTAGGTAGGAAATAACACTATGAGGTTTATTTTAATATTGTTTTACATTGTTTCTTGATATTCTGGACAAGCTCTCTCTATCCAATGGTGAAGTCAGTTTGTATCTAAACCTAATAGATTCTGTGTAAATCAGTCCTGAATAAAAGCATTCAGCTCAAATCATATTGTGTCCATTTTTCCATGCACTTCAAATCATAAGAATCAAATGAATCATGAATTTTTCTTACCTCATACTTCTATGTGTTTTAAACACAGCACCACAGTATCGGAGAACAATCTTCCCCATCGTTAGCTGTTTTCACGACTGCCAATTTTTTCTTTTGCCAGTAATTATCCAAACTGCCATCTGGTGTACTTTTGAAGGAGTAATTTTCTAAACTGCCATCTGGTGTATTTTTGAAGAACTTTATAATCAAGCTTGGTTCGTCTGGAATCTCGAACTATATTTAATGTAGGATTCAGTTATTCAATAACCCATTAATCAGTTTCAACTTGTATCTGTTTAAGATCTTTTTAAGAATACCGGTAGTACATTTTAAAACATCAAAGCAGGATTATTCTGTGTATTATGGTCAGTTTTCAAAAGAGATTAAAAAAAATTGAAACATAATCAGTACTAAAAATTAATTTATTTTGTATTCCATTATTCTTCCATTGTCATAATTTTTCAGTTTTGAAAATTATTTCAATGATGGTAATTCCTAACTGTGGAAATCCAATGAAATCAATAGAAATTAATGTTTTAATTCATTTCCCAGGCATTGGACATAAACGGTTTTTCACCTCTCCTTAAAATGTTGCTTTAATGGTTTAAAAAAATTTCAGAAGTGCTTCCTCATATGTGCTTCTATATATTATAAAAGAAAGCAATTATTATTCAAAAGGGATGATACTCTTTAATTGTCTCTTACAGAGACCTTAAAGGAACTGACCTGGTCACATCCTAATGCCCTATTCCATAATGGTGCAGTCTTAGTATTCATGGCTATGAATGATGAATTATGTTATTTAAGTATTGGTCAGTTTGATGTGTTCATGACTGAATCTGATGTTTTTTCCTTTCCCATATCAAATTCTCTCTTTACAGTCCCTATTCAGCCTCTTTCAGTTGAAATCTTACTTTCTTTGATCCATATGGTATTAGAGAATTTGAGGCCTAGGGGGATCATTTCTGTTTTCTCTCTTATAATAGCCTATTCAGGAGTTTTAAAATGACAGCTCCATCACTGAACTACCTCCTGCCTCCCAGTAACTAGTTGGAAGGAAATTCACAATTTTTACAATTTTATATTTTAAAATTTTATATTTAACTTATACCTCAACATAATTTTATCATTATAAGAATCAAATGAATCATGAATTCTTTCCTGTGTTCTTCAGTTGTGTGTTAAAAAACATAGATGTATGAGGTAAGAAGAATTCATGATTCATTTGGTTCTTATTAAGAACACCTCATAATGTAAAAATTCCCAACTTTATTATATTAATAATTTAAGGAGGATATGGATTACTTCATATATACAGTCTATTAATAAAAAAAATAAATTTTTAATAAAAAAAATTAGGGTAGTTGGAGGTTAAGGCTCCCGCTTTTTCTAGGCTGTCGAAACTTAGTATCAGCCGAGTTGTCAGCCCTGCGTGACGGCCGCCTTTACCCCCAGAACAAGCATATGGTACTCATATCAATTAGAGGCTAAGTCGACCCCAGGGCCACAGTGCCACCAGAAGGTTTGGGTCAGTTTAAAAGTCCTGACCCCACTGGACTCAAACCCTCGACCTTTTGGCGTGTAGCATAGCACCTTAACCACTTTGCTACGGCGTGCCCCTTAGGATAAATCATAAAAAAAATAAATTTTAAATAGGATAAATGTTATTTGGATTTCTATTAGAGTTGTGGGTGGAACCTTAGATTATTTTGCATATGCCAAACTGATTTAAAGGATTTATTACTTGTTCTTCAGTAGTGCATCCATACATCCATAGTAATTCTGCCTGAGGGCAGGTCTTTCACTGCAATCATAGCATTTGCATGCTATGCTTTGCAGCTTTACTAGGGAATTGTAGGTGTGGTACTTTCCTGTTGCTTTCCACACTGATGAAGGATGATGATGATATAGGTATTTTAATAGTTTTAGCAAAGATTTTGCCCAGATTAATTCATCAGAATCTTTTTTATAACCATAACAGTACTTCAAGGAGTATTAAATGTTCAGATGATGACAATAAAACATTTTCTTTCTGCCTTATAATGTTTATTTTTATTGATATTGATATATATATGTAAAAAAGTTATTATTTTGCTCACATATGTTTGCAACAGTTTTGCTATATTTTATAAGAAATAAATTAGTTGTAGCATATTTTAAACGATTTAAACAAAAAACAATTAAAAACATTTTTGAGTTACATTATTTAAAGAAATATACAAGAACAATGTTTGAAGAAATGTTTATTGATTTCCAGATTTGTTTCAAGTTTTACAAATGATATAAGCATGTGTACCATAAGAGCACATAGCATTCTGTTGAAAGTAGATGTAGTTGGATTTTTTCAGTACCAACATAACCTGCATGCCATAGTGTGTTTGCAAATATTTATATAATTATTCCTCAGTATGATACACTACCAATTTAGTAGGCTTTTACACTACAATCCAGAGGATAATATATTTAAATTGTTGATCATTTTCCAATGATTTAGTGACAAATTCATTAAGTCAAATTGTTGCATGATAAATTAAATTTTCACTGTGTTTGCACTTGTGTTTAATTCACTAGTATTTATTTCTTTTTATTGTTTTTAAATTATCACAGTTCATTGTTACACAGTCACAAATTAATGTACAGATCTTGTAAAATTGGAGCAAAAAAAATTAGTATTGATTGCCATGACCATGAGGTATTTCTTGAAATTAAACATGAACTCCGTAGAATTAGAAAAAAAGTAAGTTTAAATGGCTAGAACTCATGGTAGTTCAGAACAGCATGTTCACCTGGGGAACCAACGACTGGAGTTTGATTTCATAAAGGTCAGTGAAATTTGCCGGGAGAAGAAAGTCAAGGACATGGGTTCCTTTAGAGAAGAAGTTAAAATGGGTCCTACATTACAGAGGTGTGTGGCATATTTAAGAATGCTTAGATAAGAAAAAAAAATACTGTTGTCTTGGAATAAAATAGGGAATGTAAAAGCCACTAAACAAACACCAAGTGATGGATTTGTGGATGTGTTAAAGAAAACAAATAGTTTTTTAATAATATTTTAAGTAATGATTAGGGAGCGGATTTTTAGGTTCTAAAAGTTAACATTGCAACATAGTATACTGATAAAATTAATTTAACAAGTCTTTATATCCATTCAACTGAATTTTTTTTTATAATATAATTTACAAAAATGTTTTTCAATAAATTTTGTGTGGGATCTAGCAATACATTTATGTTATACATCTTATTTTTAAATTAAAAATACATAATGCTCTATTCACATTATTGAGTAACATTTTTTCTAACAAAAAACAATCAGTTGATTGGGATGTAAAGACTTACTACAATAATTTTATCACTATACTATGTTGCAGTCTTAACTTGTAGAACCTAAAAATCTGCTCCCTAGTAATGATTATATTTAGCAACTAGTTAAGTTCTAATATTATTAATAATAAAAATAATACTTGAAAATAGACATTGAAAAATATAAATATACTTTGACTCATATAACTGGAAAATACATACAGTTGTTGATTATATTGCTTCAGATATTAAGTCAATCCCATGTCATAGCCGAGTGATTTAGGGCATTATGCCTTGGTACAAAGCTATGGAAAATGCTGGATCGAGTCCTTATGGGGGAAAATTATCTGATGGAATTTTTGTCAGTGTGATACTGGTAACCATCTAGTATCATGATAATTTGGTTAGCCACCTTACAATAAGTACTGCTCCAGATTGAGAAAATCAGCTATAATTGCTGAGGGATCCAACATGCTGATTAGATATCATACCTATACTAGTGATACCTCTGTAATTTACACGCGTGGATGTAAGACCAGCAGCTAATTAGTAGGCCAAGAGCCTTCTAGTTCTATTGCACCATAAATGTTTGTGATATTAAGTAAAAAAAAGCAAATATGCAGTTTTTTGATGTGGTACCGGTAACCTATGTAATAAAGTCTCCTTAAGTGTGAATAGAATCATTATAAGCAATACAAAAATAATAAAATGTTTCTAATCAGGGTACTGTAAGAATATGCAGAATAAACATCCAAAACCTCTTGTGTCCAATAGATAAATATTCAAAATGTTATGTATCTAGAACTATTTTTTTAAATAATGCAGTTAGCTTGAAAATGAAGAACAAGCAGGAAGAGTTTTATAAAAAATAATAAGAATCAATATAAATTTTAAAGGAAGTGATACCATGAGGTGTCCTGCGCCATAGCCGAGTGGTTAAGGCAGGAACCCTTGGTGCAGAGCTACGGGGCTTACGCTGGTTTGAGTTTCTATGGGAAGAAATTTTCTCATGGTATTTCGGGCAGTATGGGACCAGTGCCCACTCAGAGTCGTGAGGCATTTGGGTAGCTACAATAAGTAGTGGCTCCAGGTTGAGAAAACCAGCTATAATAGCTGGGGGACTCGACATGCTGACCACATGTCACCCCTACACTGGCTGGATGGTCATCTACCTCTGTGATTGACACATGTGGATGTGAGGCCAGTAGCCAGCTGGTAGGCTAAGGGCCTTCTAGGCCTGTTGTGCCAGGAGGAGATACTATGAGATATATTTTAAATAATAGGAGTTAGAATATACACGGCTCACCTCATATTTGTAGATTTCTTGAAGCTTCTAAGTTAGAAAGAATTGATATGATGCTTTATGCGTCAAAACCTGGGTCTTCGAGAAATCTACAAATATGAGGCGAGCCGTGAATATTCTAACTCCTTATTTTAGGAATTCTCACTATGAGGTATATTCATTAAGGTAGAATATTTTTATCACTCACCTCATATTGTTCTTCTTATTTGATTATAAACTAGTTTCGGAACATAGTTTCTGTTCCATCCTCAGTATCGTCACGACCGTTGTTCTGTCGTCTTGAAGAGCTGTCCTTCCATTGGCTGACTGAAAAACCTCGAAACCAGGTCATTCTCACCGGGAATTTCAAAGTTAATTAATTTCTTCTTTTCGCTCTTTTGAATGTAGATCTTTTCCCAAACAGTAAGTTCTTTAGGTTTTTCTATTTGTTTTAATAATTTAGCTTCTTTCTCGATAAGATGTTTTTCAGACCATGCATGGGCAGCCACTGCAGATTTTTCTACTTCCCCTTTCTTGACATTCCTGAGATGTTCTTTCACTCAAATTTGAAAACTAGAGTGAAAGAACATCTCAAGAATGTCAAGAAAGGGGAAGTAGAAAAATCTGCAGTGGCTGCCCATGCATGGTCTGAAAAACATCTTATCGAGAAAGAAGCTAAATTATTAAAACAAATAGAAAAACCTAAAGAACTTACTGTTTGGGAAAAGATCTACATTCAAAAGAGCAAAAAGAAGAAATTAATGAACTTTGAAATTCCCGGTGAGAATGACCTGGTTTCGAGGTTTTTCAGTCAGCCAATGGAAGGAGCGAAGGACAGCTCTTCAAGACGACAGAACAACGGTCGTGACGATACTGAGGATGGAACAGAAACTATGTTCCGAAACTAGTTTATAATCAAATAAGAAGAACAATATGAGGTGAGTGATAAAAATATTCTACCTTAATTCTAACTCCTATTATTTAATCAATATAAAACTCATTTTCTTGAAAGGAAACATGTTTACTCATAGGAAACTCTCAACTGTCTATATTTATGAATTTTGGAGCTGAATTGTTTAGAACTCAAGTTCGACATGTATTTTTTTACAACTCTGTTATGGTAGTTAAAAATGTTTTGTGATAAGAGACCTCTAGCATTAAGAATAGAATTGAGATGCAAATTTATATTGTGATAACACTTATACGTGATATGATAAACCATTATCTCATGTTCTGTGAGGGTGAACTTCTTTTAAAATCCTAATGGTCAGAAAAATTTGCATTGAAAAGTACAACATTAACATAGCACTGATTTTTAACATGTAGTTCTTCAGTGCTTAATCTGACCTTAGAGCAAGAGACAGAGTCATAAAAAATTATAGATTTATTATGCACAAGTTACTAACACAGTGACAATATTAAAGTAAAATTTAGATAAAAATGACATTGGAAAATGAACATGTGAACAGTGCACGGCGTCTACAAAGGTGCAGCAAACTGAATGCAGGAACTGTGTAATGGAACAACCACAAGCTTAATATTTTCTTGTAGAGAGCTCGGGTTTGCTTTTTAAAAGCCCTCTTTCATCAGAGTTCTTGCATGTACAACCAAGACTAGATTATTAATGATACTTATTTTCAACACCTTAAGGACCAAACTGAAGAAAAAAGTATTTGGGACATTATTATATGAATAGATTAACAAATTAAAAAATAAAAAGTTTTTACAGTAAATAAATTATACAATTGTCTCAGATACATATACCGGGCTTCCAATATAAACCCGGACCGGCCTCACAGGGTTTCACCCGTCAGGCAGCGCTCTCTCCTCGTCCGCATTTCACTCTGCCAACCGCTCGTCCTTGAACTAGTCAGTTTACTATCGTTCGACAAGATGAGACGTCAGCTGACATTAGAGCAGCGCATTTATGTGTGTAAATGTTATTATAAATACAAATCAGCTCGTCGCGTTCGCGAGGAATTTATTCGGAACTTCCCTGGACAATTACCTCCTTCCAGATCGACAATCCACGATCTTGTGACTAAATTTGAGACCACTGGTTCAGTACAAAATAAGAAACACACGCGAAGGCGTACGGTTCTCACCGAAGAAAAATTAGACGAAATTGGCGAAAATTTGGAACGTTCACCACAAAAATCATTACCGAAATTAGCACAACAAGTTGGGATTTCAGTATCTTCTGCACATACAGCAACAAAATTGTTAAAACTGAAATCTTACAAGTTTACTCGGTATAATGCCTGTTTAACTGCGGGAGGACAACATTTCCAGCATTTTCTACAGGGTAAGAAACAGTTCAAGGACGGGTGGCAGGCAGGGTGAATTGTGGGAGGAAGAGACAGCACTGCGTGCTGGGTGAAACTCCGTGAGGCCGGTCCGGTTTTATATTGGAAGCCCGTTAGTATCCTAAATAGTCAAAAACAGTTTTTAATAGGTAACAGAATGTGTATATTAGGAGATATAAACTGGATTTATTTGGCTAAGAATAGGGACAATGGAGAGTATCTTAGTGAATGTGACATTGATTCTGGGTTCCATAAGTCATAGAGTTGATTAATTAGTTTAAAAGTTTGTAAATATTTAGAAGCACTTAGATTAAAAATGCCTATTTTACTACCTAAAATGTATAAATTAAGGCTATAAGAAATAACAAATTTGTTAAAACACCATGGTTGATTTCCTTAATATTTTCTTGAGATGAATTGTGTTTCCCGAGAAACCTACTGTATACCTTAACTCAAATTATATTAATGTTGCTACAGTAATTACTAAATCCTGTCTGCTCTTAGTGATCCTCGTCAAAATAAAACCATGTGACCTGCTTGCTTTTCATTGGTTATGGACATCGACGTATGTTGTAGAAGCAATAAATATGCAAAAAAGTAGTTCCCTTCATTAAATTAAAAATATGTCATTAAAATTCATCGGAGAACATATTGTTTAAACAACTCACCTCATAGGATTCATGTTTCCATGATATCGCGATTTCAAACATAGTCATGTCCTCTGAATATATTTGTTATTCTTAGTGAATGAAAATAATAATATTCAAAACATACAAAATATTCTAAAATATACCTAATAAACAAATAAATAACATTTGCAAAACAATCTTCTCAATAATACACTCATTAAATCAAATAAATTGTTTAAGAATTAAATTAATGTTTCTTCTAGAAGAAAAAGGATATGAGGTGAGGTAATAAAAACTTTAATTTAATTCGAAGAAAAAGGATATGAGGTGAGGTAATAAAAACATTAATTTAATTCTTAAATTAAACCTCATAGTGTTCTTTCCCTGTGAAAGTTAAATAAAGAAATTGTTTACCGTTTTCTCTAAGGAAAATTTTAGTAGAAACACTTACAATGTCCCATTTTGATCATTGTGATACTCTTTTTACTGACCTAAATACTGTTCTTACTCAAAGACTTCAACGTGTTCATAATTCTTGCATACATTTTATTTGTGGTGTATGCATATTTGATCACATTACATCATCCCTGGAACAATTGTCATGGCTTCGTCTACAAGATTGTAGAACCATCCATTTACTATGTCTTCTCTATAAAATATTACACACATCATTACCTTATTATTTATCACACCGCTTCACTAGACTCTCTGATACACATAAATTAGATACCCAATCCCTTCAGCACATTATCCTTTATATCCCTCCTCATCACATTACCTATTATGCAAAATCTTTTACAGTTTCTCTTGCTAGAACATGGAATTCCCTTCCACCCTATGTCAGAGACTGCCAAACTTTACCATCTTTCAGAAACAAATTGAAAATAAAATTATTAACAGAAACAACTCACTAATTTTACTTTTTAATAATTAATAATTTGTTTTTTTTCATTATTTAATAAAATTAGTATTAAAATTTTTCAATATATTTACCTAATGACTTGTATAATAAGCGATAGATTAATTCATTATTGTTTATTACTTTCTTTGTATTTTTTCCTTTTCTTTTTATGTATAGTAGATTCAAGCTGTTATTCCTTTCTGTATACATTCTTTCATTAGTTTAATTTTAATTGTATTAATTTTATTGTATTATTAAACATTTTTTCATTATTGTTCAGTTTGACAGATAATTGTTTAGTATGTACTATTATTGTAATTTTTTGTATTTATATGTAACATATGTTTGTCCTGGTGAGTGGAAGAGTAGGCCACATGGCCTTAACTGCACCAGGCTAAATAAATCTATTCTATTCTAATCATTAATTACAACTTAAAATAGGTTATTACTTATGGGTGATGCATATGAGTCATGCTTCAGTCGATTCTCATGAAACAAAATGGCTGAAAGTATCGAGTCTTCTGTTGCTGTATCATCATATCTCTGTCAAAAGTGACAGTAATTGTGGTGCGAATGGCAGAAGGATATTGCTTCTACAACGTATGTCGGTGTCCATAACCAATGAAAAGCGAGCATGTCACATGGTTTTGTTTTGACAAGGATCACTTTAAGACCAGACAGGGTATAGTTAGATATAAAAAGTTTGATTTTATGTAAATAATCAATAGAGATTTTGTACAAAATTATTAATTTGTAGTAAATATTTACACTTATATTTTTCTGTTTAATTCCATACTTCATTGAATTTTAAGGTTGGTTACAATGTGTTTAATCATTAGATATGTTTAACCTTTTAATATTGATTTTCCTTAAAATGTTTGTGGAATTGGCTTGTTTTATATCTTGTTATAAATTTAACATAATTGTTAATATAATTTCATTACTGATTGGCCAACTTTTCTCTTATATTATACAATGTATATATATAGTGCGATCAGTTGGATATGTCACTAATCTACTGACCTTAGCACGGCATCTGTGAACATACTCTGAGTTAGTCATTGGAGTTTTTGTACAGAAATATTCTGGATTTCACTTCAGATATTTTCCTCCAACTCGTCCAGCATATGAGAATTATTATGATACACTTTGTCTTTTAGTTTTCCCAATTAGTAATAATCACATGGATTTAAGTCAAGATATGTAGGTCATAAATTACGACTTACAACCTGATTTTTGAAAATTACTTATATTTCCACCCTTGATTCATGGGATGTGTGTGGAGTAGCATCATGTTTAATGAAATATCCGTATTTATATATATATTGAAATATATAGTCAATGACAGTTTAAATTTATGTGTATTTTGATAAGAATTTATATATATTTTTCTTATCGAATATATATATATATATATATATATATATATATATATATATATATATATATATATATATATTTTATTGTCCAAATATAAATAAATTTAAACTCTCATTTACAATATATTTGAATTTTAAAATTACCTGATTATAATTTACACATTTGTTTTGATGTGTTACACATAGACCATCTTTATAAACATCTTTAATGAATTATGAGTATCTTAGTTCTTCAGTTATCATAATAGTTGTCAAACAGTTTTTTTTAGTTTTAGTTTGGAATTTAATTTAACATTTTTAGTATAATGTTGTAAATATTAATAAAACTCATGATAGAATGACATTGAGGTAATAGGCACAATATAAAGAATAATTATAATATAAAATTATAAAATAATTTACCTTGTATGCAGCTCAACTATTAAAATAATTAAAATACTAGGCCTTTTGGAACCAGTCCTATCATTAGTAGAGAAACAACTTTCTGCTGAGGATGGAAAGGCCTACAATGTTTTAATTATTTTAATAGTTGAGGAGACCATATAAGATACATAATTTTTTTTTTTTTTTATATTATAGTAATGAAAAATCTTCAATTTCTTTTATTTTAAATATTCAGAAGTATAATGCTCAACATTTTTGAAAATGAACAATTTAATATTTTTCATATTTGTAATTGAAACTAGAAAAAGGAACACAAGCAAAAATCATATTTTTGAGATTCAGAGATTCAGTGTTTTGTTTTAATTGCAGAAAAAAATAATGAAAAACAATACATTAATTTTATTTATTTATTTATTTTTGCAATTGAAGCAAAGCTTTGAAGTAGAATATACCTCATAGTGAGAATTCCTAAAATAAGTAAAGCTTTGAAGCTCTGTACCTCAAAACATGGTTTCTCTTTTCCTGCCTCAGTTTTAGTTGATTTTAATCAATAAGTGTAGTTTTGTATGTTTGATCTCATTTTAAAGTTATAGTTTATCTTTACAATAATAAATAAAAAAATAGCTAATACATTACCAAAATTAACATGGAAAGATTTATTAAAATCTAGTCTTGGTCAGCTTTGTAAGAAACTGCATGATAAGAACTCACAATATATTATAGCATTTGGAATGTACTAATATTTATAATGTTAAATTTTAATTATTATTATTAGTTAATTTTAAGTAAAAATTAGCAGATATAAAATGTGGGTAGAGAGCCTTATAGGAGCATAAAAACAAACACAATTCACATAATTGGCAACAAATTTTATTTCACCCCAAATTTAAGTATATTTTATTTACCATGAATCTTGATTTAAAAAAATATAATTTTAATGAATCATATATATTCCAATCTTAAAATAAATATGATACTATTTTATTGGTACAAACACTGATACTATAAGTAGGTTAACACAAATTTTAGTTCAAAATAAATTAGTATTCCTTAGTATAGGGACATAACTTTATTTTTACTAACATATGTTACATTAACACAGCCATATATTTGTATTAGATGTTGAATATCCAGATATATACTGCAGATACCTCCTTTCATTACAGGAGATAATCTAACTAGTTGCAATATGTAAACAAATTACTTTATTTGGTTAGAAAGGAAGAACAGTTTTTCATCTATTTATGTTACTGCAAAACATTATTTCCTTGAATGGAAAAGCAACACTGTATTTGCAACACATTATATACTCATTCAATACTTTTTTCGACTGCCGAAATTGAATACAAATTCAGTTATTTTCTGTGGATTATAAATGTAAGACCATTACCAGAAGGAAATAATAAAAATGTGAGTGAAAATAATTTATAAATGAGTTGGATAGAATGTTTTTACATCTCACCTCATGAAGTTCCATATTTTCACGATACTGGTTTCAAAGGCCATTTCCCTTCATCTTCAGTCAAATTCCAACTGTTGAAATTTTTCTGTTTCCACCATCTTCCGAACTGGCATCTGGTGCTGATTTTATGAACTTGAAGATTAAATTTTGCTTCCTGGTAACTTCAAAATTTGTGGTTCTATGTTTGTTCTTCTGAATGTAAAAAAATTGGCACTTGCATCTCATAGTTTGCTACAGAGTCACAAAATTGGATGAGAAACTAAACTTTTAAAACATTTGGAGAATCCTTTGGAATTAATAGTTTGGGAAAAGATATATACATTCAAAAGAACAAATATAAATCCACAAATTTTGAAGTTCCTGGTGAGGAAAATGTAATCTCCAAGTTCATGAAATCTTCATCAGATGGCAGTTTGAAAAATGGTGGTTATGGCAAAATTTCAATGTTGGAGTTTGACTGAAGATGGAGGCAAATGCCCTTTGAAACCGGTATTGTGAAAACACAGATCTTTATGAGGTGAGATGTGAAAACATTCTAACAAAATAAATAAAAATAAACATTCTAACAAACTCATTACTTCCCATTGTAATTTTGATTAAAAAGTGAAAATAAATTGATATCTCTGTACAATATTCAGTAGTAATCTCCATAGGACTAGAAATTGAATCCTTTTAAACAATTAAGATTTATTACTATTTATTAGAATTTAATATTTCAATTTTTGTGTATGAAATATTGAAAGTATTGTGACAAGATATGAAAACAGTTTATGTGTATTTCTTTATACCTTATTTAAAACATGAATCAAGTTATGAATAATGTAATAAAAGTGAAAATATGTTCCCATTATGTGAATTGTAATTGCTAATTAGCGAAAAGTGGATGGTGCTCGTAGTGGTTAATGGGTAGTTTTACTGACAATCTCTGTCTCTCTCTCATCTCTTTCTCTCTCTTACTTGCTCGCTCGCTCAACTTAATCCCAAACCCATATGTACGCTACATGCAGGTGGCGACGAAATGTTGGATATGGCGATGAATGTTTACGGGAAACCAACCCACGCACAACATGTCTACTTGCCTTACTACCAAGGTCAAATGCAGTACACGCGTAAGTTTACTGTCTTTTCCAACTATCCATACGTATCCAAATCTTCCCTCTTCTATTTGCTATTCAGTCATGCACAGAAAATGGTCTTACATAATGGTTAATATAGAAAATTGAATTGCACAGTTTTTATAATAAATTAATATTATTTTACAAAATTAAATTTGAAAACTTGATATTCAAGTATAATTCTACATTAGCATATACAAAATAGTATTGTTTCTATAGTATTAGTCACTAGAAATGCAGAATAATAGCCTGTGTTTAATATTGGGCAGGCCATGGCAGTGCTGTGGGCAGCAAATTTTAGCAGCAGCATTTACGTTCAAGAGACCTATATTAAACCTATTTCAAAATAATCCCAAGTATCTACAAAAATAAAAACTGTTGCAGTAATTAATTAGGTTTCATGATATCCTGAGATGGGAAATGATAATCTAAAAAAATTACATTTTTGAACTATTATTGATACCCTACTATTGATATGCTAATACTAGCTTTATAATGTAGCATTAAAATTCCCAATAAAAGTCTTCATAATAAAGAAGAAATCATTTGCTTGATTGAGCAAAGGTTTGTAGCATTTGGCACTTGGAAATTAACAGTATATAAGAGAAAAAATTGTGTTTAGATTGGAGTGCTCAGGTAGCTCAGTTGGTAACACATTGGCATAGAAAGCCAAAGGTCCTGGGTTCAAACCCAAGTCTGAGCATATATTTTTCTCTTCAAATATAAAAATATTGTTCATATAAGTTGCTTACGTTTGAGAATAGCATTTCAAGATAGTTTTTTTTTATTGGAAGGGATAATTTGACAAAAATGTTAGGTAGTTATCCATCCATCTTATGGCTCTTATACCCCATGTCGGACCCTGGCCTCCCTTTGGGGTTTCTAATCAATCTGATCAGTTAACTTGTTTATCTACAAATGTCGTGAATGACATGTGTTCGGCATGTCACTTCAAGAGACATTTAATAGGCATCTAAGTTCTTACTTGGGTGATAGAATGTCGATTAAATTTTAGTAAGCTGCCTATTTTTTCACTTTTATGAGCCTGAAAATCTTAAACCCAGACCCCACAGCTTAAGTTCCTCCCAGAGGATGACCTAGAATTTCATTTTATTCTCCTCTCTCAAAACAAAATTGTGAATTTTTCCAGCATGGTTATTAATGTAAGGAATGTGGGCAGCAAAATAATGACTGCCCTAAGTGGCAGAATATTAAAATACAGCCCTAGCCTGATATTTTAAATTTATAATATTAGAATAATTAGATAGATATTGAAAAGGCATTTGTGGAGAAGGTCATATTCTCATATAATTCACACATAAGTGGAACGATGTGATGATTAAAGTAAGTACAGTAAGCATGAATTGTATAATATATGTAGCCCTAATTTAATTCTTGACTACACATGATTTGGCTTCCCTCATTGTTTGGAAGGTGTTACTCAAATTCTGGTTTTTTTCTGAATTTTCAAGATTGTAATTTCATTACCACAAATCATTTCACCATTTATCTTCCTATTATAAGTAATAAAATAAAATAAATTGAATCATACAACTTTATACAACAGATATACATAGCATACCGAAGATACAGTTCTAGACGTAATATGATCTAACAATAAGATTTTCAAATTTTTCAAAATAAATAGTAAATCAATTTCCATTAGCAAAAAAATATATTAACATGTCATCAAATACTTTATGCTTTAGCCCTAACCTATTTCCAAGATGTATTCTAGTAAATTCAAAATACTGCTAAGGAAACTTGCTGATTGAAAATTTTAACATTTTGATTTTATGTGATATTTCAACTAATTATGCCTGGTTAGCGATACTGTAAGATAAATTGGGAATTCTAATGCAAATGGCAGTATATAGTAATTAGAATGGAAATTAAAAAATGTACAAATAGTTGTGGCAGTATATGAATAATAGATTCAGGAATAAGTGTGTGTGGTTATTGTCAGAAGGACATATGAAAAATACATGAAATTTGAACAAAGAAATGAGATAGAAATAACCTAAAAATACTATATTAACAATGCATAACATTGGAAGATAACTACGAAATATGGGTAAAATATTTGGAAATGTGTAGAAACTAATAATATAATGCTGGAAACTAATAATATAATACTAGAAATTAATAATAACTCACATTAGTATTAAACTTAAGAACCTAACCAAAATAAATCACCCTAACTTTATTTGTTCATTTTATGTAGCGTACGTTATTGTAAATATTATTCCAAGATCCATGCGCTAAAATAACCAATACATTTGTAACTTTACCAATATCAACAAATATGTGTACATGAGAAAACGAGAATGGAATTAACACATTGATAGATTGTACAATAAACAGAATTATAAAAATTTTAATAGATAGATTGAGAATCTAAAGGATTTGGCTGACCAAGAACAGAGTACCAATGACATGCAAAAAGCCTACATTACAAGGAAGAAAAAGTTTTTTTTATTATCTCATTTATTTATGAATGATTATAGAATATTTCATAGGGATGTTTTACCCCCATTGCCCAGTGGGAAACTACTGGAATCAGTCACCTGAGAATTGGCAGGAAAACCATAGCTAACTGGGTTAGGAAGAAATGCCATAGCTCACACCCCTGAAGAACCAAGACACCCTTAAATTTGGTTTGGTCTTGTAGGTACTCCAATGTCCAGTAAGTGATATACAGAAGTACCATGTAAGAGATAGACAAACTATCTGCCAAAATGAATACCCACAAGGAATGAGAAGGAAGGTGATGCCTGCCATATTAAAAAAAAAAGTATGGCAGAAAGAGTCCTTTGCTCCCAGGTTGGGGGTTTGGCATGGTATTATGGAGCCTTAACAGAAGAGTCCACTGATCATCCAGGTTGGAGGTTGAGCATGAGATTGACAATCCCACCCTAGAAAAAATCTTACCATTGAGAAGCCTACAGAAAATTATGCCAGATAGACTACACTATGGTGACCTAAAGCATGTAAAAAAGATGACTTAAGAATTAGTATTAGATTGCCAGAGATAGGAAAGTCTGGAAATCTTTTTTGAGGGAGGCCGAGGTCAACTTTGGACTGTCGAGCGAATGATGATGATTGTGATTATGGAACATATCCTCAAATTTTGTAATGGATAATTGTAATTTTTTTCCTCTCTCAGTTGTCTGATACTTCTTGAAAAGTTCACATCATTTATTAAGGTAGATTTGCATAGAATGTATAATTTTAAAATTTTATATAATTAGTTGAATTAATATAAATAATTATTTTCATGATACAAAAGGTTAGAATGCTTTAGATTTCATGTAATTTTGTCCACAGTCATCTGTGTTTTCTAGTGAACTAACATTATATGGAACAAAAGTATATTTTTGTGTTGTGCACTCTGTGCTTTTTTAATGATGTAATGACATTTCTAATGTAGGACTGACTAGTTTACACAGTTAAGCACAATCTTGACAATACTGTTTCCTTTTTAACCATCTGACTACCCATTTAATTACTTGTAGAATTAATTGTTTTGCATGAATGTATATAACATGTAAGTTCCTAAGTAGTTTATTATTTAAAAATCTATGGAGCATTTTCTTTTGGGATTCTAGACTAACAATGTGTACAAATATTTCTCTAACAGTGTACACAAAATTACAAAAATAACAAACTGGAACTATATTCTCATAAAAATCTTCATAGTGAAGCTTAAAGGCTGAAAAAAAAAAAAATTCTTTACATACCGGTATTTTCTTTCAAAAGAAACACTGAGATCTGAATCATAAATTATGTATGTAAAGGATTACAAAATTTTAAAAATATATATTAAATTTTCATATTTTGTCTTCTTTTTAGACTGGTTATTCCATCTTCAGTATTTTCATGATCATGGTTCTGACATGATGATGCACTGCTTCTTCCATTTCATATATCCAAAATATAAAGTAATATTTTTTAGAGAAGTCATAGTATTCTTTTTTTTTAAATTCATACATTATCTCTTCATTATAATTAAACAGATATAAAAAAGCAGAAAAAGTCTAAAGTATGATACATTAAAATTATGGTTAATATTTGTCTTTGACATTCTTTATTAAAAAGCTCATACAATATTTATGGAAAAAGTGAATTTTAGTTCTTATCAGTAGGTGCTTCTGGTATTTCCATTCAAAAGAAACATTGAGACTTACAACATAAATTAAATAAATAAAGGATTACAAATTTTGTTTTTAAAAATATCATTTTGTAATATTCAAGAAATTTCACAATATTTTATTATTAAATATGAAATTATTATATTCTTTAACCCATTGAAGACACGTTTAAAGCGCCAGGTAAGTTCACTGGAAACCCATTTAATTCTCCCAGGCGCTACTCCGGCTGCATTGGATTTTAAATCTGAATACCCAGACCATGCATACTGCGTTCTATCAGAAATGGATTTCAGATAGTTTGTTTACCCCTGTTTTTTCTTTTAGTATTTTGTACTTTTATGAATAGGAAAGGAATGTGGCCTGCATACAACCCTCTTTCTTGCAATTTAACCGTTATCTATTGTTAGTTTGAAGGCTGTGAAAGTTAACTAATATTTCAAAACCATCTTTTACTAACATTTCTCGGTCATTATATTTAAAATAAACACGAATCACATGTTCTAACAGGAACGGTAAAAAATAAAAATATATAATACTGCATATTATAAAAATAAATTAAACTAAACACATAAAAGCATAGGCCTATACATTATCAAATCATAGAAAGTTCTTGCTATATATCTTCTCAAATTATTGATAATGTAAAAAGCAATTTTTCTATAGCACTTTACAAATCTCATCATTACTGGAAAACAAAGCCACAACCTTGTCATGTCGATCTTCTCCTCCCATACCTTTATTGTATTCTAGAATACATTTAGCCTTTATGATTTTTTCTTCTTGTTCTCCGTCTTTATTCTTCCATAGCTTCTTACTGGTGTCAGTCATGTCGGCATTTTCGTGTTTGGATGATAATAAATAAATGTCTTTCCTACCTTTCCACTTCTATGCTAGAAGTCTCCAACTAGATGATGTTGTTAGTTATCCTCTTTTTTTTCTTTCCAATTTGATGTTCACTAAATCCATAGGCATATTTCTTCTGTTAGATTTTACTGTCCCTAATATGTCTCTCGTCTACTCAGCTCTAAAAATAAATTAGGAGAACACAATTATAATGTGTAACCTTTCTCTACGAACGGGTTTGCTAATTCTAGGACTACACTCTCATTTGCTGTAAAATCTGCATTTTCATGTGCATCTTGTCCAGTGTTTATTTGAATCATATCTTGAAGAGTACAATTTCTAATATGTTATTCCAAATCGCACCGTTTTATTCCGTTAAGAGAGTTTGAACTGAATGTGTTTCTAAAAAAGTTAAATTTACAACCATGATATTCGAAAAAAAAAAACATTGAAACTACATATATATTTTACCGTAATAAATACCTAAAATATATTATTCTATAAATTATATCCATAATAAACTATACAATATACTAGGACTATATATACGCTTTATATAAACCAGCAACAAATTTTACAGATGGTGAACATAAATTTTTAATCAGTAAAGATAGAGCCAACTTCTTATAGTGTCGGGTTTTAACACAATAACGAGTGTAGGTCGTGCTTGAGCTGTTTGGACTTTCTACCTGCTCACGAGGGAGACTTGTTAAAAGTCTCCAATGGGTTAAATAGAGATGAGTTACCCCTTGGTGCTTTTTCAATTTAATACACTATTTCTCCTCTATAATTAAACAGTTATAAATATCTAAAAAAAATTAAAATAGTTTCACACATTAAAACTATGGTTAATATTATCAGTGTTTGAAATTTGTCACTAACATATTCAAATAATATTTATGGAAACAGTGAATTTTAATTCTAATTTTTTTAAATCTGTACATGTCCTAAAGCATCTATGATGCTCTAATGGATGTTAAAATAAATTTTTAAAAATAAATCAGTTCTTGTTTTACGAATGGGGAATGAAAAAGGTGCATGGAAGCTTCTTATAGGAAAACCAGAGGGAAAATGTCTAGTTGGTAGACCAAGAATGAGGTGGGTGAATAACATTAACTATGATCTGAGGTAAATAGATTATACAGGGAATGATTGGAAAGCATTAGCTCAGGATAGGGATGTATGGAGAACTTATGTCCACGCTGCTATGAACCTATGGGTTTGATAGTGCCAGTGAGTAAGTAAGTAATCAGTTCTTGTTTTATTTTTTGTTACATGTAATAAAAGTATATTGAATGTGATAAGCTAATTTCCTCCTAAAAAAGTCATATTTATGACCTTTATTTATCCAAGCAGTAATAACAGCTTTATCTTGCAAATAAAAGAAACTATTCGTATATATAATATATATGAATATGTAGATTGGTTTCCATTGTGTTTCTTTGTAAATTTACATGTAAGTCTGCAGTTTAGAATATCATTATGCCAGAACTGTATAGTTCATTTAGTTATACTTACCGTAATAAAAATAAAAATGCTGGCTCCATGGAACAAGTGGTTAGACCTGGGTCCTGAGTTCACGTCTCGGTCACTTCATGTGTGTAGATGAATTGGAGTCAGAACAGGTTTTTATTGAAGTTTCTCCTATTTTCCCCTTCTAAAAACTTAATTTCTTCACACTCATGACATTTATTGTGTTTCATTCCATTTCATCTGGCCCTGTGTTGGTGTGAAAGGCCTGGTCAATCAGCATCCTTGTACATCACAGACTTTCAATAAAAGGAGTTTTATCTCATCTCATTCCTTGATCTAGCATTTTGCCAGACACAAATATTTCATTAAATGGGATTTTTTATGGAAAAACCAAGTTTCAAACTAAAATTTTATTAAAAAAAATTAATGTTAACAATTGAGCTTAGGTATTGCACATAAAATCTGATAAACAGGAAAGGAATGATGGGATTTTTCTACTGGCGAAGTATTTTTGTCTTTTTTAAATGTTACGTAAAAACAAATTTAATTTTGCTGAAAATGAACTCTTACTGTTAATAAATAAGTTTGTCTGCCATCATCTGCTTACTGTTATTTTAGTCAATATATTATCAGAAAGTTCCAGTTTGTTTCTTTCTTAGGTACTTCTTTCTAATATCTTTTTAATTTTGATTTCATTTCTGAATTACTATCAACAATTAACTGAATTTTAATATTAAGCTTGTGCAATCTAATGTAAATTTTTTTCTGTAAACAAATGCTGCAATCTGCATCACACACACAAACATTTAGGTAGAGGTATGTATGTACTGCACATGTTCCAAGTTAGGTTAGGATGTTTAAACAGTTCTGTAGATAGGTTTGTTTACCTTCATCACAGTTGAAAAGGTGGGTCATATTGTTTACCATCAATAGCAATCTGACCTACCGGTATTTGTATAAAATGTTAACTTTTTACCTATATTCTCTGTGAATAGTTGAAAAAGTAGCTGTGGCCATAAAAAATACTCATGAAATAAATGTAGCATATTGTGTGCTGTATATTTGTACAAAGAGTTTGTTTTGCAGTTATTGATCAGCTTGATACGACTGACCTAAGGTCAATATTTCAATTAATACCAGTATATGAATAGGCTACCATGCCACCAATGGGCAACTATTTCTAATTTCTGTGTTCATCTTTATATAAACATATATTACTTTAAAAACTTCCTAACAAAAATTTAGATTGTAGCTCAGTCATTTACTCACAATAATTAAAAAAAATACCTATGCAGAATGTAATTAACGAACAGAGCAATATATATATATATATATATATATATATATATATGATTAAGAAAGTTTTCTTGTGTTTTCCATGTCATGGATTCAAGTTCAGCCTCTGGCCACTCACTGATTCCGACGTTTTGGCATGATCCCACATGCCATTATCAAGGAATGATAAGTTTGAGTCACAAGTTTAGGTCTTATATAATTAAACACATAGAGTTTTCGCTGTGGTCCATTTCTGAAGCCGTACACCCATCCGAGGTTTAGTTCTTATGTAGTTAAACACTTTCAGTTTTCAGTGAACTACATAAGAACTAAACCTTGGATGTGTATGGCTTTGGAAACGGTCTACATCAAAAAGTCTATGTGTTTAATTATATAGGACCTAAACCTGTGACTCGAACTTATCATTCCTTGATAATGGCATGTGGGAACATGCCAAAACGTCGGAATCAGTGGCCAGAGGCTGAACTTGAATCCATGACATGGAAAACTTTCTTAAACATACTTATATCTGCAAAAATCTGCAATATAATATATATATATATATATAGATATATATATATTGATCAACATGGTTTTTTGGTCCAAAGAAAGTACAAAAAAACTTGCACATTTCTGTAAAAACTAACATAAATTTAGATTGCAGCTCAGTCATGTACTTGCAGTAATTAAAACAGCAAAAATAAATTACCATTACAGAATATAATTAGCAACCTGAGGGAATATATAAATAAGGCTGCCTACATGTGATTTTTGATACCGGTACAAAGAAAGTATAGAAATAGCAAAAAAAAAAAGTGTGGTCTAGAAATAATCTAAAATCCACAATATTTAACAGTACAGAATGTCCAAAAATAGAAATGAATTGAGGGTAGAGCAAGATTACAAATTTTAAAAGTTAACAGAAATAACTCACCCTAATCTTAAAATATTCCATCTTGTGGAATTACTCCAATCAAATTAGGTTGGTAACAGAAGATGTAATTATTAAAGTTAATAAAGAAAGCAATAAAAATAATTACAGTGGTTTGTAACTTATGGTCCATTCTACTGTGCATTTGTAGGCTAGATAGACATACTAACAACCAATATTTATTTTATTTATGCCAAGTTAAAAGTTCATTCATTATCTAAATATGAGCAGATTTTTTTTTTAGTTCTCTTTTAAATAGTATTACATAACTACTGGTAAGCTAACTTTATGAAAGTGTGATAATAAAAGTATTGAATTAATATGCATCAAGTTTTATGTTCACACATGACGACCTGTCATTGGAAAAATCACAGATCAGTTTTTTCTTTCTTTTTCACCTCAATTTGATGTGAGTGGTATTTCAGACTACTTGGTAGTAATGAATAGTAACTTGCAATATTACAATATAATTACTACTGTTTCAAAAAAGTGATCTTATTATGGCTAGATACTATTTCAATACCTTTATCATAAAATTAAAATTATTTTTTTCACTATCTTCTCTTTTTTATGACTTACTGGCTAATACCTATATGGGTATAGTTACTATGCAGTTTGTAGTCATTACCATTTCATTTCATTTCATTGGAGCAACTCCAAATAATATTTGAGTTTACTTCACATTTACACACATCAGTCTTAAACTTAATCCACATCTACAATGGTGGGTTTTAGCCTCTCCTTTTGTAAGGAGTTACTAGACCAAGTTAATTTACACTTATTTACCTACAGATATCATGAATGGTATGTGGTCAATTTACTGACTCCATTGAGACATTTAGTAGAGCAAGTAAGGTATTACTAGGATGATGAGGTCAGTAAATTTTGCTTAGAGGCCTCCATTCAGGCTTATGGATATTTTATGAGCCTAAAAATCTTCAGACCTATGACTTGAAGTCCCTCCCAGAGGACTTGCTCCTTGGATTTTTCCATCATTGACCTCGGCTGGATTTAAACCCGTGACCCTTGAGGCCAGAAGCTAGGAACATAACCTCTAGTCCACACTAAATAACTAGCATAGGTTACTAGTTAAATCACATTTCTGATAGGCACTCCCCCCCCATTATACAGTTTAGCTTTTTTTTTTTCATCTGGTTGATCAACCATTACCTGCTTATAAAAATAAATTTTCTAATAAGAATGTATATGTACAATCATACAATTAACATGATGCCCTTAAGGATGTGTATTTATTTTCATTATGGGTAAAATATGTTTAAGCTTTATGAAATTATATAGATCTTTATCTAGTTAGTTCTGTGCACAGCTTGTGCGCTTGTTCATTTATTATTATTACCTATTTAATTTAGAGAAAAATCAAGGAAATTTTGTGGTCTTTAGACCAGCCTCATGGACTAGCGATCTGCGTTTCTGACTACAGTTCATGAGGTCCCGGGTTCGATTCCTGGTCAAACCATAGGAATTTTTTTCTTAAAGGGAATTATTCCTGTGGTTTCCCATGGTCTAAAATTTAAGTTAGGTTTAGGTTAAGAACTTTCCTGGCATTTCATTATCAATTATCACCCATCATATCATCGGGGTAACGTAACTCCACCTTCAAGGTGCCCCAACCTAAGAAATGGATTACAATTCTGCCAAAGCCAGGGGAGAAAGCCAGATATGTTATAAGAGACAACCTGGTGGCATTAGAAAAAAAAAATATATATATATATATATATATATTGATGCCTCAATTTTTGATGAATCTATACAAGAGCTATAACATTTTTTTTAAAATTAATATCCCATAAACTTTTATAAGGGGATGTTGTTGAAATGAGAATCAAAGAAAAAAGTTTTTATTTTTTTTAATTATTGGACACAGCTACTTTCTGATTATTGTTGAATAGTATCCTGAATATGTTACACACTTTGCACTTTTCCATATCTATTCACAGCCCTTCTTCATTTTAACATTTCTTTACTATTTAAATTAATCTAAATTTTAAAGAGCTTGAAACAGAATATAATAATATTAATTTGAACTGTAAATATTATTTTTGCTAATAATTAGACATTATTAGATTTGTATAAAAATAGAAGAAAAAATATATATTGTTGTTCTAATGTGCATATATTGTTAAATAATATTTCTTTCAGTATTTACTGTAAAAAGTAATTAAAAATTAGTTAAATTTGCTCAACACTGGTAAGATTGACACTTATATACTTAATTAGATCAATTTTTATACTTAGAAAAGTTTTATGTTTCAACATATTCAGCATTTTAACCAGTATACTAGTCAGTTATTTTTGTGACATGGTGAATTTAAAGGTAAAGAGGTTAGTAAGACTGTTTGTTTGCTAGTTTAAGGAATCCTGAAGGTCATTGCTGAGTTGGCCATCAAGATAAGAAACCTAACTAGTACTTATGATTAGTGCAGTTATGTTTGATGTGTAAGCTGGAGTATAGATAATATTTCAGGTCATATACTGGTGTAGTAATTTTAAAATTCATCTCATCACTTATTGAGTAGTATTGTCATACAGCATTGTTAAATATCAATATTTGTAAATTTAGTGAGATAGACTTATTTTTATGCCAAGGAATACAGGTATTAACTTGAATTGTATTGTCCAAACATAATTATGTTAATAATTGATGAATGATGATTCATTATTGGTTTGTCATGTATTTGAATAGTTCATTTAATGCTTGGTAAATGTTGGATTCTAGAGGTTGGCTGCATAGGCTATATCCCTTAAATTATATAGGAATCAGTATTCGGCTATCTAATATTTAATTGAAATTCATTAATTCTTTTTTATGTTTTTACATAAAATTTTATTACTTACATTGAAGGACAAATTAATATTTGAAGAGAAAAAATTAAATTTATTTATTTAGCCTGGTGGAGTTAAGGCCATGTGGTCTTCTCTTCCACTCACCAGAACAAACATACATTACATCAGAATATAACAATCTCAATTAACTCTAATATTAAATACTAAATAAAAATTTGATCAAAAAGATAATATCTGTTATATTACGATCTATAATGCAACCAGTTAATGTTATTATGCCTAAACTGGAATTTGGATCCATGATCTACACGTTACAACCACTAAGGAATTAGCTGCTACAAAGCCTCAACTGGTTCCAAATGCAGATGAATGGACAATTTAGAATTATAATATAAAATTATATACTTAGTCCTGAAAGGCCTACAGTAACTTTATGTTTCAACGGTTGAGGAAACGGACCTAAAAGGTATGTAATATTATATTATAATTCGAAACTGTAAATAACACCTCAATGGAGTTTATAATGAATCTTAATAATGATTACTGGACAATACTTAGCTTATTGCCACCTCTTCGTTTGTTGTGCACTAAACCACTGTGCTACTTAGGCATCATAGCTGTTATTGATTCCCTAGAATCCAATGTAATATTTATGTAGAGAGTGAATTTGGAATTTTAAAATGTCAGTGATGTACTGATTGCCCACTAGGCAGTACCAGGCTCATGGTAACACAGTAAACTTCCAGAGCAAGCTTGATAATAGTGTTATATTAACTACTTAGTAAAGTGCTGGTTACTGACATAACTTGTGTTTATTTGTGAAGTTATGACTATTACTAATTGAATTATATTCATAATTTAGAGAAAAAAGTTTGCAAAACTGGTAATTTCAACATAAAAAATGAGAGAAAAATGCCTCAAATTCTTCTTCGAGGATATCCGTGAAGAACTGCAGATCTACTCCATAAAAGAAAATATATTTAACAACAAGATACAGTGGAAAGAACATGTAGAAAGAATGGAAGTGAGTAGATTACCAAATAAAATCTTCCATTATTTTCCAAGAGGAAGAAGAGATGTCGGACGTCCTTGGAAGAGATGGTCATAGATCTATTAGCGAAGACGGAACAGGCAACTCTTGCCTAAACCAGGAAGTGAAGAAGAAGATTCTTCTTCAGCTTTCCCCCACTTATAGGTTTGCCATCTTCAGTTTCCTCTCCCTCTTCTAAATTCCTATCATCCATTATAGTTCTGACGTAGGTTTTCCATTTCCATCTTGGTCTGCCACGTTTATTTCTTCCAAGGGGTGACCATTGGTGTATATTTTTTGGCCATCTTTCATTTTCCATTCTTTGTACATGGGCATACCATTTAAGCGTTTGATTTTCAATCCTCTTAACAACAGATGTGGTGACATTCATTTTTCTCCAAAGGAATTCATTTCTTATTTTATCCTGTCTTGTTTTTTGGAGGCTTCTTCTAAAATAATCAAATTCAACTGTTCTAATTTTATTCTTTTGTAATTCCGTCAAAGACCAACTCAAATTCTAACAGAGGAAAAATTGGTGGCCAATTTCAGCAGATTATGAGGTTAGGAAAGTTTATTTTTGTGTAGAATTGACATTTGCAGTCTTATGACGAAGGCTTTAAGGCTGTAACCTTATGGATGTATAAGAATCTAATATTTAAAACTGAACCAACCTCATGGGCTAGAGGTCAGCATTTATGACTACAGTTCATGAGGTCCCAGGTTTGATTTTTGCTTAGACGATAAGAATTTTTCCTGAAATAACCCATGGTCTGGAATTTAGATTAAGTTTAGGTTAAGGACTCTCCTAGCACTTCATTATCATTTATCAACCGTCACATCACTGGGGTAACATAACTTCACCTTCCAGGTGTCCCACCTAAGAAATGGATTATAATTCTGCCAAGTCCACCACTGAGGTCTCAAGGTAGCATTCTGCCTTGTCAAACAGTAGGCCTGGGTTCGATTTCCAGTCGGGACAAGCTTCCTGGATGAGGTTTTTTCAGGGTTTTTCCTCACCTGTAAGACAAATGTTGGGTAACTTTGAGGCCCAAACGGTCCCCAAACATCTTCTGGCTATCATCATCATTATCATCATCATCCTCATAATCATCCATGGTATGAAAAACAATGGGAAGCTACCATGCCTATAATCCCCTAGTAAATCTGCAAAGCTTAGTATAAAAATGCTATGATTGCAGTGAAGGACCTGCTCTAGGGCAGAACACTATGAATAAAAAATGCCAGGGACAAAGTCAGAAATGTCATAAAAGACAACTGGTGGCATTGGAAAAAATAAATTAAACTGTATATTATGTTAGTGTGATTAAATTAGTATTAATTTAATCAGTTAAGTACTGGTACTATAGGTCTAGGTGATTTAGTTGTCCAGATGTAAAACATTATGTGAACAAGCAATTAAAGAATGTATAATGATAACATTATCAGAAGAAATATTTCCTCAGTTAATCACATTAAATAAATACAGTCTTATCTATTGTATTAAGCAATATTATTTAATACATTATGATGATCTTTTTTATATGTCTCGATAGTATGAAGTGTAATCTCAGACATACTTGAGCCTATTATTTGTCAAACCGTGTATTTTTTTATCCTATTGATAATTGTCCTCTTTATTTGTCTTGTATCATCATAAATAAATAATGTTATTAGAGTGGCTGTTTTTAAAGATATATTAGTTTTTAAAAGCTGAATATTATTGAAACATTTAGAATGTGTTATAGTCATGCTAAAAGCTATTTTTATTAAAAAGTGTGTAAATTAATGTTTTATATTGAGAGAATTTGTGTCATCTTGCCAGTTTTATACTAAAATTTAAGAAGTATCCATGAATAAAACTTGTGAAAAATGTATAGTTTATCTTTATTGCATAGACTTATGATCATTATTATTGTGTTAATAATTTAAAATTATTTTTATAAAAAAATAAGTTCTATTAATAAGATATTGAACCAGAGATAAACACTTCACCTAATTAAATATTAAAAATCTTTTATGGCCTCACCTCATTCTTTGTCATCTATTTAGACCAATTTCAGAATAATAATTATTCATCTTCAGTGTTTTCATGACATAACATCACTCATGAAAAATAATGAAGATGGTATACTTATTGTTCTAAAACCAGTCTAAAAAAAAACAAAGTATGGGTAATGTGTTAAAAGTTTTTTTTTCAGTATTTAGGCCTAAGTTTTAAAGGACGAATATCACATATATGCAATGACAGGTATACCACTGAAAGGCAGTTAAATCTGTCACATTACAGGAAGTAAAACTTTATTCATAACCCTGTAAAATAAGGATGTTAACGCATTTAAATTCTGGTGACTGGGTTGTGATAAATGTTTAAAAATCCCATATGTTAAAGCTTAATACAATCCTCATATTTTTACTTCCTACTTTCACCTCATGTTATATTTTCTCATCTAAATATGTTTTGGAGACCATTGTTTCTATTCCTAACTAGTTATCTGATAGTGTTACTTCTATCAATATTATTAAGTTCTATTAAATTTTCCTTCAGAAATATATAATGAAGAATAAAGCTCTGTTTTACTTATAATAATAGAGGTTAAAAATAAGCTTCACTGGATATAAATGTGATGCTAATTCCCAATAAAGTCTGCTTGTTGAAAGAAGCTGCAAATAACGTATAGAATGAAAAGTTCATAGCTTTGGCATATGGGAATTCATATATAAATAAGAGAATTAATACCGGTATTCGTTTGAATTGGAAGCCTGGTAGCTTAGCAGTCAGAGGACTGGTATACAGAACCAGAGACATCGGGTTCAAATCCTAATTCAGGCATATATTTTTCTTGAATTGAATATTTTTCTCTTAAAAAAACACTTATATTGAGTTTGCCCAGCTTCCTACATTCCATAATTTCTTTAGACATATTATGTTGATAGCTAATTTTTTTTTTCTTTCTTTTTGGGATTACTCATTAATGAAATTACAGTCTATTAGTTCTTCTTTCTTCTTTGGCTTTCCCCCACTTAGGTTTGCCGTCTTCAGTTTCCATTTATCTCCATCATTCCAATCTCCTTCTTCCAAATTCCGATCATCCGTTATAGTTCTGACGTAGGTTTTCTATTTCCATCTTGGTCTGTTACGTTTATTTCTTCCAGGGAGTGACCATTGGTATATATTTTTTGGCCATCTTTCATTTTCCATTCTTTGTACATGGCCATACCATTTAAGCGTTTGATTTTCAATCCTCTTAACAACAGATGTGGTGACATTCATTTCTCTCCAAAGGAATTCATTTCTTATTTTATCCTGTCTATTAGTTAATCTATTTAATACAAATTTAAATAATGTTTGGAGTTTGTGATAAATTTAATCTAACAAGTAGCTTTGTTACAGTACATCACATAACAAAATATGATTTAACCTAAATTAATCTCACATAATCAAACATAGCCTAACATATCTCTTTACGGAAATGTGATATTTTTCTTTCAAATATTATATTTAGATTAACCTATACAGAAATAAATGTGCCTCCTATGTACATACAGTTTAATAATTTTCCCTACAGTTGTGTGCATACTTCTTGAATTTTAGTTATAAATTTCATTGTATTCTTTTTGTATATTATTTAAACATGTTTTAATATTTGCTTTAACATGTATATAGAATGAAATGTGAAGAATGTTTAATTTGCAGTTATATAATTCTTTATTATGTTTTATTACAAGTTAAAATTGTGATAATAATGTGGGTTAACTGTAGGTGAAGACCCATTGGTGAGTGATCAGCAACATTATCGTTACATGACTGTTGACGACATGAAGTCTTTGGGTGATGATTCCCTTCAGATTGACGTTACAAGAGACGAGAGAGCAGAATCAAACAGAGTGTCAATGGGTAAGTTAAATAAAATACATGTATATATGTTAACTATTTCACACTCCACGTCAAAAATAAGTTCTTGTTTGCTTTAAAATTAAAGTAATTTAACATATTGTAAAAATGATTTCAGTATTTGTCCTTGAGGATTGCACAAGATCCTGTTGATGAATTTCTTGATGTAGGTGATTCCATTTTACAGGTTACCATGTTCTGTAGGCCTAAATGTAATTAATATAATTTTTTTGCATGATTTAACTAATTTTTATACTATTGTTTCCATGGATCATTAGTTGATATTCCCATATGTAATGTATTTACTATGGGAACAAATGCTAAAATGCTGACCAAAAGCACTATACTCTTCCGAGCTAAGTTCTAGTTTTGATGTAAACAGGGGCTATTGGAGCCCTAATTATAATGACAGGTCTTATTAAATGATTTCACCTCTATAATCAGATGTATGACTGTCGATCGATTGTAGACCAATCAGCCGCGGTGGACTAATGGTTATGCTCCTTGCCTCTGGTCCTGAGGGTCGCAGGTTCAAACCCGGCCGGGGTCGATGGATTTTTTAGGATGGAAAAATCCAAGGAGCAAGTCCTCCGGGAGGGACTTTAAGCCGTGAGTCCCGAGTCTGAAGATTTTTAGGCTCATAAAAAATCCTTAAGCCTGAATGAAAAGGCCTCTAAGCAAAATTTACCGAATTTTCCCGTCCTAGTAATACCTTGGTTTCCTAGATGTCAGTATGAGGCGGAACGCTGACCACGGACCACTCAAATTGACATCTGTACGAAAACAAGTGTAAGAAAAATTAGTATGGTTCAAATTCTTCCCTGTAGGGGGAGAGCGCCTAAATCTCTGTAAAGGGAAAACATAGGCTTACAATACAATATGATTACTGTAATTTTATTGGTCGAATAATGGTTTTACCTTTAAGCGTGTAAAAAATGTAGTTCACTAACATTGAAAATAAAGGAAATAAAAATATATATTTATCTAGCAGGCTGGACATGTGGCATGAATGGGGAATGGAAAAGGGCATGGAAACTTCATGTGGGAAAACCAAAGGGAAAGCACCCAATTGTAGACCAAGCATGAGGTGGAAGAATAATATTAAACATGATTTGAGGGAAGTAGATTGTACAGGTAATGATTGGAAAACATTAGCTCAGGATAGGGATATATGGAGATATTATGTCTGTGTGGCCATGAACCTACAGGTTCAATAGTGCCAATGAGTTAGTTATATATTTATCTAGCACATGTCTATATAAGTTCTATGGAAGAATCTTACAATATATTACAATTTTAATAGATTAAATAAGGATCATTATCATAGTACATTCATGCATTTAGGCCATTTATTTACCTGTTTCTGCTTCAAAAGAAACACCATCCAAAAGTCTTTTGAGTGAACGTTCTGGTCTTCTTTTTCCTGCAGGTTGATATCTTAACATTTGTTTGGGTGTCCTGTGATCTTCCGTTCAATGAACATGTTGCATCCATCTTGACTTATAATCAGAGATTTTTGTTTTCTAAAGGTTCTATGTGTAATTCTTCTAAGATGTCTTCTTCTTTCTTTTTTTTTGTGATCTGGTAGTGGATATCCTGCAGTCCTCCGAAAGTATCTCTTTTCAGCAGATCTAAGTCTCTGTATATCCTTCTGTTTCAATGTCCATACTTCGCTACCATACAAAAGAGTTGGAAGAGCCAGTGTTTTATACACTTTTAGTCTTGAATGTTTTTGGACTAACTGTGGCTTGAAGATGGAAGTTTTTAACCCTAAAATTCTTAAAAATTTTGTTATTTTTGCATTAAAAGTAAAGTGATCCCACTACAGGCCTCAGGAGGCCCTTGGGGTAGTAGGTGTTTAAGGCTCCCATTTTTTCTAGACAATCAACACTTCATGTCAGCCGGGTTGTCAGCCCTGCATGATGGCCACCTTTACCCCTAGAACAAGCATCTGGTACTCATTTCCATTAGAGGCTGAGTCGATCCCAGGGCCATAGTGCCACCAGAAGGTTTGGTCAGTTTAAAAATCTTGGCCCCTCCGGGACTCGAACCCTTGACTTTCTGGCTTCTAGCGCAGTGCCATAACCACTATGCTATGGCGTGCCCCTAAATAAGCATTAATAGATTAAATCTACATCAGTTAGGAAAAACCAGGTAAGTCTTCAAAGTAATTTTTACAGGAGAGCAAAAACTAGTTCAATGACTTACATTAAGGAGTGCATACATCGAAAATTCAATGCTTAATAACACCGTCACTTATTCGCTTGACGATGTAACCATTTTTACCGAACGTGCATTGGACCAAAAGCGATTGGGAGATGTTAATAACTCATTTTCGACCAAAAGTTGACTTACCCAGTTTTTCCTAACTGATGCAGAAATAAGGTTATCTATTTACATCATGGAAGAAGCTTAAATGTTTAATTAGGTAGGCCCATATATAATTTTTTGTCATAAATAAATGAGAAGTGGAAGAAGTTCCTAATTATTGGTAGCATCTTAACTTGTATTGTCTTGTTTCCTATAAAATATGTCTTAAAAACAATGTTTCTATCATAAACAATTTAGTCATATGGCAGTTAAAAGTAGTACCACAGTTCTCCCAATAGATGGAGTCGGTGGAATAATATCTTATGCAAGTTTGTTTAGAGTACAACTGGAACTTAGCTCAGAATTAGAATAGTGTAAGTAAAATTAGGTGACATGGATAGTAATTAAAATTCATCAGAGAACATTTTGTTTAAACAACTCACCTCATCTGATTTATGCTTCCATGATACCGCAGTTTCAAACACAGTCGTGTTCATCCTCAGCCATAACTCCGACTGACGAAATTCTTCAGCCATCAACTGTTCTATTGTCACTATCTTCAGTGCTGCAATCTATGGTTGAATTTATGAACTTCGAAATCGAAGTAATTTCATTAGGAATGTCAAAATTCATTGATATTCATTGATATTGATTGCAGCACTGAAGATGGTGACAATAGAACAGTTGATGGCTGAAGAATTTCGTCAGTCGGAGTTATGGCAGAGGATGAACACGACTGTGTTTGAAACTGTGGTATCATGTAAGCATGAATTCTATGAAGTGAGTTGTTTAAACAAAATGTTCTGATGAATTTTAATGATTATACCTCATAATGGTAAAATCAAATGTTTCTTACCTCTCCTCATACAATCTTCTAAATAGATTGTGATTTCGAGACCACAACGGTCTCATCTTCAGTACTATTTTGGCGACTGAAGTTATGTCGATCGGAAGAAACTCTTCTTCTTCCCTCTGTTGATAGACTGATGAACCTCTGGATGAGCAGCTACATGCTTGGTCCGAAAAACATTTAATTGAATCAAAAGCCAGTCTAATAAAACAAATAGACAAACAAAAGGAACTCACAGTTTAGGAAAAAGATCCACATTTAGAAAAAATAAAGGAAAACTTACGAACTTAGAATTTCCCGCAAATTCTGACCTGATCCAGAGGTTCATTGGTCTACCAACTGAGGGAAGAAGAAGAGTTTCTTCCGATCGACATAACATCTGTCGCCAAAATAGTACTGAAGATGAGACCGTTGTGGTCTCGAAATCACAATCTATTTAGAAGATTGTATGAGGAGAGGTAAGAAACATTTGATTTTACCATAAATTAAACCTCATAGTGATTAATTCCTGTAAAAGTTAAAAATACATGATAATGTTTACTTCCCAACATTAATTAAATATGGATAGTAATACTTATTTACAAACATATAGCCACAGCAATAAGGTGCAAATTTTAATCTAGATTATAATATAATTCAATTCTTGTAAATATGCATACCCATCATGTAATATATAGTATGCAATGCAAATGTCGTGTGTTACAGAAACTTGGAAATTTAAGACTCACTTAATCTCTTCTTTACAAACTATTACTCATTTCCATAAATCTCACATGTTACACTTGTATTGCAATACAGCAAAAGCTCTTTTTTTCAGGGGGGGGATATGTTCCATAAATATGCTGCATATACAGAAATTGTGAATATGGAATGGTAATTTGTATGGTTATATAAGGGATTTGTTCCAAAATAAAATCAATTTAATGAGAGATTTTGAACAATTTCTATTAATTATTATTGCCAGGCTTAGGCAAGGGCTTTAAATAATTTTGTTATTTTTTCCTGTTTTTAAGCTTTTGTAAAATGTCTTAAATTCAGATTGATATTCAGCTGTGAATTAAGTGATAGAATTCGTTTATTTTGTCTGGATTTTTTGATGAATCATACAGTTGTTTCATTAACATTGAAACGGCGTGATATGGATGCAAATGACTCGCCAGTGCATAAACGGTCAAGAATTTCTATTTTTACTTTAAGTGGTAACACTACTGCTTTAGAACTAATTATAAGATAAAGGTTAAAAATTAAAATGTACCTGTTGGGAGGTGCCGTTGCCCTCAACTTTGTTAAAATGGTGTATATAAAATTAACTGGAGCGCTTTCGGAAGTTAACTTCCATCATCCAGCAGGTTGAGTTTCTGCTACTCGTTGTTGTCTATGATGATGTATACTCCAAGTGTTTGTAGCAGCAACTAATTTCTCTTTCCTTTTACTCGACATTATAAATTGGGAACAAAGCAGAAGAGACACATGTTATTCAATCAAAATTATTGCAACGATTGACAAATCGAAACAATAAAACACCGATCATGGTAAGGGTGGCATTTATCAACAGACGTTGCAGCATGTAAAATACGGTGGCGGCGGCTTTTAACGATGAACTTTAGGCTTAGTGACAATATGATTTGTTTTATTTTAATATATATTTGTCCCTTTGGTTTGAATCACTCTTTGTAAAAGCTGCCTTGGCATGCACCTGCAGTAAAAAAAGTTGCCGATGTGTTAATAAAGGGCACTAATCCTTCTAATATACCGACTGGATCCGTGAATAAAGACTTTTTAGCTGCAAATACAGGAGTTGTATTACAGTGTTTTAACCTGTGAATAAGAGAACCATGAATAAGGAGCTTTTACTGTATATCATTAAAGATCATTTTCCTGTGATGATGGAAATTTAATGGTTTAGATATCTATTTAAATAAAAAATCTTAATTTCAATAAACTTTCTTAAACCTTCCGATTGACATAACATCAGTCGTCAAGATGGTACTGAGGATGGGAATCGTGATCTAATTAGAAAATTAATTATGAGGAGAGGTATGAAACATTTTAATTTATCTTATCTTTCTTAATGAAACTAGGTCATTTATGTATCCTAGATATGCAATTCATATTTTTTTGTTACTTAAGGTTTATCTTTTTTTTTTATTACTTGCATAATCACATATTTATAGTGGTATTATGTAAAATAGCTCACTTAACTCATTCATCTCAAATTAACTTTTAATAATAGCATGTAAAGCACCCAATTGGCAAAAGAAAAATTACTCATGCTGAAACTAATGTCATGTTATATCAAAGTGTTCACATTATACCTGATTCTAGAAATTAACTTTTGTTTTTTTAATTTAAAGTGAAAATATTTTTGTTGGAAGTTATTTTGGAATAAAGCACTAATCTTCTTGTAAGCCCATGTTTCCCTTAACAGAGATTTAGGCGCTCTCTCTCTATAGGGAAGAATTTGAAGCATACTAATTTAGTTACACTTGTTTTTGTATAGATGTCACTTGAGTGGTCCGTGGTCAGCGTTCCACCTCATACTGACATCTGGGAAACCAAAGCACTAATCTAAATATGGAAATATGTCATGTAGACTTCATATGAAGGGTACAGAGAAAGAACTAGGTAAGTCACTTTTTTGTTGAAATGGAAATTTGAGATGTAGGGTCGAATGTTTGAACGCATTAGACAGTAAAAGGCGTTCTCTGTTGATAAAGTTTTATTCAAACACATTTTTCTTACTCAGAAATCTATTCACGCGGTAATAATTGTAAAGCTACCTGACAAGGTACCTTAAGATCGTAGCTCAAGATATAAACTTATGTGAAAATCCCGAAGGGAACCGATGGTAACCGATGTAGTTTGAAACTTATCCAAGATGTCGGACCTTGAAGACTTCGATCATGTTTTCGGTATACGCAGAGAAGAGGAATTTGATAGAGTCTACCAAAGAATTCAACTGGAAGAACAGGAGAATCGGCGTAATATTGCGCGTCGCAGACGTGTTTGTATACGGTATTATTTGCGGGATGCAAGCATAAATGCATTCCTCTATAGCAGACGAAAATAACGGAAGTGGTTTTATCGCTGAGAATTCTGGGTAATTCGTTGCCAATATTACGAAAACGTCAACATTCATGCATGACCGGTTAAGGCGGCCGTTAATTCGATCTCAGCTCACCAGTAATTGGAAGTAATTTGAGTAGAGAGTAATGTATTTGCATACGACCCGTAGTTAGATTCTCCATGGAAAGCACTGTCATTTTAGAAGCATGAAATAGTAAAAATTCCATTTCGTCATATTTTATAGGCTTCAAGGAAAAAAGTGACTTGGCTAGTCTTTTCCTTTATCCTTCACACATTCTTATACAAGATATAAGTAACCTTATGTTTTTTTTTAATGTACTACATACATTAATTCCGGTGGATCTGCTAGTCAGTCCTCCCTTCCAAGTCCGATGGACTCGCGGACCATAAGTGGGGTCAACAGGAGACGAGCGCCCTGTTGTACTAAAGCTCAAATGTCCCGGCCCACAACGGGAGCAGCGGCCGTCGTGGCGAGGCGATGGGAGATTGTGGAGATCAGAAGCTCCCTTCTCTTGGTTAATCCCGAGGACCTTTGTGGGGGCACCATGGGCGATGAGCTCCCTGGATGCCTACATTGCTCAGTGGGCTGACTCACAGCAGCGGCACGACTAGGCTTAGTCTTGCGAACGGGCTGGTTGGGACAATACCGGGCGTAATGCTGGGAATTACCACCAGGTCGATAAGCTCGGGAAAGGAGGAAGCGCGGTCTTTTGGGTCTGGGACTTAGCGCTGACTCTGGAACCGAGTGACCCAAGGACAATCTGTGAGGTCGTCAGGAGTTGAGCGACCTGACGTACTATAGCTCAGGCTGGACCCACTTCAGCAACCAAACACGTCCCCAGCTGGTGCACTGGGGGAAAGGTCGGTGGATCTGTAGAGAGTCCTCCCGGTCAAGTCCAAGGGACTCGTGAACCATTAGTGGGGTAGGCAAGAGTTGAGCGCCTTGTCGAACTATTTGCTCATCTGTTGGAGCTTGCGAGCTCCGTGCTGGCCCATAACAGCTGCAGAAGGCGTCCCTGGGGGCACACCAGGGCTCGGCTCGGACCAGTCCAGAGGGGAGCTACTGTACTGGTTCCTGGCTCGGCCTACGGGCCCGTCGACAAACTGTGGGGTCGCCAGGAGATGAGCACCTGGATGTACTAAAAGTCTCACACTGTTGGGCTTGTAGCCCTAGCCGGTCTCACAACGGCTGCAGGACACGTCCCTGGAGGCAGAACAGGGGAATGGTCGGTGGATCTGCGACAGCAGTCCTCCCGGCTAGGCTCATGGAGCCCCGTGGACCAACTGTGGGGTCGTCAGGATTGAGCGACCTGATGTACTATGTAGCTCAGCAATTCCCAGAACTGCAAACTCCAACACTCTCTCCCTGGGGTGTTGGTTTAAGGACCGTGAACTTGAACATGGACGCGAACATAGGATAGGGAGGACTAGAACTAGGACTTGGGAGTATGGTCATGACGACCGAGGTATCCCAAGGGGTGGACGGCTGGGCCTAGATGTATTAGATAATTACAATCTGTAAGATAAAGATTGAGACCTATTTGCATTAAAAAATGAAACATTTCCAAGAATGCAACATCGGTCATAGTGATCTAGTGGTTGCCCATACGTGCCTTTGGTCCCAATATTACAAGTTCAAACTAGCCAGGGTCAACTTATGAGCATGTAAATCCTAAGTATGGGTTCCTTTGGAAGAGAACTAAGCCTTGGGTTTTGTGGTAGATATACAGCATTCAAAAGAACCTCAAGCTTGAACTATGATTCCTCTGAGGAGAATTTTTTTTAATAACTTTATTGCTAATTTACAATCTATCTTGAAAAGACAATAAGTAAATTTGTTAATGGCTATTTCATGCCCAGATTGATTGTGATGCTAATGACCTTAGCTATTAAAGATAATTATAATAAAATAATAACATAACCATAAACTGATATGGACATGAATGGGGAATGAAAGAGGAGCTTGGAAATTCTTTGTAGGAAAACAATAGAGGAAGCATCCATTAGTAGGCCAGGGATGAGGTGGGAGAATAACATTAAAATAGGTGAAATTGAAACACATACATTTTTAAATATAAATTTATTTTGGGCATTCACTAATATTCATATTTTTTTCATTGTTTAGAATTTAGAGATCATCATACTGCAGTCATTAACTGTTCTAATTAATAGAAAAATCAAACACAAATATATATATATATATATATATATATATATATATTATAATTATTACGTGGATTCAGGGAATCAATGAAGCTAAGAGGGAATGGGAAATAGAAGAAGATATATGGATGAACAGACAGGAATGGAAAAATGTGTTGAAACAAATGTATAGTTAACTGTGAACATGGGTGCCGGAATAATAATAATAAAAATAATAATAATAATTATTATTATTATTATATACAACTTTCCTCATTAGAGGATTGCCTCAAGGACAAAGTGATACAACTAATTTTTGAAATTGATGAAATACATTTTGTAAATACATTAAACAATTTAAAATTGTAATTGTAGTATACATACTATAAATTAGAAGTTTTGTAAAGATGGTTTCTTAAAATTGAAATTGATCCTCTAATGGCAGTGATGGCAATTTTAGAAAGGTACACTCTGTCAAAATCTAAGAAATTCCAAAATTTAGGTAAGAATCCTGGTATAGTACCTCTTGCCTCGATCATCAATCCTGTGACAGTTATACTATCTAATTGGTATTTAACTTTGTAATAATCAATATAATTTGTAAAGAAAAAATTAACACCTGAACTAGGATTTGAAACTGAACCTCTAGTTTTGTATGCATGATTTTTCTTTACAAATTAATAATTTGTCCATTATTGCAAGTGTTAAAATTTAATTATAACATTAAAAAGCACTTTTTTTTTAAATTCACTGCATTGTTGTAATGTAAACTGTATTTTTATAGCTCCATCTCTTGGTGTGAGTGATTTGATGTTGGGGCCACATCATGTAAAGGAGCAATATGCTCAGTCATCTAGCAATCATGCTCCGGATAATGTCGACCTTTACCGTCAACCCGTCCATGTGGGGTAAGTACCAGGTTCACAATGTGTTACAGTTACGAACTATACTTAAGTAATGTTTGTAAGAATTTTTAAATAAATTTTATTGTTTATTTATAGATACCTTGCATTATATCCATTTCATGTATGAAGAAGAAATTCATAGTAGAAACATATCTTCATCTTGTTACACTGAGAAGATAGATTGTTTCTAGATTTGTTAAAAAAAAATTATCTTTCAAGAATATTTATTTTCCTAGCTGAAATTACACTTAATATCAGATGATTTATTATTTTCTTCATAAATATTTATATACAAGTTTTCTGGCATTAAAAAAATAACTAGCTTTTTGAACTTTACACTCTGTAGAAATGCTTATATTTCAACTAATTTCAAGAGCTAAGAAAACACTAACAAGGAACCAGTCAACCAAGTAGTTTCAAATGATACACAGCCCAGCTATTTAACCTTGAATTTACAATGGTGATGTACACTTTTTCGAGTGCTATGTAATATGTGTAGTACTTTGCCATTGTACAATATAGACTGTGTACACTTGGTAATTTGGACTATCTGTATTGTGTAAGATCCAATTTTAAAATTGTATGCATTTATATATTTGATAAAATAATTACTAGAAACAATAGAGTAGAAGTAATATTTAATACATTAGATATCCCTAGCTTATACAACAGTACAAAACCTTTAAAATGATAAACAGTCTAAAAAGAAGACAAATATGAGGTGAGGTGGTACATTTTAAATTTAATTTTAAATGGTATTTAGTTTTTTAACATGGTTTAAATTGACATGTTAACATCATTTTATAATGCATTATCCACCAAATTTATGGATTTTTATTCTTTTTATATGGAAATGCACAACAATGGGCTGGTCATCATGTTTCTGGTGATCAATTTATTATCAGGACATTACCAAATCTCTGATAAATTGCATTCTATTTTTCTCATATTTTATTATAATAGATATTCCATCGATAAGCATACTTTAGAAGGACAATATTGGCAGATAAACCAAATATTTTATGGTAGGTTCCTTTACACTTAATAATCATTGTGTATGTTTATTTTAATGTGAAGTAACTAATATGTAAAACAATTTTTGTATACAATAGTTTTTCTTTTTAAGATGATAATCCAGCTAGTGTAGGGGTGACATGTGGTCAGCATATAGGGTCCCCCAGATATTATAGCTGGTTTTCTCAACCTGAGCCACTACTTATTGTAGCTACCCAAATTCATCATAATGCTGGATGGGCACTGGTCTCATACTGGCAGAAATTCCATGAACAAATTTCATTCCCATGGGACTCGAACCAGTTCAAGATCCATAGTTCTGAGCCAAGGTATCTTGCTTTAATCACTCGGCTACAGTGCAGGACCAAAGACAGTTGAGGAACTCCTATTCATTGCTTTGGCTCTTTTTTGTATAATGTTGCCCTTCTTGATACAAATTCATTGTGTTTTTTCATTCTTCGGTAGAAGTTACCTATATGCCCCATGGTGTTTTTATACCTTCTAACAATGGAGATCAAAACAGACTATGTGGAAGTCCAAATGGCGATAAACATTATCCCTCTTACTAATAATCCATATATAACTTTTATACAAGGTTTATACACATGTCTGTTGAAAATTCTTACTAATAAACACTGTATTAGCTGTTCAGTGTATAAGAGGTGTACAACTTTACATGGGAATCGTTATACATGCCTCCAGTCTTGTTTAAGGATTGTATAACTAGACAATTCTTATGATATTGATGAAAGTTTCCTTATATTTAATGCAAAATGCAACACTTTAACGACTGTTTGATGGATGCACAGGACATAAATAATATTAATAAAGCTCTGGGTAGGAAAATAAAGGCATCATAAAATGCCTTTTGTTACACTCATTCTCAATTAGGCCTAATAATATTTTTAAATTGAACATTGAATCACAAAAGAATATGTTCTACAATAATTGCTGTAGACAAGATTTAACCTGAATGTAGTTTAAATGCTTCATAATATTATTTTAACAAAACTTTCTTGCATCATTAATACATAATATACATACTGATATAAAAATGTATTTAATTGTAGAGGTACTATTACTGCGACAAATCACATGTTAGCTTGATAGTCTTGTGGTTAGAGCTTCTGACTATGGTCCATGAGGTCCTAGGTTTGATTCCCATTCAAACTGCAAAGATTTTTTTTTTCGCTTAAAGTGTTATTCTGTTGTCGTAACATTTCCTACTATTTAGAACGTCTTCTAACGCATCTTAAAACACTGTATATAATTCATAAGTAGTGGGAATAACTTTTATTAGTTTCCAAGAATTTTTCGAAGTTCGTGATGTTAGGTGACAGCACATTATCTGTGAAACTAATTGTACGATATATTTGACATAGCGTAAAGGAAAATGTAAATAAATTAAAACACTTATTTTTTCCGTACCTCCCCAATTAGGGAATCTCTGTTAATTCTTATCCATAATCATTTCTTACACAATTAATCACTAGTTGATGTAGTTTTATTTCTGTTACAAAGTGCACATAATATTGTTCTGACATCATAATGATGACGAATATGTGACATATTGTGTATAACGGTTATATTGTTATATAGCTCCAGCACAACGTTTATTAGTAAGGAAATTATACATGATCTACATAAGGCTTATACATTGTATAACTAAACAACTGATGAAAGCCTGTATAAGAGATTTTTATTAGTAAGACTGTATATGTTTACAATATTTTCTTCTCTTTTAGTTAACTATCCAATTACTTTTGACTTGATAAAACTCAATTCAGCTTAAATTGAGCCAGATAAATATCTTTTCATTGAAAGTCAGAGTTTTGACTGATGATGGAGGCGATGGCCTTTAAAACTGGCATAGTGAAAACATAGAACTTTATAAATTTTATAAATTGTAAATTACCTCATAGTGTTACTTCCCACTGTAATTTTATTATAATGCTGAAGCTATGTTTTTATAATCTACCATCATAGCAGTAACATTCTAATGTTTTTTTTTCATCAAAACATTAGGTTGAAGCTCATCTACAGTCTTATCTGAATATTTTCATCTATCAGTACAGATGTATCAGTATAATGATCAATGAAAACAAAGAGAAAACAATGTTTTTAATTAAAGCTTTAACTGAATTAGCCTTATTGTAACTTTTTATCTACACAAAACAACATTGTTGGGAGAAAATATTTGGTGCATTCTGGATTTTAAATACCTGTAATCTACCATCCTGATCTGGATATAAATCTGCAATGTCTGAGTTTAAAGCTAGGTTGTATTACAATAATCTAACTCAGACCATAAAAAAATTCTTACAAACATTACATTGAGTTTATGATATTCTATAAATTTAGCAATAGACTTAAAAGATCTCAAATGATAAGTTGTTTAGTTTTTAAGGTTATTATTTGCACATGGTATGATTAAACTAACAATATTAACACATTTAAATCTTTTATTAGCACCATTTTTAAGAAATGATTGAAGCACATATTTTTGAATGTGTTTGAAGCATATTGACTTACTCTATTATTAAAGATATATTTTTGTTTGCAGCAGTTATACTGATGGTATATTTTTGTATGCTGTGATCATTATATCCTGATATTTTTAATTATTTTTATGATTTTTATTACAAGTAAAACATGCTAATTTTAAAGTAATTAGTTAATGGCACTTAAATAAAATGATAATATGAATGACTATAGGCCTATTTTGGGACAGTTCCCCATGGAAAACTAATATTTATATATTAATATTTAATGAAATTAAGTACTAGGATGAAAGTTATTATGACAGTGTGGTATAATTTGTAGATTTAAGTTATTTTTAATTGAATTGCATATTTTATTCCAAATATTTGCAGGTGATCATATTATATTTTTATTTTCTCCAATGTTTAATATTATACATTTGGGAATTTTTAACATTATGAGGTTTTATTAATAAGAATCAAATGAATTGTGAATTCTTCTTACCTCATTCTTCTATGTTTCTTTAAACACAGCACTGCAGTATCGGTGACCATCATCACCATCATCAACTGTTTTCATAATATTAATATTAATAATAATATTTTCATATTATTAATAATAATATTATTAATTAAATAAAAATAAAACTTACAGTTTTATTATATGTTAATTAATAAATATGAATTTTCGTCAAGTAAACACCAACTCAATTGATTAAATATTATTATTATTATTAATATTATTATTATTATTATTAATATTATTATTATTATTATTATTATTATTATTATTAAGAGAACAGCTGATGATGGTGACGATGGTCGCCGATACTGCGGTGCTGTGTTTAAAAAAAACATTGAAGTATGAAGAATTTACGATTCTTTTGATTCTTATTCTCCAATGTTGTTTATCCTAAGAAGATAAATTGCATTTCTAATTTATAATAAAATAACAATTTTTTCTTCTGCAAAATTTTAAAGTGATATAAATTAATAAAATTTATTAGTAAACAGAAAATTAAAATACTGAACAGGTATAAAGTAAAGAATGTCATTCTACAATTATTTTAAAATTGAGATGTTCACTGCATTCAAAATATATATCTGGTGAAGTCTTGGTTGTAGAATTTTTATTCATCACCTCTCACAGTATAGTGAATCAGAATTGTTGAATTATAAAAAATTATCTAATTCTTAACATGTGTTTGGTATGTCAAAACTCGTTGAAACTGTCCCAATTGATATTTTTCATCTTTGTTTTTTTATTTGGATATAGTTTCCATCTTTGTTTCATTGTTTGGGTATTTATTAGCATATAGAAAACAGTGAAAACAGACAAGCATTGGTTAAATTTAAATCTAAACTGTTGACTAGCCTATAATGTTTAACAGTGCTGTTATGGTTCAGTTTTTATGCTAAAACTGCATTTTTCATTTTCCACCATTTTAAAACTTTGTAATCTGAATTGTCTCATTCCTTGTCACCATATTTTGAAAGCTTTAAATTAAATAATTGGAATTTGACAATTCTGGTTACATGTTTGTGTATTTTGTTGTATGATGCACCAAGTTCACAGAGTATTCATTCAATTCATTCATGTAATAAATTTGTGATACAGCTCTTTCTTTTGTTATCTTTTTATGTATTCACTCATAGGTTTCCTTGGACCTGAATTCTACTTGCTTCATTCAGTTATTATAGTTACTAAAATAATTCACTATATGACGTTCTACTTAAAAATTATTTTGTACAAAAATTTCAGAATTACAACTTATTGTTCTAGAAGTACAGCCCATAAAATTATATTCCTGTCTTGTTATAGAGTTTTTTTATATGAACTTAAAAATCAAGTATTAATAAAATATTTTTCTTATTAAATTAAAATAAGAAACAAATGAACAAATTTGACTGAATACTCTTAATATTTGTTTGTTGATGGGTTTGGAATTGGTAGCATGCATTTATTTTTTTATGTACCGGTGTTCATCATAATATAAGTTAAAAGAATGAAACATATAATTTATTAAGTATTCTTGGGAAATTATCTAATATTGCATTTTTTATTTCATTGGAGAATCTTTAAGTATAATTAAGTATTAGTAATATTGAAAATTTTCATATTACAGTATGAAGAATATGGAAATTTTGAAATGTAATATTTTCTTTTGTTCATCAATTTATGGAAAGTTCAAGATTTGGCAATTCCTTATAAAAAAAGGTATTAAACTAATGAAAATGATTTTTTATTAAACTAATGAAAATAATGTTTTTTTTATTTAACTCTAGTAAGGATAATGAAACCAACTGGAGCTTTAATAAATTTTATAATCTTATCATCTATACTATAGGAACATGACAATGAATGCATAGTTTGTATTTTGTCATTATGAAAGATAAATCATTGTTACAGAGTGATAATAAATTACAACCATAATTATAGGTCCTGTAACATTCTTGTGTCCCATGCCGTAGCCGAGTGGTGTAAAGTTACAGGAATTATGCTGGTTCGAGTCCCAATGGGGAAAAACATTTTCTCATGGAATTTTAGCCAGTATTGGACTGGTGCCTACCCAGCATTGTGAAGAATTTTGGTAGCTACCATGAGTAGTGGCTCAAGGTTGAAAAACCAGATAGAATGGCTGGGAGACCCAACATGCTGACCACATGTCACCCCTATACTGGCTGGATGACTGTCAACCTCTGTGATTAACACACTTGATGTGAGGCCAGCAACTGGCTTGTTGACCAAGGGCCTTCTAGGCCTATTACACACCATGGATTTTTTTAACATTCATATATATATATATATATATATATATATATATATGGTATGTTTATAAAATGAAGAAAAATGTATATTTATAATACTGAAAGAAAGAAAGCATCCTTAATTAATAATAATGTTATTATTATTATTATTATTATTATTATTATTATTATTTTAGAGTAAACTATTTATTTTATTTTATTCAGAAATATTTATACTCTGTTTAATGAAAACCACTCTTATGAAATATCCAAAGAGCATCATAGGGTGATTCCATATCAAATCAACAAAGTCCTGTATCATTTTCAGCTTTACTCTCTTGGATTTTAATGAAATTTTTGTGAGATATTGTTCATGGAAAGGAAAGTAAAAATATTAAAAGTGAATACAATTTTAGTGAAGTTATCAGTCATTAAAAAATATAAAGAAACAACATTTGGCATACAAGGTGTAAGAACAATTTTTATAGTATTCAACAACTAAAGTTTTAAATAAACTTTTGTGTAACCTTAAAGCTTGAGAATGGACCTTTGATTCTATGTATGACTAACCATACTATGACATTTAATGTTGTTCAGGGTCACATCACATAATATTTAACTCCAAAATATTAAAGAAGTGAATAATTTCAACATTTTGAAAGAAATATGTGATAATAAATTACGTTAGGAAGTAACATATTAGGTTCTTCTTAATAAACAAGGTGAATCCGGAGTCATCTTACCTCATAACTTGTTGTGTTCTATTTGAACTAGTTTCAGTATATCATGTATACCATCATCAGCTTTTCAGACTGTAGAACTTTACATTGTTGGTCCTGGATGTCAGCTCCCACTCCATCTCTTGGATGTCCAAAGAACTTTTAAATCAAATCTTTTTACCTGGGAATTTCAAAATTTATAATTTTGTTTTTGTTCTTCTGTATATGTGGATCTTCTCCCAAATGGTGAGTTCTTTTGTATTATCCAATTGTTTTAACGATTTTGTGTTTACATCAATTTTATGCTTTTCCTACCGAACATGAGCAGCCACTGTAGATTTTTCTACTTCTCCATTTTTTTACATTTCTAATGTGCTCTTTTGTTCTAATGGTCAAGTTTCTCTTTATTTCTCCTGTGTATATCTTATCATAATCAGCACATTTTATCTGGTGTATTCTTGCTTTTTTTTTTCCTTCATCAAAAAAATATTTTTTATTCCCCATTTGTGCCACATGTCATGTCCATGCCAATCTATTATACATAACTATTCTTATTATATCTGGTTTTCCATAAAGACCATGTAGCTCACTGTTATGTTGTTTTCTCCATTTGCCTGTCTATTCATGTTTTCCAATTAGTAGTAGTAGTAGTAATAGTATTCAAATGTTCTGAAGCTCTTGATTTGTCAACATTCGCTTGCGGGCTTCCCAATAATATTCAGCAATTTGGAATTGTGTTCCAACTATTTTCTGAAGATCAGCGCAGAACATCAAGTGATACTTGTTCATTATCGTATTTGTATCCTTGCATACTATGCAGTGTGGAGAGTCTAGTAGCTTATTTCTATGTAGATGTGCTGCCAAGCAATCATGACCAGTTTCAAGATGAAATGATGCAACTGCAATTGATCGGGGGCTGTTTGGTATTGTATCTGGTTCTAGTAATGTCTTCCATATCTTGGTTTCACATTGAATTTTGTTTTGTTCGGCTATATGGGATTTTATTTTCATTTTGGTGTAGAGTTGTACTGATTTGTAAGATAGGTAATTGATCTTACTCTGTTGGATTGAGTGTACCTTTTTTTTGCAAGCATATCAGCCTTCTCATTACCTTCCATGCCACAATGTGCTGGAATCCATTGTAGAACAACATTTCTGTTTATGTTTTCCAATTATCCCCTGTATAATTTACTACTTTCAAATCATGGTTGTGTTATTTTCCCACCTCATTCTTGGCCTGCCTACTAGGCACTTTCCCTCTGTTTTCTTATAAGGAGTTTCCATGTCCTTCTTTTATTTCCCATTTGTGCCATATGTTCTGTCCATCACAATCTAAGAGACTTAACTGTTATTATATCTGGTTTTCCATAAAGATTGTGTTGCTCACTGTTTTTATCCATTTGCCTGTCTGTTCATTTCTCTTTGGCCCAAAAATTTTCCTAAGAACTTAATTCTCAAAACAATGGATGACAATATTTTAAATATATTTAAAAATAAAGTGCATTTCAGGAGCTTTTAAATGGGACCAAACACAGAACTCTACCTAACACATCCTAGTTATTTAAATTTCAGGAATAAGCTATTTATCTAAAATTTTATTTTATTTATTTTTTCAAAATTGAAACAGCTATCACAATAAAGTATTTGACACAGAGACTCAGTATTTTATACATTTAATTAACTTCATACTAACTTGAATTTTGTTAAAATGTAAAGGAGTAATTTGCAGCCTTGTTGATTTGAAATGGAATGACCTTATGGCTAATATAAATTTATTTATAAATTGCTGTTATTAAAATCATTAGGAAGTTACATTATGAGGTTTAATTTAATATTGAGTTTGTATTTTTTTAACATTCTTACCTCATATGTTTATTTTGTTGGACGATCGTTTCAAAGTTTTTGCTCCATCTTCAGCTTGTTCACAAACAAGATGGAGCAAAAGCTTTAAAACGTTCGTCCAACAAAATAAACATATAAGGTAAAATGTTTAAAAAATACAAACTCAAATATTAAATTGCTATTAGTTCATTTACATTTAATACTTCAATGAAGCAATGCAATTATTAGATGTTATTTCCTTTATTTTCACTCATATATTAGGTCTACAAGAAGTTGCATTTTGTTCAATTTATAATAAATGTGCTAGATAAGAAGTTTTATATGATGATGTTCTTGTATCGTGAAATGAATCAACTTTCATACTAATCTACTGTAAATACATATTAATAAGATTTGAAGAATGGCTTAATAACCTTAATAATAATTTTTAATTCATTGCATACCTGTCATACATACATTCAAAATTAAAAATGAAGTAAACCTGGAAAAGTGAGATTGTGAACGAGATAAATAAAAAAATGTAATTTGTTATTAAATAAATTAATTAAAATATTGAAATAAATGGAAACTTAAATTTGAGCAGAAAAAATTATGCCTAAGGATTTGAATCCAAGGTCTTTAGTTCTATACACTAAGAGCAGAATTCATGAAACCATCTTTTATCCAAAGAGCGACTCTTTCCTCCTCTCTATGACATAGAGAGTATTCATAAAACCGGTTTTATGAATACTCTCTACGTCATAGAGAGGGGGAAAGAGTCGCTCTTTGCATAAAGATAGTTTTATGAATTATGCCCTATGAGCACTACTGTATAGAACTTGGATTCGAACCCCAGTCTAGGCATAATATTTTATTTTTTCAAATTTAATTTGTCATTCAGCAAAAACTGTTAAATTTACAATAAAAAAAAGAGGATTTTCCTGACATCAGAACTTGTCAACTTTTATTTTTAGTACAGTTTATATAGTATTTGTTGAAATTTGAAACAAATTTAATTAGAAAATTAGGCTTAGACGTTTTATCACAAAAAAGCTCACAATTGTTTAATTATAAATCATCTTGTTTTCTTATCTCTATTAGGTAAAAAAACAATATGAAGTATAATTAAACAATTGTGAGCTTTATGGATGGAATGACAAAACTGGCTATTGGGAATCGGATAATGTCAAAGACATTAATCAACCGATGATCCATCTATCTATATTATTTTCTATTTTTTCTTTAATTTTCTGAAATATGTATTCAAAATTAGACTTTAAATATAAATTTATAAGAAAAAGAAAATTAGTTGAATTTCATAAATCAGTAAAGTCTAATTTGAATTTAAAAATCCTAATTTTTTATCAGACTAATATAAAATAAAATACATACAATTTCTAAATAACAGTTCCAGTTTGTAAAACTCATACTGTACTCCTGTAATTGTGTATTTTCATGTGCTGAATGGATTCTTTTCACTCAAAATTGAACAAATGTTTTATCTTTCCTATCTTATTATTCCCGTTGTACAAAAATTATAAATACATTTGTGACATTGCACTTTCAAATAGCTAAGGCCGATTGAAGTGGTTGCTCTGACTAGCATATGACAGTACATCAAGTCACATGGCTAGTTAACATTCTACTATCCCCGAATCTTAGTTTCAGATTTCTTAATAAATTGTATTTTACTTCAAATGGTAAATAGCTACTTAATTGTCCTCATGAGGCTGAATGGACCCTGTTCTAGACGTACCCAAAGAAAAATGTCTGTGGTATAGCTGGGAATTGAACCCAGACCCCAGTTGCTAACAGATATGGCCCTTCTATCTTGTAGGCTATACTACTTGAAAATTTTAGGTTTTCCGCACTTTATTTAACAAAGAAATGTCTTTACAATTTTATTAACAAGGCACTATGTTTTATCTCAACATTGAAGGTGAAATTAATTAATTCCTATTAAAACATGAATGTTTTTACCTCCCATTAACATTTTGATAACTTTTATTGTTCTGAAAATTAACAGTAATTAATGCCTGAAAATTAACTTGAGAGATTTGATGTTGTTTGCATTAATCTTTGTTTTTGTATTTAGTGAATTTTTGGGTTGAGTTGATACGAAACATTTTTTGGTTATCACAAATTGTAAGTAAAGAGATTTATTTCCAGATTTAAAGTGAATACTTAAATGAAGAATAATTTTTGTACGATAATGTAACAATTTTTTTTAGAAATTCTCTGGTGGTTCTAGGTAAATATTTGAACACGAGCTCACCTGTCTCATGTTTATAATGACTGATGACCAATTGTCAGTCCTGATGGAATAGTGATTATCATGCTTGCCTCATGTTTTGATATTCACGGGTTCAAACCCGACTGGAGTTGATGGAATTTTTCAGTGAATATAAATTGTGAATATTGCTTTCTTCAGAAGAGAAGTAAAGCCATTGTCAATAATAATGAATGGAGAACATATTTTAATCGACTCACCTCATACATTTTCAAACTTCTTTGATACCGACAGTTTCAGACAATATCATGATATTGTCTGAAACCGTCGGTATCAAAGAAGTTTGAAAATGTATGAGGTGAGTCGATTAAAATATGTTCTCCATTCATTATTAATGATATAACCTCATAATGTTTACTTCCCGATATTAATTTAAATATAACTAAAGCTATTGTCCCCCAGTCATAGATTTACAGCATATAAAAAGTATCTGAAGCCTGAAATAAGAGGTTTCTGGGCAACATTTTTTGGCCTTTCATGTTCAAATTTGAATTGTGTTGCTAATTACCAAGTTGTTAAAAAAACATAAAAATATTAATGACCAATCATCTATATTATATTAGAAAAACTGAAAATTAAATTATAGATAAATAAATATCCTCAAGTAGTGTCCAACTCAGGTTCGGGTCGAGGGATGAAATGAGATGAAGCCCCTTATATAGATGTCTGTGAATGACAAGGGTGCTGACCGACCATGCCTGACATACCATCACAGGGACAGATGAACAAAATGGATGGGATGAGTATGTAGAAATGGTGGATTGAAATTTGTGGCAGGGGAAAACAGGAGAAACCCCCGAGAAAAACCTGTCTAAGTTCCGTTTTGTCCACCACGAAACCACATGGAGCGGGTGAGACTTGATCTCGGGATCCCAGCGGTGAGAGGCGAGCATCTAACTGCTTGTGCCACGGAGCCACCTGAAAGTTAAATTATAATGTTGAAAATTAATTTTTTCTCTTAAGTGGAGGTGAAGTTTTCTATTAATCACATAACAGTAAAAATAGTTTAATGATTTAATAGCAATAAAAAGGTACTAATATATTATTATTTGTTTAATTAATAAACATATCCAAATTAAATATGAGGATGTGAGGTGAGTGATAACATTTTATCTAAATAAATTAAATTAATTATAATTTAGAGTAACTTCAAAGGATAATAATAAAATAATTTTATTATTACTAGAAAAATATGCATCCTTGTTAAAAGAATGAACATTAAGAGGCAAGTAAAAGTGAGGAATCCTTTACTTAATTTTATGACATAAAAATGTGAAACTATTTCTAATTAACTAATTGCATTCTGCAGTTTCCATAAATTCCAGTTCAGCATTAAATTACTTTACTTCAATTCTAAGTTCATTCACATGAAAACAGAAATATTATTTTCATATCGCAAAACAAAGCTTATACATTTACAATGGATTATAATTAAATTTAAATAATAAAATGTTCATCATCATTATAAATACCTATTCCTATATCTCAAGATGTCCTTGATTTCTCATTATTAACTTAAATGATTTAGAAATATAAAATACAATACAATCCAATTTTGTTTGAAGTTGAGGAGAACGTAATAATGGTAAAATAATATATTGTAGTAGAATTTTATAGTGACAAGTTGTTTTATCTAAAAATCTCCCGAAAATATTTATCTTGGTTTTAAAATGCCCTGATTATATAAAAATTGTATTGGAATTATAGGAATAGCTACAACAAAATTTGAAATACATGCCATCACAATTAAAAATATCTTTATAATAATTATAAAATTATTAATTTCTAAAACAATTTAACTTTGATCCCAGTGTTCATGAATTTATTTAATTGCTTACGAATTATAATTTTTATGAGAATTTTGAGAACAATCTGTTATTTAATTATGAAAGTATTCATATATTCAGTAAAAATTGTAATTGATGAAATTTTATATGATTTTTTCAAAGTTGATTATAATTTATTAAATTCAGAATGTAAAACATTGGAAAATAATTATTTTGTCTAACAATCCAACTTGTGTTCAGAAACATTGTTGTAATCCAAGTTTTTAAGAAGTTTTTGATCACCGTTGAGGTAACTATTTAAGTTAAATTGTAAGATTCCACTTGAATTTATTTTGAAATACAATAGGAAAGTAACATTAAGAGGTTTATTTAATAATCAAGATATTTGGTCTGTTTATTATCATCTCTTATGGTTGGTTTTGTTAAACATATGTTTCAAGGCTTCTGAGCCCCACCATCAGTGATTGCAGTCTGTAACAACCATACGTGGTAAGAATAAACAGACCAAATATCTTAATTATCCACTTGAATTACTCTATCATCACCAATTATGGTTGAGGATGACTGGGTAACTTAGGTATGTTTATACAATTTATATTGTTGTTAGGTGGAATAGTAACCACTGTCTCTGGATATTAATTTTTGAAGTATTTCATTTTAGTACTTTTTGTAGAGAAGCTCTTAAATAATGATAGTACATAATTGAAATAAGAAAGAAAGCTCTTGATTTTGTAAGTGCAATAGCTCTATTTATTATAATTTGATTTTTTTTATTTGAATATGCCTGCATTTATCATACTCTAGTGTGAATTTAGAGTAATTTAAGTTATAGACAAATTCCATGGTAACCGACAAAATATTTTAATTTTCTTTTACCCTTCGGATAGTAGGTCTCTACTTTTTCTCTTCAAAACATTTATTTATTTATTTATTTATATATATATAGGTTTCATATCTTTAACAGAAAATACGGTGTTTCTACCTTTAATAATTGTACTTAAAAGTACTGTTTTATGTCTGTAACTGACATAACTGTAGGTTGACAATATCTTCTTCTTCCAACCAAGTCTTAGGCCTATAGGCCTCTTACGATCTCACTAATGAATTTTGTATCCAGTGTTTCCTTGGATGGCCAGAGATCTCTTCCTTGTTGGACAATAACGAAGCATGGCCTTGGGGAATTCTATTTGAACTCATTTGTCGCAAATGATTCATCCAGTTGTTCTGGTATCTATGTATGTTTTCAATGACCGGTTCTAATCATAATTCCTTCAAGATATCATCATTGTGTTTGTGATCCCATTTGGTATATCCTACTGTGTCTCTCATGAATTTCATTTCTCTAGAAGTTATAGGATGACAATATGTTTTACAGATATATATATAATTAGATATCGTTTACACACCCAATATAACTTAGAGCAGAAATCCAATACCTATATTTTCTTCTAAAGTCGTGTTCAACAGAAATTGTCATAGCTAATATATTTCATAGTCACAAATTTTGCTTTTTCATATCATTTATAGGATCATTGGATACTCCTTCATTGAATTTCAAATATCATAAACTAAATGCTTAATTTTTTCTTTATCTACCAGTCAGCAATATAATGAAACAGCCTGTACACCAGTCTTATGGTGTTTCAAAAAGTGACTGAAATATAACAAATCCTACATAATATAAGAAATAACAAGGGATGGTTATGTTGCAAATATGGATCAATTTTTATAAATCAATCGGATATTATTTTTACATCTTACCCCATAAAATTCCGTGATTTTCACTGGCATCCTTTCCATCCTCAGCCAAAGCTCTGTTGAACTTCAATCATCATCACCAACTTTCCAACTTCACCTGGTGCTGGTTTGATGAACTACTAGATCAAACCAGCACTAAATGACAGTTGGAGAATTGATGGTGATGGCAGAAGTTTGACAATCAGAGTTTTGGCTGAGGATGGAAGGATTGCCTTCTGAAATCTGCCCTGTTACTTTCAATCATGAAGTTTTATAAGATGAGATGTAAAAATATTATCTGATTCATTTATATAAACTGTAAATTACCTCATAGTGTTACTTTCAATTATAATTTTTATTGAAAATGGATCGGTTTGTTTAAAAAAGTTTTTAAAAATTTTATTGTTATACTGTATTTATTATAAAAGTTAATGGAGCCAGTTATATAATGAAAAGTAAAACACAAACAGAATATATCAGGTTAAAAAATTATATTATTTAATAAAAATGGATACCCTCAAAGCAAATATTAGAAGTAACATTTCCATCAAGTAATTCCTTAGCAATTCTAAATTGAGTTATGTGGCAACGCCATGAAAGTACAATAATGGTTACTTTATTTCAGGAAATTTAATAAAAGACAAAATGAGTTCAAAACTAAATAATATATTCATTTCTCAGCTTTCAACTCATCTGATACTGAAATTTCAATTCGTCTACTTGAGATGAGTTTTATGTCCCATTCCATTTTACAGGATTTGGCACATTTATGAAATCTAGGAAGTTTTAATCTTTATAATACATATTAGTGTGCAGTGAAAATTATACCAGTAATGTTCACCATCTGAGCTTGTCTGGCAGATAAAGGAACAATTGACTTAGGCTTTCACGGCCGGAGTTACTATGATGATCTTGTTGAAGATTTCCGGGCTGTTGGACGTGGTCTTGAGGCTTGTAGTTCCCCAACGTTTTGCCAGAGACTGCATCCGGCATCCTCAAGGGTTGTCTTGAGACTGGCAATTTTGCCGACTACCTGCTCTATTTATACATTTATCCGCGACGTGTTCTCTGCGCGGTCCGTTACTTCGTAAATTGTATCTGCCTTCTGGTTGGTTAGCATTAGGGTCTTCCATTGTACCAATGAGGTTGCTGTCTGATGTTCTAGTAGATTGTTCTCGTCGGGGTTTACATCTGACTTTTGTTAAGACTGGTATCCATGCTTTGTTGACTTTTAATTATTCTTCTTTTCTATTGCAACTATTTTGATGTTTGAATATTTCAATGGCTTCTCGTTGCAGACGGGTAAAATAGTGTGTGCAGTTAGATAATATATCTGTGTTGTTGTATTGTACTGTGTGGCCTTCAAGTAGAGAGTGTTCTGCTACTGCCGACTTTTCCACTTGTTTAAGACGGCTGTATCTTTCGTGTTCTTTAAGTCTGGTTGTGATGCTGCGTTTAGTGGTGCCTATATACACTTGGCCACACTTCATCCTCATCATTCAGCAGGCATATACAGGATCCCATGCAGTTGCGGCCAAGTGTATATAGGCACCACTAAACACAGCATCACAACCAGACTTAAAGAACACGAAAGATACAGCCGTCTTAAACAAGTGGAAAAGTCGGCAGTAGCAGAACACTCTCTACTTGAAGGCCACACAGTACAATACAACAACACAGATATATTATCTAACTGCACACACTATTTTACCCGTCTGCAACGAGAAACCATTGAAATATTCAAACATCAAAATAGTTACAATAGAAAAGAAGAATCATTAAAAGTTAACAAAGCATGGATACCAGTCTTAACAAAAGTCAGATGTAAACCCCGATGAGAACAATCTACTAGAACATCAGACAGCAACCTCATTTGTGCAATGGAAGACCCTAATGCTCACCAACCAGAAGGCAGATACAATTTACGAAGTAACGGACCGTGCAGAGAACACATCGCGGATAAATGTATAAATAGAGCAGGTAGTCGACAAAATTGCCAGTCTCAAGACAACCCTTGAGGATGCCGGACGCAGTCTCCGGCGAAACGTTGGGGAACTACAAGCCTCAAGACCACGGCCAACAGCCCGGAAATCTTCAACAAGATCATCAAAGGAACAATTATTTATATATTCACATTATTTATCATACGCTGGGTATTTTGATATCATTTGGAGCATGTTAATTAATACTGAGCACAAGCTGGTGTTGTTGTGGTATAGGGGTCATAAATCATTACATTCGCATGAAGTATAGCATGCCACTGCATTTTGTGTTAGAGAATTCATGAGCATTGTGGTCACTGTTCATTGTTTGCGGTATCACAGTAAATCAGCAGCATGTGTTTATTTTCTAACTCGTTAACACAAAATATTGATTTTGACTTTTTTTACAATTTATTTTGTTGCCGTGTTGGACAACATACACAGCTTTGTTTTGAACAGGCTTGATGATACTTTGGCTTCACTTGGATCCAGTGCAAAGACCACAGGAATGTGGAGGGAAAGGTATTTTCACTTTTTTAAATTTTCAGATGTTTTTAATAGATGTTTTCTTCTAAATTATCTTTTTTTGTATTTTTGAATGAGCTAGTTTTATGTAAATTTCTATACGTTTGTGTTTTTTAAATATTCAATTAAAATTTTGTTATTTGCATGTTAGCGTTTGATATAACAGTTTTTTTAAGATTAATTTTTTCTGTCATTCAATTTTTTACCATTGTACATTTTAAAAGTTTTATACATAAAAAAAAATGCCAAGGAAATTAAATCAGCCTTTACATTCATTTGAGAATTTCTGCTTAAAAAAAATAAAATATTACAATTTTTTGTACATACAAAACATTTATTTAAAATAATTTTGCATGTTTATTGAAAATAAATTTTATACATATTTTCAAAAATGGTTTGTATTTAAACATTGTTGTTGCATAAATAAATAATATAAGTACTGATATATAATTAAAGTTTGGAGAAAAATTTACCATTATTACATATTTTATAAAGCGAAAAACTTCATTATTTAGAACATATCATAAATAATAGGCCTACAAAATAAATTCAAATAGTTTGTACAATTAATATTACCAAAGATTCTGCTTACTCCAATTTCAATATTAACAAAATAAAATATTACAGCTTAATTAGGCATTAATTGCTGTCCAGTTAATTTTCAGAATTTTTAAAATGAATAGTGTAGAATTTCAACTTTTTCTTACATTTCAATAAAAATTCTTCAGTAAGAAGTGTTAAATTAATAATAAAAATATCAATTGAAGCCCTACTGGCTTTATAAAGTAGTGTTTAGATTCCCGATAAATGTCTTCTTAACTAAGAAGCCGCCATTTGCAATGATAGAAGCAAAGGCTTCATAGCATTTGGTGCTGGGAATTACAACATATATATGAGAGAAATTTGCATCTAGATCGGATGGTAGAGTATTGGTCTAGAAAGCCAAAGGTTCCAGGTTCGAGTCTCGGTCGGGGCAAACATTTTTCTCTTCAAATATAATTTATCCTTCAGTGAGAAGTGTTAAATTAATAATAAAAACATCAATTCTGTCAGATTGTTGTTATATCCAATTAAATGTTATCATAGTATTTAGAATAGCAAGGAATATTTAGTAGTAGACATTTTTTAATAAGATCTTATGATAAGTTCAATAATAAATGGATGCAGCATAAATTCAAAATATCCCAACAGCGTTTTTACTGAAAGTAATTTCCAGTATGATTTTGATTTGGGAACCCTTGTTAGTTCTCAAGTTCTGCAAATTATGATTATTTTTGTATGTAAACCTATATTTCATTAAAATTATGGCAAAGTTAAATATTGGCGTAAAGACTCATTGATTCATTGACTCAAAAGGGGAGGGGAAACTGTGAAAGTTATTCGTATTGAGGGGGAGGGGGATGATTTAATAATATATGTGATTATCATGTGTTTCTGTAGACATAATACTCAATTACATTAAAAAGCACTCTCTTCATACAGCCTTAAATCAATATATATTTTTGTACCATAAATACAATTATATCAGTGTTGTATTTTCTTTTAAGGCACATCACATTTATTTTTATTTAGCACATTATTGTAAGTTTTATATGATCAACTGATTGCAGAGATTTACAGTTTTAATTTATTGGTTATATAATTTGGAAAATGTAAGATTGGTTGATTTACAATATAAGAAAGTTGTTATTGAATATATAATTGTGGTTCATTAAACATGTTGAGAAATTTCATGGCCTAGAAAGACATTGGCCTACTAGTTGGCTGCTGGTCTCACATCTATATGTGATATTTAGTTTTATTTAAAATATGTGTAATGAAACAATTTCCTATTTTATTAAATATTTTAATATTATATTTTTCTGAATATTGCAGTATGGAAATTATTTCAAATATTAGAAATTATACAATATCTTCATATATATATATTTCAAATATACACTTAGATATTTTGTAAACCTCTGCAAGATGTTTTTAAGTTTTGAGTAGTCAAATGTTGAACTTTTTTTTTTGTACTAACAAAAAATTTTATTTCTATTTTATTTAGTTCATTGTCTCTTTAACACGTTTTGATTTCAACTAACTGCATTTTTTTCCCTGTTTCTAATTTTATATATATTTGCGGTGGCACTCACAGCATTCCACATTGGAAAAAGTAAGTGTTCTCGTCCCCATATATGTGTTGTGGATATCACTTGTAGATGTCTTTGTGTTTAGAGTAGTTGTACTCTTGTAGATCTAGTATTAGTTTTTTATGTACAGTAACACACTACAACCTTGATGTTTCTTGATTTCTGTACATCACATGAATTCTTTGACTAAAAAAAGTCTTGACAGTTGTTTCTCTTATGGCTATTAAGATTTTTCTCATATGTAAAAAAAAAGAAAATGTTTAATAATCATTTTTATTGGCTGGATCATTACATAAGAATTCAAGTGATGGTTTTCAACTATAATAATTAACCTTTTAAGCTTTTTGATTGTCAAAAAAAATTAAAGATAATGTTAAAGGCAGAATTAATAAGTAAATATTATTGTGTGTGCATATACCATATATATATATATATATATATATATATATATATATTTACTGTGCTTCTAATACCATATTTCATAAGATAATTCTTGTAAAAATTATGCATTTATTGGGTAATATATGTTATAATTAAATGTTTAACATTGAGCAATGCAAGCTTAATATGGATAGAGAATATAATACATATATAAGAAAAATAAGTGTTTGAATTGGATTCGTCTGGTGGTGTAATGGATAACATGCTGAGGTACAGAGTCAGAGTTCCGGGTTCGAATCCCATCCAGGCATTTATTTTTCTTATCATACCATATATATATATATATATATAAATGTGCAAGTACTTAATTTATTGAAAGTTTATTTTGTATTATTTATCAACAACATTTTTCTAACAACATTTCATAAATCTCTTTTACATTATTTCCTTAAGTTGAAAAATGTAAGATAGTTTAACTATTATAGGAAATATCACTATGAGGTTTAATTTAAAATTTAAAATAAAATCCTTTTCATCTCACCTCATATCCTGTTTTCTAATTAGACTGGTTTTGTAACATTAGTGGTTACATCTTCAATAATTACACGACCAATGTTCTCTTGTCCAGGAGCACCACTTCTTCCTTCATCTGTTGGTGTCCGATGAACCTCCCAAACAAATCAACTTCCCCTGGAATTTCAAAATAAATTTATTTTTCTTTCTTAGTGAATGTGGATTTTTTTTCCCAAACAGTGCGCTCCTTATGTTTTTCTATTTGTTTTATTAAACTAACCTAGATATAATACTAGCTAGTTTAATAAAACAAATAGAAAACCTAAGGAACTCACTATTTGGGGAAAAATCCACATTCACCAAGGAAAAATAAAAGAATTTTGAAATTCCCAGGAAGTTGATTTGTTTTGGAGGTTCATCGGTCCACCAGCAGATGGAGTAAGAAACAGTGCTCCTGGATGACAGAATGTTGGTAGTGTAATTATTAAAGATGTAATCATTAAGGTTATGAAACTGGTCTACTTAGAAGACTTGATATGAAGTGAAGTGAAAAAAAAAAAATATTATTTTAAATTTTAAAGTAAAGTAGTGTTCAAAGAATTTTTGTTAAAACTTTCCACAACTTCAATATGCCATCATATCAAGTTACTTTTTTTCAGTTATTTCAGAAACGTTTTCTTGTATTTTGACAGTTTATAAGCTTAGAAGGTTAATAAGTTATAGTTACATGTTTGTCCTTTCAACTCATTGTGAATTATGTGAGCTTTTGCGTAGTATAAATTCTTCATTTCATCTTTGTGAGTTTTAAATTCTTTAGCTGATGTCAGTGGCTTACTTCATGTGATGTTATATGTGCTGTTGTGTGTTGCAGATGATCATCGCCCACATACTAGCTAGAGATACAGAATATGTCTATATTTTTGTGGATAAATGTAAAATAATGAGTACTACTTTTTCTTCACTTAAAATGAAATAATATTCTTTGCCTATTAATCAAAAAAAAAAGATGATTTTTTTTTGTAATAATAGGTCCTTTTGTCACTGTCAAAGAATATTCATTGTAGAGTAATATCTTATGTCCGTTTATAGTTACGTCTCCGAACAGATTATAAAAAAAAAGATGGTGTTTGATATTCGAAAGATTCTTAATTTAAAGAATATGTACATGACTTTGTGAGAAACAGATCTGGTGATTTTTTATCTTGATCTTTAGTCTAAATCTGTAAAATATGTACATATTGTTTTTTGGATCACAGTCATACAGTATTCCTTTCCCTTTTAGGGCCTCTGCATTGTATTAAAATAAAGGGAAAGGGGAAAAGAATCATGGAAACATGTGTCTTTAACTTAGGTTGGTAAAAAAATTCTATTTATGGTTTCTTGGGTACTTAATAGATCATAGTTCTGTAGTTACAGCTCATCAAAATATTTTCACATAATTGAGGAAAAAAAAGTAGTGTTGAGGTGGAATACACGAACTTTGTTTAGAGTATAAAGATATCCTGATAGGTAAAGTGATCTCTCTATAAGGGCCGTTAGGTAATTGTGGGGATAGTGGGGAGTAGGAGGTTAAGGCCCCCATCTCAGAAGATGTAATGCCATTCAAGATTGTGTTGTAGTCCTGCATGATGTGGACACTTCTATTCCGAAGAAAGGCAAACATCTGGTATTCAATTCAGTTGATGCAGGGTTGGAGGTTGACACACTTAGAGCTCATCAATATCACCAGCGCGAAAACTTTAGGACAGTTTCAAAAATTTTGACCCAACCAGGAAGTCAAATCTGCAATGTTTGCGGGTTTGTAGCATATTGCCATAATCATTTGTAAGCTATGGCATGTCTCTTGATCCTGTAATAAAAGTGAATAATAAAGCTGGAATGATAATGTTTTCATATTCCAACCATTTTGCTTATTGTCTCTACCAGGTTAAAATGTTTATTATATTTAAATGGGGAAAGAGGTTGTAGAATTGAATATTTTTCTCATATTAAATTTTATGTAGTGCTTTCATTTAATGCTTGTAGGGAATCATAGTTATTTGTGGCATGGTCTTGGGGTCTGGTATAGCAGTAAAAATGGGGCTACCATATTAAAAAATAAGATTTAGATTGTAATAGTGTATGCACAGAAATGTTTACTACAGAAGTATCTGTTTGAACATGGGTAGAAAATCTTAAACATGTTCTGATATTGTAATAAACTACATAGAAGAAATGCAGGAGAAAATATATTTCATAGGTATCATCTGTGCTCACTCTTGGAAGATAGTGTCTTGTTCAGCACATTTATATTCTCACAATTCCAGATATGTTTCGACTTCTACGCTCTTAGGGTCTTTGAAGTAGTAAGAAAGACGGTATAAAGTAAAGGTAACAATTAGTAACTTCTAAGCGATAAAATAGTTCTGATCCAGTTTTTTTCTCCATCTGAAATTCAAACTTTTTATTATTTTTTATGCATTCTTTGTTATATAATCTCACTCTATTATCTCCAGTTTCCACTATAACTTGACAGTAGTTACTTAATTTATATATATGTATAATTATATTATATTTAAGGCTTTTATGAAAGGAGCTATTATGCTTGGGCTCCATCAGTAGTATTGTATCATTAAAGATCTTTTGAATAAAATTAGCATTCATGTACACAAAGGTCTACTTCTAAAATAAAATAGGAAAAATGGTATAAATAATAAGTCATCGCATAGATGGTCAATACAAAAATAAAAATCAAAGAATTGTCATAAACATTTTGCATGTGAATGGTAATTGTATCAGCAAATATTAGGAATGTCTCAATACAATATTTTTTGGAGATTTCTCTGAATAGTTCTTAGAATTCAAATTACACATGTTGTAATAGAATAAAAATAAATAAGATTATACGTCTGATTTATTAAACAATTTCATATTGTTGTATATATGAGGAGATAATAGAGTGAGAATGGCAGGAATTAGTAGATTAGCACAAATTGTTAATTTGTATGTATGGGCTGTAGATACTAGAGTTTTGTAAGGTTAAAATTTTCAAGAAATAACTAAATTAGGTTATAAAATGTCTAAATAATTTGATATTTTTAATGTTTATATATTAATTAAATGCCCTCTTATATATTTAAAAAAAATCTTGCATAGATTGAACACATTTAGGCTTTTCTGTAAGTTTATTTTAATCAACCCTCAAGCAAGAAGATAGCTTTTTCTTTGCACATGTTCATTATTTGAAAGTAGAAGCTTGGAATAAACCATTCTATAATTAAATATTAAAAATGTATCACCTCACTTCATATTTTTCTTCTAGACTGGTTTCAGAATTATTCATCTTCAGTATTCATAGGGTTCACTGCTTCACCATGACAACAATCGTGAAACTATTGAAGATGGAAAAATTCTGAAACTGGTCTAAAACGATGGATACATTTTTAATATTTCAGAATATTTTAATATTTCGTAGTTTTACTTTCTACTAAGTTCATCATCATCAATTGCAGTCATGGATTAGGCAATTGGCCTGTTCCGCTTCAGGATAGAAATTGACACCTCCATCTCTTCTTAGGTCTCTTTGTCCAGTGGGTCTGCTGCTAAGTTTAAATTTTATAACGTACAGTATTAAAGAAGATGAAAAATATTCATCCATCCATAGTAATTCTGTTGAAGGCAGGTCTTTCACTGCAATTATAGCATTTTCATGCTATGCTTGCAGCTTTACTAGGGAATTGTAGGTGTGGTAGCTTCCCGTTGCTTTCCACACCGGTGAAGGATGATGATAATGATAATGATAAGGGTGATGATGATGGCCATATGATTTCGGGGACCGTTTGGGCCTTAAAGTTTTCCTGACATTTGTCTTACAGGTGAGGAAAAACCTCGATAAAATCCTCACCAAGAAAAACTGCCCCGACCGGGGATTGAACCCGGGCCCGATGCATGACATGGCAGCACGTTACCTCGAGATCACAGCAGTGGACATGAAAAATATAATTATTTTAATATCAATAACGACTAAAACATAAATAACTAAACTAATAATATCCAGATAACTTTTAACCTTCTTCTTCTTTTTTTTTTTTTGTTTTATACTAGACTCCAAGAGAGATTAATAATGAACATAGTAGTAGAAAAATATATGTTTAATTGAATTTTGTGTACATAGGAATGTGTGTGTGTGATTTTGTATAATTGTAAAAACATGTTAATAGCTAAATTATATTTTTAGACTAGTGCTTTTAGTGTGGTGTGCATGAATGTATTATGTGTAATATATTATGTTAGAATAAGTTTTACATTTATTTTTATACACTTGAAAATAATTTTAATCTACATTTCCTAAAAGGTATGAAATAATTTTAAACATAACTCAAAAACTTAATATGTACACATGTTATACATGTTGGTAAATTTATGAAATTTCAACAGAAAATTAATTTAGAATTATTATTTGATTTTCAATTTAGGGATAATGAAAATATTTTCAATGAATAACAACATTCAGGTTGCTTCAATAAGGAAAATGTCTGTACAACACATTCATAGTTTAAATATTGGTTCAAACAAATAAGGTTATAAAGTCAAATTGGCATATCTATAAGGTGGGGAAAAGAGATTTTAAGGAGAAAATATGTCTTGAAATATAGAGATTCAAGTTTTGTTTCAATTGAAGAATTATAATAAAAATTTCCTTAATATTAATTAGCCTACATGAAATACATTTAATTTTATCTGCAGATAAAACAACTCTATGAAGATCTATATCTCATAATATGATTTTTGTTTGTTCTCTTTTTCCAGCTTCTGCTTCAATTCAGCCCTTAGAAAATCATTTTTAATACTAATAACTTTGTCTAAATAAAAACTTCAATAGAATCTACATTTAATTGCCTATATATTTGTGGCATTAATTAACACATTCAGTACCAGGCACTGAGCAGGGCATTTAAACCCACAGGCCAGCCATTTAAATACCCCAGCTACCCTTTCGTGGCACTTCAGAAAATGAACCATTATTCACAAACTATTAGTCCTAGAAAATTCAAATTTTGTACATACCTAAAGGAGATATCCTAGTAGGATTTGATGTGAAATAACTTGGGTGATTGACATCACATGGTATCGGCATATCAATTTCAGGAAGTGGAAGTTCAGCTTCACTTTCACTTTGTGAATCTTCTAATTCAGGAATCAGTTCATCACCTGAATCATCATTATACAAAATATTCACTAATTCTTCTTCAGTGAGATATTTTTCTTTCTCCATGGTCTCACTCACGCACAAACAACAGCGCGATAACGAGAAACATATACGACTACATTGGAGCCTGGAGTCAAGTTTGGGTGAACGAATTCCATGTGTTGTTTGTTTTAAAAATAAAAGGGGATTCACCAAGGTTAAACGTGTCAAATGGGAATAGAAAATGTACATTTACATGCCATCTATGATCTCCAAGACACTAAGCCAACACAATATTTAGGTGCTGAATATAAATGCGGTTTGTTCGTGCCCGCTCTAAAACAAGTTAACTGACCGACAGCCGCATACACGATAGTCTCTTTAAATGCCTTAACTGGTTTACGGTACTGAATGTTTAACTCATACTCTTCATGTTTTATTTCTATTTAAGATTGCCACAATAATTAGCATATGTGTAATTATTTGACGCAAAAGTAGTCTTTATAGTTATATCAGTCTTACTCTAAATGCTTATAAAATACATTTATCAATTATTAACTTTTTTTTGTCAGATAAAAATTAGTAGATTGAATGTATACAAATTAGTATTTTATCTTACCCTATTGCATTACATAGGGAAAGCTTTTGATATTAGATAAAAGCTCTTCAAGATTAAAGTTGCTGCTGAAATTGAACCATTGTCGTTTACTTATTTTAACTGTTTAGTGAAGAAATGTATTATTGTAATGTAAAATAATACAATATCAAAGTACATGACCAATTTATGAATATTCTTTACTCATACATTTATATAGTATTAGTTTCTCATGCCTGTAAATACAGCTTCCCATAATTTTGCTAGCTGATTATCAGATTGATACAGCCTATTTCCACACAGGCAATTTTTCAGAGTTATTTATAACTGAGATTTTTTCAATAACAATTCAAAATATGGGTTTAATATACACTAATTCATAAGTTTCCATTCAATGAGTCAACGTGAGCAGTGGTGTTTTGTGACCTAATGTTCGATAAGGTCTGACATAGGACATAAGAAAATTAATCCAGTGAAACAGTTTGCTGCAACTATCCCTGGCTGTTGACTATAACACCAATGCCCTCTACTAATTCATATAGTTGCCATAACAATGTTGCCAGGCCATGCCTATTCAGGCAACTAACCCTAGTTAGAAATGGAACAACATTTGTACCAGAATTTCTTTCTTTGGAACAAGCCTCATGTAAATAAATATATTGCCCATGGTGCAAGCGGTTAGACGCTCGCCTCTCACTATTGGGACCCCGAGATTGAACAAGTTTCGTAGTGGACGAAACGGAGCTTGGGCAGGTTTTTCTCGGGGTTTTCTGCCATTTTGCCCTGCCACAATTTCATTCCACCCATTTCTCCATACTCACCTCATCCATTTCATTTCATTTCATTTTTGTTCATCTGTCCCATGATGGTGCGTCAGGCGTGGTCAGCTGGCACCCTTGTTATTTACAGACCTCTATATAGGGGGCTCATCTCAAATCTCGACCCAACCCTGAGTTGGACATGAGTTGATATTTATTTATTCACTGTAATATATTATAATCCTATGCCATTGACAAGTGATTAAGACAAGAGACCTTGGTGCAGAGCTATGGGACTTACACTAGTTTGAGTCTCCATGTGGGAAGAAATTTTCTTATGGAATTTCTGCCAGTCCAGCATCATGAGGAATTTGGGTAACTACTATAAGTAACGGCTGCAGGTTGAGAAAACCAGCTATAACAGCTTGAAGAGCTGACATGCTGACCACATGTCACCCCTACACTGGTAGGCCAAGGGCCTTCTAGGCCTGTTGTGCCATGGAGTTTAGTTTTTAATATAAAACAAGCTTTAAGATTATAACAATTATGTTGTTAATGGGTCCAATTTTATCTAACGGCTAAGCTTTGGAACTCCAAAGAATGAGATGCCACTGATTTGAGTTAGAAAAAAAAAACAAATTTTCACAATTCTTTAAACTAGAAATTGGTGGCTAAGTTTATTGTTTATTGATGGGAAACCTGAGAAGTATAATACATATGGAATGCCATGATAATTATAATTTTAAATAGAAGTTTATATAAACTTATTGTTAATAATTGAGGAATGTGGACAAAAAACTTGACAACCCACAAATATATTTTTACTGAGATAGTTTAGATTAAAGTCAAAAAAATGTTTTTAATTTTTATTTTCACAACTAGTCGGAAGTTAATTTTGTTATCTTTTATTATACAGACAATAACATGTTTTCAAAATTTAATGAAAAGCTCTGCAATGAAGAAAAATATTTTTTGGAATATTTAGATTGTCAAGTTTTTTTTTTCTCCATATTCCTCAATTGTTCAGGAAAATAATTGGATATCCAAGAAAATATGTAACTTAATATTATAATATTAAATTACTTAATAGTTTTACCATCATGGTTTTGTTTCTTGCATCAACAGTTTTAAAGATTTTGTTATATGAAGTAAACTAATAAATGTTTGAAAAATAACTTACTCCACTTTCTTCTTAAAATTAAAGAAATGAAAATGCAATTTGATATTCAGCCAGCAATTTAAAGCTTTAAGTATATTCATAATATTGGGCATGTATTTGTACCACATACAATGTTAGATTTAGTAATTTTTGTGTTTAAATATACAGTTTTTATAATGTGGAATTTGAACTTATAGCTTCTTGGTGAGTTTCCTAGTCGATGCAAGAGGAGGAGCAATGAGAGGTTGCAGACACTCAGGTGTAAGAGTAATTGTTCCTCCTCGCAAGGCTGCTATGCCAATGCGAGTAACTTGTAGATATCTTCGCAAGGATAAATTATCAAATCCACCACCACTTATGGAAGGAGAATCTCTGGCTAGCAGAATATTGGAGCTTGGACCTGTAGGAGCAAAATTTCTTGGGTAAGTTCCATAGAAGAATGTCACTAGTATGAAAATTAGTTTATAGTCATTATTAAGATTTTCATATTCTTTAAGTGTATGCTTTAAGTCTTAAGAATGCTGATCTAAACATGTTTGAAGTTGTAAAATATACTGTTAATACTAATTCCTGGAATTAGGCCATTGACATGATTTCACGGGTCAATAATAAATGTCCTGCAATCATATTGGCTGCAAGTCGGACTGCTAAAGTTCCGGGTCGAATTATATTTCTAATTGTTTCAATATATACTATAAATGGTAATAATACTGGGGGGAGGGGTCCTTCCATCTTGTTATAGGATGAGCAACATTTATTTTCCTTTTGGGTTTAAAGTAAACAATATGACTACTATAAATTTAATAGCCAACTCTAGCAGACCACATCCTGGGAATGGCAAATGCTGATGCCCACTTGTCACCAAGTGCCATAGAGAATGTCATGATTCTCTCTCTCTCTCTCTCTCTCTCTCTCTCTCTCTCTCTCTCCTCTCTATATATATATATATATATATATATATATATATAATTAAATTTTTGACATTGAGCAATGCAAACTTAATATGATATATGATAAAAATAAATGTTTGCACAGGATTTGAACCCGGACATCTGGTTTGATACTCCAGTGCGCTACCAATTATGCAACCAAGCAAATCTAGTAGAGACATTTATTTTTGATATTTCAGTGTGCTACTAATTATGCTACCAAGCAAATCTAGTATAAACATTTATTTTTCTAAAAAACGAGTATATCAATCCAGAGGCTCGGGTTCAAATCCTGTCCAAGCATTTATTTTTCTTATATCAGTGTGTGTGTGTGTGTGTGTGTGTGTGTAAGCCTAAAATAAAACTTTATGAATACTTAGTATGATTATGAATTATTCTGAAAGTTTATAATTCTTCCATATATTCCTGACTGTATATCTAATAAATTTTTTGTCTATCATTTTTACCTTCTAAATATAATTCCTTGAATTATACTTCATACATAATCCAATCTAAATATTACACCCTATAATTGGACTTTATGAATACTAACTTATCATTATAAATTTGTTGTAAATCTATTTATTATGATTTTTTTTTCATTTCCATTCTTTTTATTCTCTCTCCATGTAGGATTTAAATCCCCTGAAGGGACATGCCATACTATAAAATAGTATACTGGGAAATAACTGACTTTACAATGTAATGTGATTTATTAGCATGGTTAGTTAAATAACATTTTATTTGAATTAACAGGCCTGTCATAATTGAAGTTCCACATTTTGCATCTCTTCGTGGCAAGGAAAGAGAGATAGTGATTCTTCGATCAGATAATGGTGATTCTTGGCGAGAACATACTTTAGATGCTAGTGAAGAAGCTGTCCAGGATGTGCTAAATGAAAGTTTTGAGGGAGAAGGTAATAATATTTTTATAGGATAATCTTCAGATCAATGCTTTTAAAAATTCATTCCGAACCTCCATTGAGGTTGTTATGTAAAAAGTTAAAATATTAACATTTGTACTTCAAATATCAGTTGTCCTTTTAGGATGACAACAGGCCACGACTTACTGGCAAAACACCTTCACAAAATCAATGTTCTGCCTTCACCAAAATGCATTTTATGCAATCACCCTGATGAAGAAATGGACGAACGTCATCTGAACAACTGTATCGCTGTCAAACATGAAGATTCTAAGACCTCAAAGTATTGGAGAGCAAGACTGCTAATGACTTCAGTGTTACATGCAGCACATTAGACAACAACAACAACAACATATCAGTTATCCTATTTTAATGTGTGGAGGGTGACTGATATTTCAGATATAAATTTTAATGTTTTAACTTTTTAATCTTTACATGTGAGCACCAATAAGTGCTTTTTTTGTTTTACCTGAGTATTCATTGATTGCATGGAAAATTTACTGTAAAAAATATAAAAAGCCATGAAGATTCTGAAGGACATGTACCATATGCAAGGATTCATGTTTTCTCAGCCTTTGGTATGAACAGGCAGTAGGATGGCTAAGTCAATAATTCCTTCTTTTTTTTTATTATGCATTTTTATCTGAGAAATAATAATTAATATGCCTCATTTAATGAATTGATTGAAGAACCTCCTAATGTTATTACCTATAATTAACTTATGAATAATATGCCTCAGTTGTCTTCTTTACTCCTGAGAAATTCTCAGAAATAAGGTTTTAAAGAGATTGAATGAGTCTTAGGATCTAATTGGACCAGATCAGAAAAATCTCCATCCCTTTCTTTGCTGTCTGAGATTAAATATGACAATCCAATTTGTAACCTTGACACTAGAGTTACTTTATTGTAAAATACAATAAAAATCTTTATTGGAGTATATTATATAAGATTGATCATCCTCAAGTCTTTGTAGTTTATTGTATTGAATTTATTAAAATCTATGTAGTGTATGCAAAGAAAAGAAAAAAATAGTAGTGTTTTCATGGAAATGGTTAGTGACTTTAAGTAGGGTGTCCATTCATCCTGTTTTTCCTGGGACAGTCCTGTTTTTTTTTTTTTGAAAATGTCCCGCTGTCCCGAAAGTTTTCTTGGGGATGCTCAAATGTCCCGCTTTTGGGATGATGCTTTGTCTATAGATTAAAGGAATGTAATAATCCCTGGCTTTGTCAGTGTATTTATGAATGGCGACTTTCTTTTGTTCTTTACTATGTAATTATAAATATGAACGGCACCAGTTTTATGACCACGATGTACTATTCGGTCTATAAAATTTGTTTTTTTTACTCTCTTATATTGGTAACTGGTACATTTTTCAAATTATGGAAAGAAACCATCTCCTCCGTTGTCCAGCTTTTTTAGAAGAGACCAGCCTTTCTGCTAAATATTGGAGTGCAAGAGAGTGAATGATTTCATTATCAAGTGCTCTACATTAGATACCAACCAACATTTTTCAAATTGTCAATCCATGGTCAGTGCGCCCAATGTTGGAGATTTCCTTCTGATTCTGGCACTTTGGCGGTGGAGAAATACAATTTTAACTTGGATGAAAAAGAGATTTAGTTGAGGATTTTATACCCCTTGCAGCGATAAATAAATATTTTTAAACGTAACAAACAATGACTTTAGTGGTTTTTATTTGTGAATGGTTGATTCTTATAAATTTGTATTGGCAACAGTGTTGTGGTAAAAACAAAATAACTGTTTTTTTATAGTTTGTTAAAGTCCCACCTTTTTTTAAAAGGTCCCATGTTTTTCCAAATTTAATATGGAAATATCAATTAACAAAACTAAAATTATGGCATTTCATGGGAAGGACCCCATACAAAGTAAAATCTGTCTCCAGAATAAAATTTTAGAGAGATCTAATCAATTTAAATATCTTGGATATTATCTCTCTATCTGGGATGAAAAGGATATCCCTGAAAAAGTTACTAGTTATAATAAAAGTTTAGGAATTATTAATCAAGTTATGAAACCATCTCTTGTACAAAAAAACACCAGATTACGTTTATATAACACTTTGGCTAGACCAGTGTTGACCTATGGTAGTGAAGCATGGACACTAAAAAAACAACATGAAAGCAGAATAACGGCTTGTGAAATGAGATTCATGCGCAGAACGGCGGGTTACACCAGATGGGATCGGAAAAGGAACACCGATATCTTAAAAGAATTGAAGACTACGCCAATTTTGGAATATATTAAACAGTACCAACTAAATTGGAAACACCATCTTGAAAGAATGAGTTCAAATCGGATCCCCAAAGCTGTTTATAATTATATACCAAGAGGACGAAGATCACTGGGCCGTCCTATGAAACGCTGGAGGGAAAATTTTCTATAGGATCGTAACAGGCCTTGGCCTAACACTTGGAAGGAAGAAGATGTTTTTCCTTTAATTTTTTATACATGTCCCCTTTTAAATTGAAAATATTATGGACACCCTACTTTAGAGATGCCTTCTATTTAACTGAAAATGGTGGAAATGTCTTCTGAAACATGTTTTCAGGTGAAAGAGCCATATTACTGATTCAGTCTCTTGATAAATAACTTCATTCTTATAAATTTTTAAAATATTTGTGTCTGTTTTTAATTAGGTGCAGAAATGAGCCAATTAGAGGACCTGCATACAAACCGTATCACAAGGATCCTGACAGTGGATTTCCCCCACTACTTTGCAGTAGTTTCACGAATAAGACAAGAGGTTCATGCAATTGGACCTGAAGGAGGGATGGTGTCATCAAGTGTGGTACCTCAAGTTCAGGCTGTGTTCCCACCAGCTGCCCTCACCAAGAAGATCCGAGTTGGAATACAGGTATCTGAAAACTAGACTTCAGAATTGAGGTACTGATCAAAGATAGATATTATACATATGAAATATAGATTGTTACATAATTAAATTGACTGTTATTGTACATATGAAATATACATTTTTACATAATTAAATTGACTGTTCACTCCTCACCTCATAAAAAAATATGTGTTACTCATTGAGACTACTGGGACGCGCTGTAGTGTAGTGGTTAAGGCACTGCACTACAAGCTGGAAGGTTGAGGGTTCGAGCCCCATGGGATCAGGATTTTTAAACTGACCCAAATCCTCTGGTGGCACAATGGTTCTGGGGTCGACTCGGCCTCTAACAGAAATGAGTACCATACTCTTGTTCTGGGGGTAAAGGCGGCCGTGACGCAGGGCTGACAACCCGGCTGACATCAAGTGCCGATTGTCTAGAAAAAGTGGGAACCTTAACCTCCTACTACCCCAAGGGCCTCTTGAGGCCTGTCGTGGGATCACTTTACACTTTACATTGAGACTAGTGTAGGAGTCATCCCTTCCATCATAAGCTAAATTCCAATTGTTCAAAATGAGCTGTCAACACCAATATTCCAACTGTCACCTGGTGTGGGTTGAGTGAACTTTGAGATCAAATCTTGCTCGACGGGAACTTCATGGACCTATATTTGTTCTTCTTAATGTATATCTTTTCATAAACTGTTATATCCATTGGTTTCTCCTTTCCAATTATGTGGTTCTCTAACAAACTTTGAGCTGCAATTGCCAATTTTTCAATTTCACCATTTTTTTAAATATTTCTTTCATACAAGTATCTAAATTTCTTTTAGTTTTTCCTATGTACACTTTATTGCAGTCATTCCACGGAGAGAGTATAGATTGTTTTAAATAGATGGAAAAGTAGTTCACATGTACCGCACTCAGTAGAAGGAAGTACTGAATATAGCATTTATGACCAGAGCTACTTTTTGTTTTATAAACACAATGCTTTTATTTCTATTTACAAACAATCTATACTGAAATTGGTCCTGCATCGTAGCTGAGTGGTTAAGGCAAGATGCCTTGGCGCAGAGCTACGGACTTGCGCTGGTTCGAATCTCCATGGTGGAAGAAATTTTCTCATGGAATTTTGACCAGTATTGGACTGGTACCCACCCAGTATTGTGAGGCATTTGGGTAGCTGTAATAAGTGGCGGCTCAAGGTTGAGAAAATCAGTTATAATGGCTGGGGGACACGACATACTGACCACATATCACCCATACATTAGTTGAATGAACCTCTGTGATTGACACATGTGGATGTGAGGCCAGTAGCCGGCAGGTAGGGCAAGGGCCTTCTAGTCCTGTTGCACCATGAGTTAGTTACTATACTCAAATTGAACTATTATAGGAAAAATTGCTATGAGGTTTAATTTAAGATTAAATTAAAATTCTCTACACCTCACCTCATTTCCAGTGTTGTAGTTAAACCAGTTTCGATACCTAGTTTTTAACATTTCCAAAGTGTTCTTTCATACAAGTATCTAAATTTCTTTTCAACACTAATAAAATTCATATCAAATTCCGTTGAGGTGAATAGTCATAAGATAAAAGCTTTAAAATATGTACCTTTTTGACAGGTGTTGTCATCCTCAACTATGTTAAAATATTATACTAAAAGTCGTGAGCAACCCATTGTTAAAATTCAAATTTCAACAATGTAACAAAAACAACTGCAGGATCATAATCTACAAACTTTATACCACAACATTGCCGTTTTGTGGCGTCATAGCTTCTATCATGTGACCACACGCAGTGTTTCCAAAATGGCAGACATCAATGTTTCGTTTCGACAGCGTGCTGTCATTGAATTCCTTGTTAAAGAGGAACAATCTGCTGTTGATATTCACCAAAGACTTCAATATGCTTACGGAGATGCCTGCATGGGTGCCAGCAGTGTTAGGAGATGGGTGAAACATTTTAAAGATGGGAACATGAGTATCAAAGATGAGCCTCGTAGCGGTCGCCCACGCTCTGCCTCCACGGATTGCAACAAGGAAAGAGTTGATGCGCTCATTAGAGACGACAGGCGTATCACAGTGAATGAAATCGCTACAAAACTTGCAGTAGGACACAGTGCAGTGCAAGAAATGATTCACAGCTTAGGTTACCGAAAAGTTAGTGCCCGTTGGGTTCCACGTTTATTGAGTGAAGACCACAAACTTCAGAGAAGAACCATCACCCATAACCTTCTTCAGAGATTTCGAAATGAAGGTGATGATTTTTTGACGAGTATTGTGACAGGTGACGAAAGCTGGTTTCATCGCTACGAGCCTGAAACAAAACGCCGAGTATGGAATGGCACCACTTGAATTCGCCATCAAAGAAAAAAGCAAAGACAGTGCAATCTGTTGGGAAAGTTATGGACAGCGTCTTCTAGGTTGCATTCTGGTTGAATTTCTTGAACCTGGACAAACCATAAATGCTGCCCGCTATATCCAGACACTTGTGAAGCTCCGTCGTGCATTGCACGACAAACGCCCTGGAAGGAAGATTATTCTGCAACATGATAACGCGCGTCCTCACACTGCTCGTGCCACTGTGGAGAAGATCAGGACATTTGGGTGGGAAACTCTCCCACATCCTCCCTATAGTCCCGATTTGGCACCCTCCGACTACCATCTTTTTGGTTCTGTGAAGGAGCAGATGAGAGGCCAACGCTACGAGACACTGGAGGATATTCGGAAAGCAGTGCGTCAGTGTCTTTGAGCAGCTGGAACAGACTTCTATCATAAGGGAATTTTCAAGCTTGTAGAACGCTGGACAAAATGTGTGCAAAGAAATGGAGACTATGTTGAAAAGTAGCAAAAAGGTCTGTAGATTAACATGGTGTACTTGGTTTGTCTAAAATAAATATTATGATTGTTTAAAAAAATGTTGCTCATGACTTTCAGTATGACCCTCGTATTTAAAATATTATCAGATAATATTTTAAATATAATACTTTAACATAGTTGAGGACGACAGCAACCGCCGAAAAGGTACATATTTTAAAGTTTTTATCTTTTAAATTTCTTTTTATCATCAGTAATTTCATGACCAACATTCTGTTGTCCAGGATAATTGCTTCTTACTCCATCCGTTGGTGAACCGATGAACCTCTGAATCAAATAATTCCCCAGGAATTTCAAAATGTATTAGTTTTTCTTTCTTTTTTTTTTATGTGAATTTTTTCCCCTAACTGTGAGCTCTTTTGGTTTTTCTGTTTGTTTAATTGAACTAGCCTTTCTTGCAATTAGAGATAACATTGATCGTGAAACTACTGAAGATGTAACCATTTAGGTTACGGAACTGATCTAAAAAGAATTCAGAATATTTTAAATTTTAAATTAGACTTCATAGTGATATTTCCTATAAAAGTTCAACTTAGATATTACTTGGATGGGTAAAGGTTGGTTAAATTTTGTACAGGGGCTTTTTTTTATTCAGGCTTGCAGTTCTTTTACGAGCCTGAAAAATCTTCAGACTCGGGACCCACAACTTAAAAGTCCCTCCTGGAGGGCTTGTTCCTTGTATTTTCCACCCTAAAAATCCATCAACCCTGGTCGGGTTTCCCTGATTATCTGATCCATTTCATTTTATCTGTCTCTGTAATGATGCAACAGGTCTGGTCATACAGCATCCTTGTTAATAATAGCCCATCAGTTTATCATATTTTTCAACCTAGCATTATCTTGTAGTACAGTGCCTGAATATGGTGATTATAAACTGTCAGAGTAATTGATTTTGTTAGGATTATCTTCCTTAAACTTTGTAAATATCATCGCATCACAAAGAAATGTTAAGTTATTTTCACACTGTGTTTTTGACTCCAGGCACAACCAATTCCAGCTGAACTTGCAGCAAAACTTTTAGGTAACCGAGTGGCAGTGTCACCTATTGTAACCGTAGAACCACGTCGTCGCAAGTTTCACAAGCCCATCACTCTGACAATACCAGTTCCTCAAGCTGCAAACAAAGGCATGATCAACCAGTACTCAGGAGATGCACCCACACTCAGACTACTATGCAGTATAACAGGTAAACTTAATCAACAATTATCATGTTCTTTTTCATCATCGTCCTTCCATATGTTAATCCTTGGAGAACTGTTATGATCTTAATGAATTATCGATGTTCTAGAGCCATTTCTTCCTCGGATTACCCAAGAATTTCTTGCCATGTAGTGAGAGGTTCTTATTCTAGGCATTCTGTTAAGATGTTTCTGGCAGTTTTTCTGCTAATCATAAATGTAGTTTAAGACATTTTATATGGTGATAAATTCATGAGTATTTTGGTTCCATTTGGTGAAGCCTATAGTTGGAAGCATCTCACTGCCTCAGATGTGCTTTTTAAGTTTGTCATCATAATCTTCATGGATTGAGTCACACATCTGTTCTGTCCTCATATATAGTGTCTTAAAACTGGACTTATACCTCTTTAATAATTAATAAAAGCCGAGTCATATATTTCATGTTCTTCAAGCATGGAACTGCGGTTTCTGGAGGCATCCCTCCCATCTTCAGCCATATCGATGATGGGAGGGATGCCTCCAGAAACCACAGTTCCTTGCTTGAAGAACATGAAATATGAGGTGAGATACAACTCAGTGTTTATTAATTTTTTTATTAACTTGAAAACCTCATAACATTATTTCTCATAATTAAGTTATGAATGTAATTATACCTCTTTTTCTTTGTAGTTTGTATTTTTAAATAATTTTTGACATTCATCCAATATCCATTCTTAAAAATATGTTTTTTTCTTTTATTTCTATAAATAATTACAAATCTTATTATTAAGAATTAAAACATTTTGTCTGTTCATTCTTACCTCTTAGGGCCGCATTGCAATTACATTAGTCTCTACTCAAATTACTTCCAATCACTGGTGAGCTGACTCACTGTGAGCAAGTGCAAAGATCGAATTAGCTACCCACTAACTGGTCATGCATGAAAGTCGCCGTTTTTGTAATATTGGCAAGAAATTACCCAGAATTCTCAGTGATAAAACCACTTCCGTTATTTTCATCTGCTAGAGGAATGCATTTACGCTTGCGTCCCACAAATAATACCGTATACAACAACGTCTGCATCGCACAATATTATGCTGATTCTCCTGTTTTTCCAGTTGAATTCTTTGGTAGACTCTATCAAACTCCTCTTCTCCGCTATACCGAAAACATGATCGACGTCTTCAAGGTCCGACATCTTGGATAAAGCAGCAAGGTATGCGGCAAGGTTTCAAACTACATCGGTTCCCTTTGGGATTCTCACGATTCGTTTCTCTCTTAAGTTACCTCGTCAGGTAGCTTACAAATTTCAACAATTATTATCACATGAACAGATTTCTGAGTAAGCAAAATCGTATTAGGATACAACTTTCTCAGCAGAGAATGCCTTTTACGGTCTAATGCGTTCATAGATTCGACCCTTAGAGTTGTTTTTGTCAAACATATGTTTCAGAGCTTCTTAGACCCACCGTCAGCGATTACAGTCTGTAATCGCTGACGATGGGGCTAAGAAGCTCTGAAACCTGTAATCACTGACGATGGGGCTGAGAAGCTCTGAAACATATGTTCGACAAAAGCAACTCCAAGAGATAAGAATGAATAGACAAAATGTTTTAATTATTAAACAAACCTGTTAATTTAATTAAATTTACAGTGGGAGGAAACACTATGAGGTATTTATATTGATAAATGAGTTGGAGAAAATGTTTTAACATCCACCTCATAAAGTTGCGTGTCTTCACGCAAAGTTTTGAAGATATAAAGAAAACCCCAAAAAATAAATTGGCAGTTAAAAACATGGATACTTTAAGAAGGATAAACCAAAAAAATTTAATGATTTCCAAAGCTGACAAGGGAAACAAAATAGTTATTCTGGACCAATCTGATTATGTTAACAGAACTAACAATCTATTAAATTCAAAAGAGTATGAAGAAATAAAAACAGATCCACTCCCAAAAACAATAAGAACTTTAGATAACACTTTAAAGAAATTAAAACATACTCTTAAAAAACAAGACATTTACAAACTAAAAGTTCCTAACCTACAAAATCTAAAATTATATGGTCTCCATAAAATTCACAAAGATGGAGAGAAGATGAGACCTATTGTTAATAATATTGGCTCTCCATGTTATCTCTTATCAAAATGGCTCGCAAAGAAATTTAACGACTTCAAACAATTTGACCAAAAAAGTGTTGAAAATTCTTTAAAATTGGTAAAAGAATTAAGTCACATATCAATAGAGCCAAATGATAGATTAGTTTCCTTCGACATTATTTCTTTATTCCCAAGTATCCCAACAGAAAAAATGTTAAATATTTTGAAAAAAATGGCTAATTTCCCTAAAATTGAAGTAATGGGCAATCCATTGTCACCATTTTTGGCTAATTTGTTTATGGAGTATCTAGAATGTCACATCACCAACGCTTATCCATGGATATTTAAATGTTGGTACAGATATGTGGATGATGTTTTCTCAATAATAAATTCAAAATATACAGAAGATGCACTAAAATTACATAACCTTTAAGACGAATCTGTTAAATTTACCATGGAATTAGAGAAAGATAATCAAATCCCATTTTTGGACTTAAAGATAATTAGGAATGAACATCATCAAAATATTGAATTCGATACACACAGGAAAGATACCCATACAGATAATTACATTAAATCTTAGGGTTTTAATCATATTACTCATAAACATGCAATATTCAACAGTTTAGTATACAGATTAACCAACATTCCCTTAGGTAAAGAAAATTTTAAGAAGGAATTCAATCACATTTTGAACATTGCTATGTCAAATGGTTTTGGAAAGGAGATAATAATAAATACATTAAAGAGATTCCAACAACAAAAAAGACTTAAAGAATACACCACCCTACAACCTGATTTAAAAGAAAATAAAACATTTTAAGAAAATTACTTACCATCCTGAAACACAGAGAAAATTTCAAAAAATATTTAACAAATTTGATATTACATTAGCACCTATTAACAAATTTAGCCTGGATAATCTACTAGTAACCAATAAGAAAGTTAATGTCCCAGATAGTAAAAAATTTGGAATTTACGAAATCAGTTGCAATGACTGCGATAAAGTATATATAGGAAAAACTAAAAGGAATTTAGAAATTCGTACAAAAGAACACCTTAGAAATATTAAAAATGGTGAAATTGAAAAATCGGCAATTGCAGCTCATAGTTTGCTAGAAAATCATAAAATCGGAAAAGACACTAAACTTTCAAAACAATTGGAGAAACCGTTCGAATTAACAATTTGGGAAAAGATATACATTCAGAAGAATAAATATAAAGCAATGAATTTCGATATCCCCGACGAGAATAATTTAATCTCCAAGTTCATAAAATCTACACCAGATGGCAGTTCAGAAGATGATGTTAACGATGAAATTTCAACAGTTGGAATTTGACTGAAGATGGAAGTAATACTATACTTTTGAAACCGGTATCTTGAAGACACGCAACTTTGTGAGGTGAGATGTTAAATCACTTTCTCCAACTCATTTATTAAACCTCGTAATGTTAATTCTATTGTATTTAAAAAAAACTTATTATTAAGGTTAAAAAATTAATTAATTTCTAATTGTATCCAACCTATTAAAGTGTATAATTTAAAATTTATATTGTATGTAGATGAAACTGGCCAATTGAATTAGTGTATTGGTTTCAGTTGCATCAACTGCACTTTTTATGCTTTAGATTCCACACTCAGTGGATAGATGGCATTTATGTAGTTGCTTTTAATTTATACACTACATACTTTGGCAGACAAAAAAGCTTTGGAAACTGGCTCAACATGAAGTGATCATGCTGTGTATATTTTATTATAATTATATTTGGTTGTGTTAGGTGGTACAACAAGAGCACAATGGGAAGATGTGACAGGTTCAACTCCACTTACATTTGTAAAAGACTGTGTAACATTCACAACAACAGTGTCAGCAAGATTCTGGCTTATGGACTGCCGTAACATTGCCGAAGCTACAAAAATGGCCACCGAATTGTACAGAGAAGCCACACATCCACCCTTCATGGCCAAGTAAGTCACAGATTTATATTTTGATATATTTAGTTTCACATATTCCAGTCCTGGACAAATTAATTTTTTGAAAAGAAAAATTAATGCTTGAACTGGGAATTGAACCCCAGACCTTTGACTCTGTATTCCAGTGTGCAGTTCATTATACTAATCAAGACCCGATACAATCGGCAATCTTTTTTTCCACTTATACAATTCTCTTATGTCTGACGGCAGATAGCTTGTGCTATTAACAATGGCCATCAGACGACTTCTATTCTAAGTATTTTTATCAAGAATATTAATTATTTTTAAGCGGTAAAGCATAATATTTTTATGTTATGTATTATGCTTTACTGCTTGTTTGCCAAGAATTACAAAATTCATGGAAATTTCTGGCGAGCTTGATTTAATCTCAAAATTCATCAAATTAATACTAGATGACAGTTCAGAAGACGACGATGAAGCAAAAATTCAACATTTATGAAAAAGTTGGAGAAAATGTTTTAATGTCTTACCTCATAAAGTTGCATGTTTTCACGATACCAGTTTCAAAAATATAATTTTGCTTCCATCTCAATCTCCAACTGTCAAAATTTTATTAATTAAATAAATATAAAACATAGTTTTATTTTTATTTAATTAATAAATATGGATTTTCATCAAGTAAACACCAGCTCAATTGATTATGTCAAAATTTTGTTGTTAACACCATGGTGTTAATTGGATTATATTAGATTAACTTTTTTTGGAATTAACACTATGAGGTATTATTTATTTAAGTAAAATTTTATCACCTTACCTCATATTTTTCTTCTTATTATAACTGAGGTGAGGTGCTATAGATGACATGAATTTTGAACAAACAATAATCAGAAAAGAATGTGGGGAAGTTATTGAAAAAATTAAAAACACAAAAATAAAAAACATATGCAAAACAAATATGAAGAAAATAAGAAACATTAATAATAAAAATGTTGTTTTTTCAAAGTCAGACAAAGGGAATAATTTGGTAATTTTGGATAAAGACGATTATAATGATAGGATGGAGAATTTATTAAAGGGGGAAGAATATGAAGAAATTAAAACAAATCCTCTCGCAAAAACAATTAAAGAAGTTGAAACCAACCTAAAATCAATTAAAAAAATTATGACACAAAAGGAAAAGTTTAAATTAAAAATACCAAATCCCAGAAACCCCAACATTCATGGTCTTCCTAAAATCCACAAAGACGGAAAGAAAATGAGACCTATCATCAACAATATCAATTCACCGACATATAACATATCCAAATGGCTTAACAATAAATTTAAAGGTATGGAAAAATTTGAAAATTTAGCAGTAGAAAATTCTTACCAATTAGTTGAGAAATTAGAAAATGTAGAAATAGAACCTTCAGAAAGATTGGTCTCATTTGATGTTACTTCATTATTCACAAACATACCGACTGACACAACTTTGAAAATTTTAGAAAAATGGTTGAAAGAAAACAAATTAGATGATGATAGCGTTAAAGAATACATAAAACTAACAAAATTATGCTTAAATCAAATGTTCTTCACCTTTAGAGGAAAATACTTTAGACAAAAATCAGGACTCGCAATGGGAAATCCATTATCACCATTCTTAGCAGACATGTTTATGGGGAATTTTGAATGTCATGTAACTAAAGCACATCCTTTGATGTTTAAATTTTGGAGAAGATACGTAGATGATATCATAGCAATAGTAAAAGAGAAACAATTAGAAGATGCCATTAAACTGTTAAATATTCAAAATAAAACAATCAAATTTACAATGGAAATAGAAAATAATCATGAAATACCATTTTTAGACCTTAAATTGATTAGGAAAGAAGAAAAAAAGAAAATAGAATTTGGAATCTACAGAAAAGAAACTCACATCGACAATTATATAAAAGCTACTGGATTTAACCATTTTTCACACAAACAGGCAGTATTTAATAGTTTAACACACAGACTTGTGAATGTCCCCATGAGCAAAGAAAATTACAATAAAGAGAAAGAACACATCATACAAATTGCTAAGGATAATGGTTTTCACAAGAAAATGATACACAAGAAAATAAATAAATTCAAAGAACAAAAAGTCATCAATGAAAGTACTCTTCAGACAGATAAAAATATAGGCAAAAAATTCAAGAAGTTCACATACCATCCTTTCGTATTTGACAAGTTTCAAAAAATTTTCAACAAATTCAACATTAAATTAGCACCGAAAAATGATTACAGCTTAGGTAATTTAATAAAAACCAACAAAAATGAAAAAATTGAAGACTGCAAAAAATCGGGAATTTATCAAATTAATTGTAAAGATTGTGAAAAGATATACATAGGAAAAACAAAAAGGAATCTAAATACAAGATTAAAAGAACACCTCAGAAATGTTAAAAATGGAGAAACCGAAAAATCTGCAATAGCTGCACATGCCTGGTCAGAAAAACATAGAATAGAAACCAAAACAAAATTACTTAAACAATTGGAAAAACCGAAGGAACTCACAATTTGGGAAAAAATTTACATATGCAAGAATGAAAATACAACTATGAATTTTGAAATACCCGGTTATAAAGAAAGAGGCCTGATTTGGAAATTCTTCGGTCGGCCACCAGATGGCGCGGAGGTCAGTCTGCAGGATAGAAGGCCGTTGGACGTCAGTTGTGAACATGACGCAGCATTGACAATGTCACGAATTACGTGAAGAAACCCTGGGTCTGCTATAAATTATGAAGTATGAGGTGAGTGAAATGATAAAAAATAAACAATGATAAAAATTTGCTTAAATAAAAATATAATATATTGATTTATATGTAAACAGGATATGACCCCTTTACCTCAATTTAGAATACTTTTTCTTTGTTGAATACATTTTATACATTTTTTAACTGCACTTAGTTGCATCAATTCTAATATTGTATTAATTTTTTATTTCTTATACAGATTTGTAGTGTTTGCAAAACGTGTGGATGTCATGGAAGCACGATTGAGGGTTTTCTGCATGACAGATGACAAAGAAGATAAAACTCTGGAACACCAAGAACACTTCACTGAAGTTGCAAAGAGTAGAGATGTTGAGGTTAGAAAATAATAAAATTTAATTTGTGTTAGATATTATGAGTTAGATATGCACTACTCACCTCATATTTGTAGCTTTTTTGAGGACTTAAGTTTCGATGTCTTAGGCATCATTGTCAATTCTTTCTAACTGTTGAAACTGATCCTGTAGGTTTATTTCTGCTTCCTCTGTTGGCTGAACAATGAATTTCTAAATCAATTTTTTTTTTTGGGAATTTCCAAGTTCATTATTTTCTTCCTATTTTTGTGTATGTAAATTTTCTCCCAAATTCTGAGTTCCTTAGATTTATCTAACTGTTTCAATAATTTGTCATTTGTTTTGATTCCGTGTTTTTCTGACCATGCATGTGTAGCTATTGCAGATTTTTTTATTTCTCCATTTTTTTTACAATTCTAAGGTATTCTTTCAATCTTGAATTAAAGTTCCTTTTTGTTTTTCCTATGTATATTTTTTCACAGTCTTTGCAATTAATTTGATAAATTCCAAATTTTTTGCCTTCATTAATCTTTTCATTTTTGTTGGTTTTAATTAATCTATTAAGGCTATAAACATTTTTTGGTACCCAATCTAATGTTAAATTTTCTGAAAATTTTTTGAAACTTATTACAGTATATGCCAAAGGATGGTATGTAAATTTCTTGAATCTTTTACTAATTCCTTTATCGGTCTGAAGGGTACTTTAATTTACCAATTTTTGTTTTTTGGATCTATTTATTTTTTTATGAATCATGTTTTCTTCAAAACCATTTTCTTTGCTAACTTTTGTATGTGTTTTTTCTCTGTATTAAAATTTTCTTTGCTCATGGAGACGTTTATAAGTCTGTGTGTTAAACTATTGAAGATTGCTTGTTTATGTATGATGTGAATTGTTATGAAACCAGTGCAGGTGGATTACTGTATAATCCATGAAGACAGTCAGAAGAAGAATGATGTTCCTTAGTGTAAAATTTAAAGACGAAGCCTAAGTTTTTTTTTTTCAATTTAATTTACAAATTATAAAAACAATGGGAGACAGTGAAAAGTTAATAGTGAGTGGAGAACATATTTTAATCGACTCACCTCATACATTTTCAAACTTCTTTGATACCGACGGTTTCAGACAATATCATGTCCCTCTTCAGCCATGGCTTCCACTGATGAAATTCCGTGATTGTTGATTTCTTTAGTGACATCACCTCTTGTGTTGCCATCTTTCGTTGGGATTAAAATATGTTCTCCACTCACTATTAATGATATAACCTCATAATGTTTACTTCCCAATATTAATTTAAATATGGTGAAAAGTTAATTTTCTTTCAGGTCGTTGATATTCTTGTCTGTCCTTATTGTATGTTAATTATGTTTAATAAACTTTTTTTTTTTCTAGGTTTTGGAAGGTAAGCCACAGTACATAGAGTTTGCTGGGAATCTGATTCCAGTAATGAAATCAGGTGATCAGCTTCAGCTTGGATTCCGTGCTTTCAAAGAAAACAGACTTCCTTTCACTGTGAGAGTGAAAGATCAGGATGAAGACACTCTGGGAAGGATACTCTTTATGCGAGAGCCCAAGGTAATAGTTAAGTGATATTCAGCATACATTGCATATTCAGTTATTTTTTTAATTCTTTACTGTCACCATAGCTAAGTAAAACAGTAGACCTAATGGCCTGTAAGGTCTCTTCAAGGGCTGGCCCAGTTTTAATGCCTGAACTAGGATTTTTCTGTACAAATTAATAATTTGTCCCTCATAGCAACTGTTAAAATTTAATTACAACTTATAAATAAGAAGAGTTGTACTGATAACAATTAAATGAATTGTGAATTCTTCTTACCTCATATATCTATGTTTTTTTTAACACAGAACTGCAGAATCCTTCCCATCTTCAGCTGTTTTCACAATTGTCAGTTTTTTTATTATGCCAGGAAGAATGTATTTCCCAATACTGCAGTTCTGTGTTATAAAAAACATAGATATATGAGGTAAGAACAATTCACGATTCATTTGATTCTTATTAAGAAAACCTCATAATGTAAAAATTTCCAAATTTATTATACTAAAGTTTTACTGGCTATAATGGATTGTGTAAAGTTCTCATTATTGTCTTCTTGAACTAGAAGCCGTCTGATCACACTGCTAGCAATGTCTAGCTGTCTCAGACATAGAGAATGGTATATGAGGAAAGGAAAATTGATGATTGCAGCGGAAGCCTGGATTAGTGTAATGGGTATACTGATGTACAAAGTCAGAAGTTCAGACATTAATTTTTCTTTAGAAAATAATCAAATTTGTTATTTTACAGTTCATAAGCATAGTCCAAAATATGTATTCATTTAAATAAACTTCTGTACCATCTATAGTAAATTAGTGCCATACATATTGTACGTAGAAGTTTTTCCAGACTAAATTTATTTATTGGTGCCAAAGTAATGTTGTGTTTAAATTAATATTAAGAAGCTAAAGCTGTTACTATGATTGAAATAAGTATATTAAAGTACACTACTAAATTATTGTAATCAAATGGTAAAGAGAAAAATTTATGCCTGAACCGGGAATCGAACCCCGAACCTTCAGCTTGGATGGGAAGGAAGCCTGGATTAGCTCAATGGTTAGAGCATCAGCACGGAAAGCTGAAGGTTCGGGGTTCGATTCCCGGTTCAGGCATAAATTTTTCTCTTTACCATTTGATTACAATGTTGTGTTTGTCAAACATTTTTTTAAATTTCCTATGTACTACTGGATGATAGGTAATTTTCTTGAATTTCTTCTTTTCTTTACTAACAGTTTGTAGGGTAGAGCATTTTTTAAGTTGTTTTACCTTTTTGAATTTTTTTAATTTGTTTGATATTATACTCTTATTGAAACCATTTAATCTGGCTATATTTAGGATATTCTTGTATTCTTTCTTAAAATTTTCTTCTTTTAGTAAGTACCAATAAAAAAATCAACATCCCAGAGAGTAAGAAATCTGGAATTTATCAAATAAATTGTAATGATTGTAGCAAAGTATACATAGGAAAAACAAAAAGGATTTTAGAAATATTAAAAATTGTGAAATTGAAAAAATCAGCAATATCTGCACATAGTTTGCTAGAACATCATAAAATTGAAAAAGAGGCAAAACTTTTGAAACAATTAGATAAACCGTTGGAATTGACAATTTGTGAAAATATATTCATTCAGAAGAATAAATATCGATCTATGAACTTCGATATTCCAGTGGACAAAAATTTAATTTCAAAGTTTATAATCCCAACCAAAGATGGCAGCACAAGAGGTGATGTCTGTAGAGAAATCAACAACCAGAGAATTTCATCAGTGGAAGCCATGACTGAAGAGGGACAAGATATTGTCTGAAACTGCCGGTATCAAAGAAATTTGAAATTATATGAGGTGAGTTGTTAAAAATATGTTCTCCACTCACTATTACTTTTATTTATTTATTTATTGTTTCTTTTAGGTTGCAAAGGGGGAACCAGCACAAATGCCCATCTGCACTCTTAATATTGTTCTACCAGAGAACATTATACCAGAGGCAGGACCTTCAGAACCTGATCTTTTAGAACTAGAAAAGAACTACAGTTTTCTTCGAGATGGAATTAGTGAGTACATTTTTTCTTTTTAACATTTCTTGCATGACTGTTACAACTATCCCTTGTTTTCTTATAAGATTAAAGCAATATTGTAATTAAATAATTTTTATATAAGGTCTTCCATTAAAATGCCCTGTATTTTAATTTAATCATTGCTAGCAAGGTATAAGAAAGTATACAATGAGACTGATACTAAAGTAAAAAGAAACTCAAAAAATTGTTATTTCATTTGTTTGAAATTGACTGTTCTGTCAATGTAGCACATGTTCTGGTGTGCAGAGAGAAAATCTGTAATTACAATGCAAGGAAATTAACTGGAGAAAATATGAAGGAGATTCAGCAGATGTAGAAACCAATAAGGATTAATTATCAATATGAGCAGCAGCAGAATCTTGTTGGAAATACGTGTTATTCATCTAATTAAAGAGGTCACAGGGCATGCTGCTCCAGTTGGTACTGCTTAGACAAATGCGTGTGCTCTTCAGACCCATTGTCTAGTTATTTTCTTTGTACTTCATTGGTAATAGAGGAACTATTTATGGTGACATCATTTAGTTAATTTATTTTCTTGATCTTCGCATAACATTTGAAATTCTCAACAAATTAATGTTATGTGTCAATGGAGTAAAAGTTGTGCAGTAGTTATATTGTATTTAAATATTTTTACAGGCAATCCAGATACTATTCATCGAGCAGATATCAGGCTGTCAGACATCAGCAATCTTTTGGGACCTGATTGGGTTTCTCTCGCTTCAGAGCTGGGTATTTCTGCATCAGATGTGAATCTTATCAAGAATGAATATCCTGATAATGTAAGTCAACAGGCCATGGTCATGCTGAGGCTCTGGCTACAAACTTCTGGCAATAAAGCTACTGGTGAGTTGTCATTATGTGATGTTATAGAAATTTATAATTTTTATGTTGCATTAAAATATAGTTCAACCAAGATACATATAGTTAGAAGAAAGTTGAGAAAAGAAGGGAAATAAATTGGTTGTAAATGATGATGAGGAATGATCACTATAAATAGAATATTTTAGGAAGCAATATTTTGAGGTTCTTTTAATCAAGTTTTTTGGAGTCTGGAAAACATCTTACCTCAATTTAATGTTGATTTGTTCTTGAACATGTTTCGATATAATCTTCTATACCATCTTCAGCTTGCCCAGACTGATGAGTTTTATGCTGTGAACCCAGGTTGTCGATATCAGCTCCCTCTTCCGGCTGGCCGAAGAACCTCCAAACTAGGTCACATTCAGCAGGAATTTCTTCTTCTTCTTTCTTTCTTTCTTTTTTTCTTTAACCGATCTGGTATTTCTTCCTTTTCTAGTACCAGATCCCTCTTTTTATTTTCCTATCCAGTCTCCCTTGCCTGACCTGTTGTTTTCTCGAGTATTCAAGGCCGAAGGGTTCATTTTTGTCTTTCCTATATCTCTTTCTTTTAATCTCGTGGACACTCACCTTGAATGCCCACATAAGATGCATGTTTGAATGCAAGCCCCATTGCAACTTATAGCATAAGTATGCAATGAATTTATTTTCTTGTCAGCAAATAGCTGGATACATTAAGAAGATAGAAATAGATAACTCTATTTTTGTTCTTCGGAATGTAAATTTTTTCCCAAATGGTGAGTTCCTTTATATTTTCTAACTGTTTTAATAATGTAGTATTCAAATTTACATTGTGTTATTGAGGTTTATTTTAGGAAGTAATATTTTGAGGTTCTTTTAATCACAAAACACAATGTAAATTTGATTATTAAATTATTAAAACAGTTAGAAAATACAAAGGAACTCACCATTTGGGGAAAAAGTTTTACATTCAGAAGAACAAAAATAGAGTTATGAATTTCAAAATTCCTGCTGAACGTGACCTAGTTTGGAGGTTTTTTGGCCAGCTGGAAGAGGGAGCTGATATCTACATCCAGGGTTCACAACATAAAACTCATCAGTCTGGCCAAGCTGAAGATGATACAGAAGATTATATTGAAACATGTTCGAGAGCAAATCAACATTAAATTGAGGTAAGATGTTTCCAGACTCAAAAAAACTTGATAATCACTATACGTGGAATATGATTTGATCAGATAAGACTAATTCCTCTAAAAATTTGGGACATAAAATATGATAAACAAGAGGATTACACTGTTCTCAATATTCTTCTGATTACCTTATTTTTCAGTGTAGTTTCTATTTTATATAGCTATTTGTATTATTTTATATAGCTATTTATATGGGGGGGGGAAATGGGAGCTAATCTTTATAGTAGCTTCCATAAAGAAGCTATATATATTAATAAATTATAATAGGAATTATATTCTGTGATTTATGTAGTCAAATTTATTAATAAATACAATAGGAATGTCTGGTCAGAAAAACATAAAATTGATGTAAACACTAAATTATTAAAACAGTTAGAAAACTCTAAAGAGCTCACCATTTGGGAGAAGCTCTACATTCAGAAGAATAAAAATAGGATTATGAATTTTGAAATTCCCAGGAAAATATATTTTTGAATCCCGGTCCGAGCATTAATTTTTGTTCATAAAATAAAACTATGTCCAATTCTGGAACGTGTTAATTAAAAATATAACATAAGAAAAAATATTTGCAAGTTTTCGGTCATCCAGAAGATGAAATGGAAGTTGACATCTAGGGCCAACAAAATAAAATCAACAGTCTGGACATGCTGACGATGGTATGGACAATGTACTGAAACATTTCAAATGAAACATGAAATATTTATGAGATAAAATGACCAGATTCATCTTATTTATTAAGCTATTATATTGTTTTTTATATAGAACAAGAGTATATAGTTTTTGACAAATTATAAGGAAATAGACTTAAAAATATACACCCAAAATACATTATTTTTCTACCACATTCCTCCCCCTGCTGCTCACCACAACAAGAGCACTGATTTGTACAGTTATGAACAAATCTACAGCAGCTGTATAAGTGATAAAATAATGAGTAACAGTAGTGGCTATAAGGGAGGAATAATCTTTCATTGCCATCTGTATCGTAAGTTGAATTCACTGTTTACTGATTACTGTTTATCTAATTACCATGTAATTAAAAAATTTCTAAAATATTTCTTATTTCTATCTCTTCTTCTTCTTCCTTCCAAGTATTAGGCCAAGGCCTGTTACGATCCTATAGAAAATTTTCCCTCCAGCGTTTCATAGGACGGCCCAGTGACCTTCGTCCACTTGGTATATAATTATAAATAGCTTTGGGGATCTGATTTGAACTCATTCTTTCTAGATGATGTTTTCAATTTAGTTGGTACTGTTTAATATATTCCAAAATTGGCGTAGTCTTCAATTCTTTCAAGATATTGGTGTTCCTTTTATGATCCCATCTGGTGTAACCCGCTGTTCTGTGCATGGATCTCATTTCACAAGCCGTTATTCTGCTTTCATGTTGTCTTTTTAGTGTCCATGCTTCACTACCATAGGTCAACACTGGTCTAGCCAAAGTGTTATATAAACGTAATCTGGTGTTTTTTTGTACAAGGGATGGTTTCATAACTTGATTAATAATTCCCAAACTTTTACTATAACTAGTAATTTTTTCAGGGATATCCTTTTCATCCCAGATAGAGAGATAATATCCAAGATATTTAAATTGATTAGATCTCTATAAAATTTTATTCTGGAGACAGATTTTACTTTGTATGGAGTCCTTCCCATGAAATGCCATAATTTTAGTTTTGTTAATTAATATTTCCATATTAAATTTGGCACCTATTTTTTGTAAATTATAAATTGATCGTTACAAATAATTTTCAGAAAGTGCCAGAAGAGCTAAATCGTCTGCAAAAAGAATAGCATTGAGTTTGAGGTTCCTATTGATGGGTATATATCCCCGTTGTGTTTTCCTCCATTCGTTTATTATTCTATTCATGTAGATAATGAAAAGCACCGGTGAAAGTCCACATCCCTGTCTTACTCCAGTGTTGATCTTTTCCCAAGAAGATAATTTGCCATCTTGTTTAACAGAGATTTCATTATCTTTATAGATGTTGAAGATATTAGTAATATATTGTTGTGAAATGTTATCATCAGCTAAAATTTGTAGTAATATATTTCTGTCTACTTTGTCAAAAGCCTTTATAAAGTAAACGAAGGCAATATGAGTTTCTATATTGAATTCCTTGTGCTTTTCTAATAGTAGTTTTAGAGTGAAGAATCCATCTGTACAAGATCTACCCTTTCTGAATCCATTCTGCTCTTCTCCAATTATATTTTCATAAATTTTTTTCAATTTATTCTTAACTATATTACTCGTAGCATAAATTTTATATCCAGCTTTATAACAAGCTAATTCCACGATAGTTATCTTTGATTTGGCGACTTCCTTTTTTGAAGATTGGTATTACAATGGATTTGTTCCAGCTTCTATCTTTTCTTGTTTTCTGTAATATACATTTTTAATTAATTAATTACCAAAATAAAATTGTTTAATAACTTTCTATTCAATGAGTTTTCTTTTTGTTATATTTACATTTTTATAATATGGAATCAAGTATACCATGCTAATTTATATGTATAATGATTTATAGGTAACACACTGGAAAAAGGTCTGAGAAAAATTGATCGTGAAGACATAGTAAACCAATGTGTGTTCAACGTGGAGCTGGTGACAGATGATATGGAAAGAGCTGTAGCAAAGGTACAATTAGATCAGTCAGGTTTCGATGCTTTGAGAGAGGAATTGGGTCCTTCACGTGATGCCACCCTCAGGAGAAATATCAGCCTTGACCCTAATAACAGTGAAGTTTTGAAGGTAAATAATCTTGCATTCCTCAAAAGAATTGTATTGTATTGTAAGCCTATGTTTTCCCTTTACAGAGATTTAGGCGCTCTCCCCCTACAGGGAAGAATTTGAACCATGCTAATTTAGTTACACTTGTTTTCATATAGATGTCATTTTGAGTGGTCCGTGGTCAGCGTTCTGCCTCATACTGACATCTAGGAAACCAAGGTAGTACTTGGACGGGAAAATTCGGTAAATTTTGCTTAGAGGCCTTTTCATTCAGGCTTAAGGATCTTTTACGAGTCTGAAAATCTTCAGACTTGGGACCCATGGCTTAAAGTCCCTCCTGGAGGATTTGCTCCTTGGATTTTTCCATCCTAAAAAATCCATCGACCCCGGCCGAGTTTGAACCTGCGACCCTCGGGACCAGAGGCAAGGAGCATAACCACTAGTCCACCGCAGCCGACCCAAGAGAATTATCAATTATTTATTATTATTATTATTATTATCAATTTTTACATTATTGTCTTATTTAAATAAAAAATGAGACATGAATTTTTGGAAGGAAAAGATCATCCACCAAATGAACAAGTACTCGTAATGCTATTAATCCTTTTTCTCCTCTTCAATTCTGGTCTTTCATATGTGATACATGAGATTTAGACCTGCTTTCACCAATAATTGTTATGATTTAACAAATTGTTATATCATTTTAACATATAGCACTGAGCAACAAAAAAGAAACTTTTTTTTTTTGACTCTGAAAGAAAAATATGTGATTCTGATAGCATTTTTTCTCCTGAATTCAAATATGATATCGGTTTTTCTCCATCACACAAGGTTTCCGATAGAATAGGCATTTATAATTTCAAACACTTTAATATTTTCTACATTCATAACTACACATTATTCGAACATTCGGACTCACCTAGAAAGTAAGAAATGACGATTTTCTGCTATATTTTGCCTGTGGAGCATCCCTCTTGATGGTACAACAATAAATCGGCCAGCATATTAGGATTTCATTTGTCTTGATATATTTTTTCCATAGCTGAAATCTCCTGATGAAAGTGTTCCCCTTGCTCATTGCGCCAAGACTTTCCGGGAAGAAATTTAGGTTTATTAAAAAAAATTTAAAAATTATTATTTAATTCCATTAATTGAAATTGAAATAAAAAAAAACTATGGGTGATGGAGAAATTCCGAGTACATATTTGAAAACACAATAAAAAACTGCATTAAGTGTAACTATTAGTACTCAAGAGACAAAAATCATGTTGACCAGTGTAATTTAACAAAAATTCCATTTCATTGATATGTTATTGTTCGTCTGGTTTAACTTTGCAAAAAATATGCAGAAAGAGAACTATGCTCACCTCTCTCACTCGCACCCGTGTTGCCGGTGTTTCTTCACCAGATGTTAATAGGGTAAAGGGGGAAGATGAAAACCGACAACAGAGTGGATTCTTTCTTTGTAACTGGTCAAGAATCTACCCTTATATCTCCATCTCTCTCTTTGCCAAGTTAAGCTAGACATACAATAATAAATAGAGTTAGATGTAACACCTCATCTCATTAGGGTAGAATTCCTAAAATAAGTAACCTCATCTCATGATTGTAGATTTCTTGAAGACTAGTTTTGTTACATCTTGGTATCATTTTCATTTCTGTCTAACTGTTGAATTGGTGGTTGGTGATCCTGTAGGTTGTTTCATGCTCCCTCTGTTGAGTAATTGATGAACTTCCAAATTAAATCTTTTCCCTGGGGAATTTCAAAATTCATGATTTTCCTTTTGTTTTTCTGGAATGATTTTTCTCTCAAACTGTGAGTTCTTTAGATTTATCTAACTGTTTCAATAACAGATAAATCTGAAGAAGTCACAGTTATTTTTGACATGTGTTGTGTGTTACATTACATGCTAATTTAACATCCTCTTTCCCTAGTTTTAAATGTTTAATATACGTTGTTACCATGTAAAATGGCTGTCATAAATCATGCATCATACTGTATATCTTAGTCTTTTTAATTTATGATAAAGGATTAATACCAATTTGCATAATTACTGTGTATAGCTATGATAAATTTATATAAAACATTTCACTTATTTAACATTTTCCAATACTGTTATTTTTAACACTGTTCCAATAATGGGTCATATTATAATATCATTATAATTTTTCACATATTTTTAATTTCGAAGTCTAACATTACTACATTGTTTTAGCTTATGATTTAAAAGTAGGTGAAGGAGTATATTAAATTTAATAAAAAAGAAAACCTGTATACTTGTGTATAACATAATGTCAGAAATGTGCTGAGATGAAGGTGTATTATTGAAGGTCTGTAATACACTAGGATACTAGCTGACTAGGCCTGTCGCACCATCGTATGAGCTTTTGAAATTAAACAAAATAGATTTCATTAGTGTAGGGAAGTGGTGGAATTAAATTTTTGGCAGGAGAAACCCCAAGAAAAACCTCTCTAGGCTCTGATTGATTCATCACGAACCCCACATGGATTGACCGAGATGCAAACTCGAGACCCAGAGGTGAAGTGCAAGTGTCTAACTACTTGTCTCATTGAGTACCCTAAATTGATTTAAAGTAGATTGGAAATAGAGAGATGAAAAGTGCATTTAATACAAAAGAGAGTGCGAGTTTAAACTATTTTTTACATGTAAATTAATTTTGAGCCTCCTTTAATGTGTGTGTATATACATATATATTTATGTATTTATTTAAATGTTATAATTAAATTTTATAATTAAATTTTGACATTAAGCAAGGCAGGCCTAATATGACATGAAAAGAAAAATAAATAAATAAGTGTCTGGACTGGGATTTGAACCCAGGACCTCTGAATTGATACTCCAGTGCGCTGCCAATTATGCTATCCAGGCATCCTAGCACAAACAATTTTTTTTCTTATATATATTCTCTAACATGAGAGGTAGCGGAAACTTGGTCTCACTGCTCTCTAGTGGCTACTATAACAAGTAAGCAAATTAAAGAGAATGTTTACTTTATAGCAGTGACACTTCTTTATTATATCTTCATCTTCCAATGGGACCCATAGCGGTCCTGGGCCTTCTTGATACGAGACCTCAAATTTTCTCTATCCAATGCATGCTCACTGAGTCCATTCATCTTTTCCTAGGTTTTCCCACTGGCTGCTTCCCAAACATTTCCTCTGTCATCACTTTCTTAGGTATGCATTCTTTGTCCATCCTTTGAATGTGTCTGACCAATTGTCTTGAAATTGCAATCTACTTAGAAGATTAATATGAGGAGAGGTATGAAACATTTGATTTCTTCTTAGTTCTTCATTTTTCATTTTATCTTTTAGGCTGATGTCTGGTATTCTACTTTCTTTTGATTTGTCTGTATTGCCTAGATCTGCCTTTGGTGAATGTCCATGTTTAGTTGCCTTACATAGCAACAATTAATTTGTAGTATACTCATAAAATAATTGTCTTCTTATAAATGAGGTGAAGGGTTTCACTTCTCCCTTGACAAACCAAACTGGCTCTGAGCATCATGACAGTGGGCATTATGCTGTAAAAAAAAACAGATAAAAATATTACTACATTCATGTCAATAACAGTTGTAACTGCTAATTTTTTCTTTTTTCATTTTTTCTTTTTTCAGGAATCTGAGTCAGCTGATGAATTAGATGAGCCAGATAATTCAACAACGAGTAATGGTAAGCAGGCAATTGATATTTGACTAACTGTATATTAGCAACTTACTTTTATTAAAGTTTATTTGGAAATGTACCCCATATGTCGTCAGTATGAGGCGGAATGCTGACCTCGCACCACTCAAAGGACATCTATATGAAAACAAGTGTAACTCCCATATAGGGGGAGAGTGCCAAGACAGTTCTTAGGAAAATTTTTGGATCAAAGAGAGATGAACAGACAGGTGAATGGAGAAGGCTGCATAACAGTGAATTACATGGTCTTCATAGGAAGCCAGATATAATGAGAACAGTTAAGTCTTGTAGACATGTGTCACAAATGGGGAATGAAAGATGTGCATGGAAGCTTCTTGTAGGAAAACCAGAAGGAAAAATGTCCAGTTGGTAGGCCAAGAATGAGGTGAGAGAATAACATTAACTATGATTTGAGGGCAGTAGATTATACAGGGGATGATTGAAAAAAATTGGCTCAGGATAGGGATATATGGAGAGCTTATGTCCGTGTGGCCATGAACCTACGGGTTCGATAGTGCCAGTGAGTTAGTTATGTCATTAAACAGATTTTGTCGGATGTGTTTTAAAGACCATCATCCTCTTTCTCAATTAGGTTTCAACTGAATCTAGTTGAGAATGGAGATAATGATCTTTGAAACATGTGTGAGAAAGTCTGTCTAATCAGATGAGATACATATTTCCAATTAAATTGTAATTATATTAAATTAATGTTGGGAAGTAAATATGAGGTATAATCATTAAAATTCATCGGAGAACATTTTGTTAACAACTCACCACATAGGATTCATGCTTCCATGATATCACGGTTTCAAACACAGTCATGTTCATCTTCAGCCATAACTCCGATTGATGAAATTCTTCGGCCGTCAACTGTTCTATTGTCGCCATCTTCAGTGCTGCCATCTATGGTTGAATTTATGAACTTCGAAATCAAAGTAATTTCGTTAGGGATATAAAGATAGATCAATGAATTTTGAAATCCCTAACGCAATTACTTTGATTTTGAAGTTCATAAATTCAACCAAAGATGGCGACAATAGAACAGTTGACGCCCGAAGAATTTAGTCAGTCAGAGTTATGGCTGAAGATGAACACGACTGTGTTTGAAACCGCGGTATCATGTAAGCATGAATCCTATGAGGTGAGTTGTTTAACAAAATGTTCTCCGATGAATTTTAAATTGTAATTAGTTTTATATTTCAGTCTTAATTCTTATTTATGTATTTAAATAACTTTTTGAATGAACAGTTAAAAATTTGATAGAATGAAAAGTTACTTGAACTTTATAGGATATGAGGTATATTTTAAAATTTAAAATAAATTCTGTATTACCTCACCTCATATCCTTTCTTCTAATTAGACTGGTTTCAAAACCTTTTCTGTTTCATCTTCAGTAATTCCATGACCATTGTTATAGAAACATTGCTACTTACTCTATCTATTGGTGAACCGATGTACCTCCCTGGGAGTTTCAAAATTAATTTTTATTTTGAATGGAGTTATTTTTTCTCGAACCATAAGCTCATTAGGTTTTTCTAATTGTTTTATTTCTTTCAATTTGATGTTTTTTTGACTATCCATTTGAAATTAGCTACTACTTATTTTCGGCTTTTGATTTTGGCTTCTATTGTTAGTTCTTTCCCCTCCATACGTTGTCTTTATGGCTTAAACATTTTCTTGTTTGTGGTTTGCTTGGAATTCTCTCCTTATACAGTATTGTTAATTTCACTTTGAAAGTTTAGTGGAGTGCTCTTCATGTTCTAGTACTTAGTCTAGAATATGTAGATTACCGTAAACTGCTAATTTGTTGTCAAATATGACAATATGATGAATTCATTGAAATACTATTAATTTCGATGTTTTTATTATTAATTTAATACATCTCAATGATGGATAAATCATATTTAAAGAGAAAAATTATACGCTCAGACCGGGACTTGAACCCGGGACCCTTGGTTTTCTAGTCCAAGTGCTCTACCATTTGAGCTACCTGAGCAAGTACCGATCTAAACGCAAATCTTTCTCTATATACGTTGTAATTCCCGCCCCAAATGCTTTGAAGCCTTTGCTTCTATCTTAGAGAAAGATTTGCGTTTAGATCGGTACTTGCTCAGGTAGCTCAAATGGTAGAGCACTTGGACTAGAAAACCAAGGGTCCCGGGTTCAAGTCCCGGTCTGAGCGTATAATTTTTCTCTTTAAATATGATACTATTAATTTATTTATTCATTTGGTTGGATAATAATTTGTGTATTCTATATTTTATTTTATCATTTTCAGATGTTGGACCTTCTAGAAAAGAAGAAGGAAACAAGTATGCAGGAGAAGAGAAAGCCTTAGGAGATATGATGGAGGATTTCCTGGCTCATAAACAACAACAAGTCAGCACTTCAACACCATTAAAACCACACATACAACTGCCAACTGAAGCACACAGTGCAGAGAAAGAGATGCTGCAAGATGTAACAGAACAGCTGGAGAAGCTAGATACAACATCTCCCAGTGTAGTCAGTGCAGTGCACAAGCAAGGTGAGTTCATCATTACCTCATTTTTATATTATAATATATATATATATAATCTGTTTCATCAAAACATAATTAATTTGTAAAAACATGTACATTCATTTAAAGTAACTATATTCATTTTTCAAATCTTAATCTGAAAGACAATGAAAAGTATTAATATATGAAATGGAAGTCAAAGCTTCAGATATTCTACAATATCTTTTCCCATGTAGCACATTTAGGGTCGAATGTTTGAACGCATTAGACAGTAAAAGGCATTCTCTGCTGAGAAAGTTTTATCCAAATACATTTTGCTTACTCAGAAATCTATTCATGCGATAATAATTGTAAGCTACCTGACGAGGTACCTTAAGATCATAGCTCAAGATAGAAACTTATTGTGAAAATCCCGAAGGGAACCGATGGTAACCGATGTAGTTTGAAACCTTTGCAGCTTTATCCAAGATGTCGGACCTTGAAGACTTCGATCATGTTTTCGGTATACGCGGGGAAGAGGAATTTGATAGAGTCTACCAAAGAATTCAACTGGAAGAACAGGAGAATCGGCTTAATATTGCGCGATGCAGACGTTGTATACGGTATTATTTGCGGGACACAAGCGTAAATGCATTCCTCTATAGCAGACGAAAATAACGGAAGTGGTTTTATCGCTGAGAATTCTGGGTAATTCGTTGCCAATATTATGAAAACATCAACTTTCATGCATGACCGGTAAGTCGGCCTTTAATTCGATCTCAGCAATTGCTCACGGTGAATCAGCTCACCAGTGATTGGAAGTAATTTGAGTAGAGACTAATGTATTTGCATATGACCCTTAGATCCTGTGATTATGTGACTATTGTCTCCTCACTTTAACGTAGGATCTTAGAAAGTAATAAGTCATTTAAGTCATGAAGCTAGCCTAGGAAAGTAGATGAATAATACAAGTATTCCCCCAGAAAAATTAAAAATAAAACATGAAAATCAAAATGATTGAGATATCAACCTCACACAATGCTAAAACTATGGTAAATTATGGATTAAAAATATATAAACTACACATACTACCAGTATATTTATTAACTTTATTATATTATCAGGGTGAATCAATATAACAATTTTTTTTTTCATAAAGTTACCGTATTTACCCGACTGTAAGACCTTTTCTTTTTCCGAAATCCAAAATCATGACTCGTCTTAAATTTGCAGACTAGGAAATAAGCCTGGTTGAGGATATAATGTTCTTCCTTCCAAGTATTAGGCCAAGGCCTGTTACGATCCTATAGAAAATTTTCCCTCCAGCATCCTTCCGGGAAATTCTCGTATAAGACTTGAAAACATAATAATAGTCCCTTCGATTGGTTGCTGGCCAAAGGAAGGCAAGACCAGTGATGGGGCTGCCATCTTATAGCCTCTGGTCAGGCTTTTCTGGAGAAGAAAGAAAATAAAGGAAAGAAGAAATGGAAGAAAGGAAAGACTCCCTAGCCCTCGGATGCCCTAATAGCATCAGGGTCAAAAAAACAAGAGTTAACCAAGAGAGGTTACATAGTAAAGTTAAAAGAGTGTGGTATAAGTAAGTGGAAGAAAGGAAGAAATACCAGATCGGTTAAAGATAAAAGTTTTATGTTGAATATAAGGCTACATTGTTGCTGGGTGGTGAAGTCAATGTTTTCATGCTACATAGTACATAGTTGCTGGGTAGGATGTAATTGTGGATGCAACAATAGACAAATAGTGATTGTCAGAAATTGAATATAACATGATAACCAATAGGAAAGCTGGAAAAAAATAGCTTTGGTAAAAAGAACCTCAACCATGACTTTAAAAAATTGTAATGATAGCAGTAAATTTGAGCAGATAATTCATTTAATGTGCCTCAAAATGAATGTTTAAAGTTAAAAATTTAGTTTATGTCGAAAAATGTGGTAAAGTACGGATTTACAGGTTCTGACTGGTTCATGGAGATGTTATAATGCTGATTTTAAGTTGATGGTAATTAGGGAAGCAGAAGCTAGAAACAACCAGGGAGAAAAACAAAAATTCCCATAAATTAATTATGGGAAATAACAAGGTTTTCAAGTTAATGACTGATAAATAGTGAGTCGTGAAATCTCACCTCATACTCCGTGATCTTTAAGCATGGAACTGCAGTTTCCTGAGGAATCCCTTTCATCTTTAGCCATCTTTATGACTCTTCTCACCTTCAGCCATCTTTACGACTCTTCCCACAGAATATGCCTCTCGAAACTGCGGTTCTGTGCTTGATGATCATGGTGTATGAGGTGAGATTTCATGACTCGCTGTTTATTAGTTATTAAAAAGAAAATTTGGTGTTTCTGAAGTTTTCATTTTGTGACAACAAATTAAAGAAAAATTCAGTTCATCCCTGAAATCATTTAGTGAACCAAAAAGGGGAAATATCACAAGTTGAAACGAAAGGTTATTGAGTATGTGTGAAAGAAAGAAATGAGTTTCCCTATCACACAAGATGCACTGGAAATAAACTTTATACAAATCATAGAGCAGTATGAATGATACATCATTTAATGCAAGTATCAGCTGGTGTGTCCATATGATGAAAAGAGCCGGACTTACTTTGAGGCAGTGAACAACACTAGGAGAGAATATGCCAAGAAACTTACCTCATTTCAGCACCACATAATTAATTTACAAAAGCAAGATAATTATTTGCTCAGCCAGAAGGACAATGCAGATTAGATGGCCATTTATTTTGATATGTTGTATAATATTACAGTCTATAGGAAGACCTAGGAAGAGATGGAAGGTATCATTGTGAATTTGGAACAGGTGAATCGCCTAAACCTTGAAGTGAAGATGATGATATTACAGTCTACATTGTGGTGACAAAGAAAATTTGCATAGCATTTTCCCGCAGAATATGCAGAGAAACTGTCATTTCAACACCACATAATTCATTATTTTATGAAAGCAACATGATTATTTGCTTGGCTAAATGGGCAATGCAATGCCCATTTATTTTGATATGTCATATAAGCTCACTGGCTATAAATGTGGTGTTAATTCCTAATAAAATCTAATTAAAGAAGCCGCAGATGGTGTGTAAAATGAAAAGTTCATGGCCTTGGCATGTAGGAATTGTATAAAGGAGAGAATTAATATGCATTTGAATTGAGAGCCTGGTAGCTTAGTGGTGTACAGAACCAGAAACATCATGTTCAAATCCTGATTTAGGTTATATTTTTCTCTTCAAATAAAAAAAGTCATAAAGTTACAGTCAATGATACGAACACAAAAAGTGTTCCTATGAATTTAACTGGAAATGAAAAGGCATAAATAGATAGCAGAGCTGGTGGTGGTGGTGATAGTGATAATGTTGATGATAGAGAACAACACTGAATAGTATAGCTAAGTAAATCGAGAAAATTCTTGAAAAGCCTCTTCAAAATTGGGGGTCATCTTAAATTGAGTCATCTTACATTCGGATAAATATGGTATTTTCATGTATGACTGCCACATGACCTTGAGGATGTTAGTAATGGGATGCCTATTCTTGCACTGCTCACTGGCCGAAACCTTCCAACATTCAGTGGTAGTCAGTACACCATGAGTGAGCAGGAGGTGCACACATCTATTGCGCAAAGCATCATAATCAAGTTTCTTGCTAGAGAAGCGATAAAATCCAATGATATTTTGAGAAAACTTCTAACAAAGTGAGGTCCTGTAATTCTCTGTAGATAGATGGATTTTATTAACTAACTCATTGATAATATCCAATGACAAACTCAGTGACACTATCGTAGGCTTATGGCCATGCAGACATAAATTTTCCTTATATCCATATCCTGAATTAATGTTTTCCCCTGTATTATCTACTTTTCTCAAATCATGGTTAATGTTATTCTCTCACCTCATTCTTTGCCTACCTAATGGGCACTTTCTCTCTGTTTTCCTAGGAGTTTCCTTGCTCCCCTTCATGTTTTGCAATCTACAGTGCATCCCACATAAGACTGGGCCTTTCAGACAACATGCACGCTCCCGCGTATATATAATCGGGTATTATATTATATTATTATGTTACCCCGGGATATCTGTCGCGAAATCGATTACAGACCTCTCTACAGGTCTTTGTTTTGACGTATGTGTCTTACAAAAAACACTCTTTGTTCAAGTGTAAATTTTTTTTTGGCATTTCAATGGTGCAACAAGCCACACAAGCAAACACGCTTTCACTTGACTAGCAAACTCCTCTAACTGACTACGCATGGCTATGCAGTGAGTGAGTCATAAATACAACAGCACACTGTTGTCTGCCAAGCCCAATCTGGATGCACGATATAAGTATAACTTCTTCTTCCTTCCAAGTATTAGGCCAAGGCCTGTTACGATCCTATAGAAAATTTTCCCTCCAGCGTTTCATAGGACGGCCCAGTGATCTTCGTCCTCTTGGTATATAACTATAAACAGCTTTGGGGATCCGATTTGAACTCATTCTTTCAAGATGGTGTTTCCAATTTAGTTGGTACTGTTTAATATATTCCAAAATTGGCGTAGTCTTCAATTCTTTTAAGATATCGGTGTTCCTTTTCCGATCCCATCTGGTGTAACCCGCTGTTCTGCGCATGAATCTCATTTCACAAGCCGTTATTCTGCTTTCATGTTGTTTTCTTAGTGTCCATGCTTCACTACCATAGGTCAACACTGGTCTAGCCAAAGTGTTATATAAACGTAATCTGGTGTTTTTTTGTACAAGGGATGGTTTCATAACTTGATTAATAATTCCTAAACTTTTATTATAACTAGTAACTTTTTCAGGGATATCCTTTTCATCCCAGCTAGAGAGATAATATCCAAGATATTTAAATTGATTAGATCTCTCTAAAATTTTATTCTGGAGACAGATTTTACTTTGTATAGGGTCCTTCCCATGAAATGCCATAATTTTAGTTTTGTTAATTATTATTATTATTAAATTTGGTAGCTGCCAAAAATAAGTATAACTAAACTATGGTTAAATTCAACTCCATAAATAGAGCAGCTTTATAATAATGTTTCACCTATTATTATTTAATTTTGGTTGTTTATAATTACATTGACAGTTAATCATTGATTAATTGATTACTCATTTTTGGAAATATTTAAATGCCACTTATGTTCATGCATTTTTTCTTAATTTTCTTAATAATTCACATAGCACTCTTTACTTGTTCATTTAACACTACGTAGAAGACATGTACAGCCCAGAGGACATGTATAGCTTAATGTGTGCTGTAGGCATAAATTACTTCATACCTGTATCTTCATCATCATTATTATCCTCCCATCATGTTCTCCTTTTGGAAGTTCGATTCCAAATATGCCTCCAATCATCCCTATCTTCTCATGCTTTCCTTTTTTATAGTTCTTCCCAGTCGTATCCTCTTTCTTGTAAACTTTTCTTCACTTGGTTATTCCATCTTTCTCTTTTTTTCGTTATATCTTGAGATTTAACAGTCTTTGTGTAGGCTTTCCTTCTTCATTCTTTTTTAAATGTCCAAAACATTTTAGTCTATTTTTTCTATCTCTGTTGTTAATTTTTCTACATTTAATATCTCCCAGATTTTTTCATTCCTTATTTTATCTCTCCTTGTTTTTTTTTTTCTTGTACCATTCCATGTAAGAATTTCATATCTGTATCTTGGATTCTGCTCAATTCCTTCTTTTTATAAGTCCAAGTTTGGGTAGAAATAAGTTTTATACATTGCAATTTTACTCTTGATGGGTATATCTTTATTCCATATTAATTGTTTAGTTTATTATAGACTTAAAATTTTATCAATTCTTTTACTGATTTCTGTCTGTATTTTACCATTTATCGCTGTTCCTAAATATGTAGATTTTTTCCACTTTTTGTAGATTTATGCCTGATAACTTAATATTCCAATCATTAATTTTGAGTTGTATTTTGACTCACATTGAGAATGTCACAGATGCAGTGAAGAAACTCGAGTCTGCGAAGGAGTCAAGAAATATGAGGTGAATCAAAATAAATTAAAATAAACCTCATAGTGTTATTTCCTACCTACATAACTTAATTCCAATCATTGTTCTGGTTTCTACATATTTTCATGACTGCCGTTTTCTTGATATTTATCTTTAAACCATATTCTTCTGCAACTGTTTTCCAATGTTCAAGTCTGTGTTCTATGATGTTTTTTTCTAATTTTCCCATATCATTACATTGTCTGTGAAGATGAAGGTTTTCATACCTTTCCCTACAACTTTATTAATACCTGTATCTTATGGCAGTTATATTGCAACATTTTACAGTTCCAAATAAAGTTTTTAAGGAAGGGTATCTTTGGTGTAATCTATATTATATATGGATACAAATTTTGAACCTTTGTCCTATACATCAGTGAGACACATGTAATGCTATTGAACTCTCTGAACTGGGTTCATTATATTCTACATTGGTTTTTTTAGATCTACTTTGAATAAACTAACAATGTACTGTATATATATATATATTTTACTTTAAATTGTCTTTCAATATGTATAAATGTTGAGAATGAATTTATATATGAGGTGACTTGTACTATATTACATATTTTCAGCTTATTTTTAAGTTCTGGGTATATATAAATGTATATACATAAGGTAGTTTGCACAAGACATGTCTACAATGATTATTTTTACACATTCACATATCATGTTCTTGTTTTATCTTCTTTAAATTTGAAGTTCATTTTTATTTCCAATCAGAGATTGATTCAGCATGTTTTTTATATTTGTATGGCACTAAATTCGTCACAGTTTTATGTATTATATTTTGAAATAAAAAGAAATTTTTAATTCATCTTGAGAAAGAAACAGATGTAACTTTGTCGAAGTTAAATTTGAGATACCATTAGATGCTCCATAGAAAGAACTATCTTTCAGAAAATTAAGGTAGAATATGTTTATCACTCACCTCATATTGTTCTTCTTATTTGATTATAAACTAGTTTCGGAACATAGTTTGTGTTCCATCCTCAGTATCATCATGACCGTTGTTCTGTCGTCTTGAAGAGTTGTCCTTCTCTCCTTCCATTGGCTGACTGAAAAACCTCGAAACCAGGTCATTCTCACCGGGAATTTCAAAGTTCATTAATTTCTTATTTTCGCTCTTTTGAATGTAGATCTTTTCCCAAACAGTAAGTTCTTTTGGTTTTTCTATTTGTTTTAATAATTTTGCTTCTTTCTCGATAAGATGTTTTTCAGACCATGCATGGGCAGCCACTGCAGATTTTTCTACTTCCCCTTTTGACATTCCTGAGATGTTCTTTAACTCTAGTTTTCAAATTTCTTTTAGTTTTTCCTATGTAGAATTTCTCACATTCTTCACATTTAATTTGATAAATCCCTGATTTGTTTTCTTCTTTAATTTTCTCATTCTTATTAGGTCTAATCAGTCTACTGATGCTGTAGTCATTTTTGGGTGCTAACCTTATGTTGAAATCTTTAAAAAATTTTTGAAACTTGTGGTGTTTTAATGGATGATATGTGAATTTTCTAAATTTTACATTATCTTGTTTTACTTTTAGAAGAGTGCTTTGATTAATAAATTTTTGTCTTTTGAACTTGTTTATTTTTTTGAGTATCATTTTTATAGCAAAACCATTTTTCGTGGCTACATTGATTATGTGTTCTTTTTCTTTTTCATAATTTTCTTTGTTCATTGGTATGTTCACTAATCTATGTGTCAAACTATTGAAAACTGCTTCTTTATGAGCTATGTGATTGAAACCTAAAGCTTTATGTAGTTATCTATATGTGTCTTCTTTCTGTAAATTCCAAATTCTATCTTATTTTCTTCATTCCTTTTTAAGTTGAGATCTAAAAATGGTATTTCTCCATTGATTTCCTTTTCCATAGTGAACTTTATAGTTTGACTTTGAATGTTCAATAATTTTAATGCATCATCTATCTGTTTATGATTAACTATTGCAATTATGTCATCCACATATCTGCACCAGAACTTGAAAATTAAACGATGTCCGTTAATTATCTTGTGTTCAAAATTCCCCATGAATAGATTAGCTAAGAATGGAGATAAAGGGTTTCCCATCGAAAGTCCTGAATTTTGTTTATAAAATCTTCCATTGTAGGTGAAAAACATATTATCGATACATAATTTCGTTAAAGTTTTATATTCGACTATCTTTACTTTTTCAATTTTATTATTTTCCATCCAAATCTCTAAAATTTCCATAGTTTGGTCTTTTGGAATGCTTGGAAATAAGGAAACAACATCAAATGAAACTAATCTGTCTGAAGATTGTAGTTGTATGTTTTCTAGTTTATCTACCAATTCATAAGAGTTTTCTATTGCAGAGTTTTCAAATCCCTTCATTTTATTAAATTCCTTACATAACCATTTAGATAAATGATATGTAGGAGACCCTAAGTTGTTAATTATCGGCCTCATTTTCTTCCCTTCTTTGTGCACTTTCGGGAGTCCGTAGATGTTGGGAATTTTTGGATTTGAAACCTTCAGATGAAACTTGTCTTTCTTAGTTAAAATGTGATTGATATTCTTGAGAGTGTTGTCTACTTCTTTAATGGTTTTGTTAAGGGGGTCTGATTGAATCTGTGTATATTCTTCAGAGTCCAAAAGTTTTTCCATTCTGTTGTTGTATTCTTCTTTGTCTAAAATAACCAACTGGTTGCCTTTGTCAGCTTTAGTAATTATTACATTTTTACTGTTGATGTCTTTAATAATTTTCATATTTCTTGAACCCTTTTTGTTTATTGGTGTTTCCTTGATTTCTTTTATAATTTTTTCACATTTTTTCCTGATGGTAATTTTGTCTTCCATATTCATGTTTTCAATTAGAATTTCTGTATCTGCTATATAGTCTTCTATTTTGTCCGAAAAATTTATACAAGTTTTCAAACCATTTTCCAAAAGTTAGAATTTGGAATTTACAGAAAGAAGACACATATAGATAACTACATAAAAGCTTTAGGTTTCAATCACATAGCTCATAAAGAAGCAGTTTTCAATAGTTTGACACATAGATTAGTGAACATACCAATGAACAAAGAAAATTATGAAAAAGAAAATGAACACATAATCAATGTAGCCACGAAAAATGGTTTTGCTATAAAAATGATACTCAAAAAAATAAACAAGTTCAAAAGACAAAAATTTATTAATCAAAGCACTCTTCTAAAAGTAAAACAAGATAATGTAAAATTTAGAAAATTCACATATCATCCATTAAAACACCACAAGTTTCAAAAATTTTTTAAAGATTTCAACATAAGGTTAGCACCCAAAAATGACTACAGCATCAGTAGACTGATTAGACCTAATAAGAATGAGAAAATTAAAGAAGAAAACAAATCAGGGATTTATCAAATTAAATGTGAAGAATGTGAGAAATTCTACATAGGAAAAACTAAAAGAAATTTGAAAACTAGAGTTAAAGAACATCTCAGGAATGTCAAGAAAGGGGAAGTAGAAAAATCTGCAGTGGCTGCCCATGCATGGTCTGAAAAACATCTTATCGAGAAAGAAGCAAAATTATTAAAACAAATAGAAAAACCAAAAGAACTTACTGTTTGGGAAAAGATCTACATTCAAAAGAGCGAAAATAAGAAATTAATGAACTTTGAAATTCCCGGTGAGAATGACCTGGTTTCGAGGTTCTTCAGTCAGCCAATGGAAGGAGAGAAGGACAACTCTTCAAGACGACAGAACAACGGTCATGATGATACTGAGGATGGAACACAAACTATGTTCCGAAACTAGTTTATAATCAAATAAGAAGAACAATATGAGGTGAGTGATAAACATATTCTACCTTAATGAATATACCTCATAGTGAGAATTCCTAAAATAAGTATCTTTCAGAAGTTAAGAAACAGTGTAGACATGGATTTATTTACCTTCAAAGTTCGGCATACAAGTAAGGAAGTAGGTATGTTGTAATTAATAAATTGAGTTAGCTTTTACGTTGTCTTCTGATTCTTCCTTCCAAGTATTAAGCAAAGGACCGTTATGATCTTATAGAAAATTTTCCCTCCAACGTTTCATAGGACGGTCCAGAGATCTTCGTCCTCTTGGTATATAATTATAAACAGCTTTGGGGATCTGATTTGAACTCATTCTTTCAAGATGTTGTTTTCAATTTAGTTGGTACTGTTTAATATATTCCAGAATTGTTGTAATCTTCAATTCTTTTAAGATATCGGTGTTCCATTTCCGATTCCATCTGGCATAACCCGCTGTTCTGTGCATGAATCTGTAACTTATAATTAAAAGTGCTTTTCTCAGTTTCAAGAAAAAGTGACTGACGTGGTTTTTTCCCCTGTACCCTTCAATTGTAATGATAATTTATCCTATCTTCTTCCTCATAACTGTTGCTATCTCTAAATTTCATAAACATTGAATAAAAACCTAAAATAAGATACATGAATAAACAAACTGTAAATATATTTAAATTAATATTGGGAAGTAAACATTAAACTGTAAATATTTTCATGAATGAGTTGGAGAAAATGCTTTAACATCTCACCTCACAAAGTTGCATGTCTTCACGATACCGGTTTCAAAAGTAATAGTATACTTTTGAAACCGGTATCGTGAAGACATGCAACTTTGTGAGGTGATTACTTTTGAAACCGGTATCATGAAGACATGATGCAACTTTGTGAGGTGAAATGTTAAAGCATTTTCTCCAACTCATTCATTAATGTAAATACCTCATAGTGTTTCCTCCCACTAATTTTAATTAAACTGTAAATAGTTTTATTATATATATATATATATATATATATATATATATATATATAATATCAAGGGTCATCACTCCTATCATCAGCTGAAATTCTGGTCCTTTGAAAATCAAGGAGCTTCATGAGGTAAAATGTAAAAGTATTTCACTGACTCTACTTATAAATTGTAAATTATTTCATAGTTCATAGAATTAAGAACCTCATAATGTTATTTCCCATATTTAATTATGAATTATCTCATAGTGTTACTTCCTATCGTAATTTTTATTTAAAAAACTGTAGATTTGTTTCAAAACTTCATATTATTTTCAATTATAATTTTTAAACTAGTATTAAAGACTGAAACTTAAAGAAATATGGACATTTCTAGTATATTACAAAACTTAATCCAAGTTAATTTAATAATTTACTACAATTGTTATTAATTAGTTAGAATTAAATCTATCAGTGTGTGCAAAAAAAAAATCTTGCCTGGAATTATTTTGAGCAAAGCTGTTAAATTATAATTTTCCTGTACGTTGTTAAATTTTCGTAAATTTAAAATCTATTATCACAAAATATTGCACTCTAATTTGTTCCTTTAAAATTTAAAAATACTATTCCATTAGATTTTAACAATTTTAGAATACAAATAAGAATTGGAAAACTTACACCTCTCCTCATAAAATATGATCCTGTCACCTGGACATGTTTCGGAGATTATCATCCCCATTTTCAATTTGATTCCTAAGAATTTTTGATAAACAATTTTCATGATTATATTTAAAATTAGTATTGCACTGTGGCCAGGTGATCTAAATCATCAAACCTTAGCCAGAGTTATGGAACGTGTGCTGGAGCAAGTCCTTTAAAGAAAAAACATTTTCTACTGGAATTCCAGCATTGTAAAGAAATTTTGCTCATAGGCACAAATTCAGTCATGAGGTTCTTTTATGAGTTCAAAAATCTTCAGACTTGAGATTCACAGCTTAAAGTTCCTCCCGGAGGACTTGTCCCTTGGATTTTTCCTTCCTAAAAATCCACTGACTCCAGCTGAGCTTGAATCCATGACCCTCGGGACTAGAAGCAAGAAACATTACTGCTAGACCACTGTGGCCAACACAAGCATTCAAAATTTTAAACTTAGTAGGAAGTAACACTGTAAGATATTAATAATTTAATATTAAAAATATTACCTCATCTCATATTTTATTTTCTTTTAGACCAGTTTCAAAATAATAATTCCATCATTGTGCATCAGCATGACTGAACAGTAGTCGAAAATACTGATAATGGAATAATTATTATTCTTCTTCACTTCACGTGCAAGGCAAAAATTGCCTGTTCAGCCTCACAGTTGTTCTGTCCATCTTTTCACTGGCCTTTCTACATTCCTTGAACCTCTTGGCTTGTAGATGAATTGCTCCTCTTGGTAATCTTGTTACATTCATTCTTTCTATATTCTTTGATTTTCTCATTCAATTATATGTATTTAACTCTGTTCTTATATCTTCATTCTTTATCCAATCCAATCTTGTGCAGCCTTTTGTTCTTCTAAGGAAGTTCATTTCTGCGCTTTGTATTCTATTTTGTAATTTTTTTGTCATTACCCAAGTTTTGTTCCCATAAAGTAATGCTCCCATAAAGAAAGTGGAAGAGGAAACCTGCAAGACAAGGGGTAGATGGGATTCCAAAGCTTTGGTTAGCAACCCATCTCGGAGAAGGAAACTCTGAAATAAATCCCCGATCCACTAGGGAATGTGGTTGTGCATCTGAGCTGGTAACCCGACCATGTAAAAATTTCCAAACTCATCTCTCTCACAGTGTTTAATGGACGACGACATAAGCAGAAAAAGGATAAATGATCAGGGATTTGCGATAGAATAAATATTGTTACTTGGAATAATTATTCCGAAATTTAAAATAAAATTCTTTACACCTCACCTCATATCCAGTCTTCTAATTAAATCACCTAGGTTTTGAAATAGGTTTAATTAAAATATTAAATAAGAAGTGAGTGTAAAGAATTGAAGAGCTTATTTCCAAAGTGTCTTAAATCCAAAATTCGTGATTTTCGATATTTTTATGTGACAAAAGTCTTTATTCCGTCAGGTATCATATTAACACGTTGTTATGTTCCTAAGTGTCTTATATCCCCTGTTAAAACGGTTTGAAAATCATGTTTATTTCCAAAGTGTCTTATATCCCTGCTTTTTTTATTTCCAATATGTCTTATATCCATTTGACCAATCTGCTGATTTGGTACAAAGCACGTCATGGGGGCTGCTATGGCACTCCTTGTTACATGTTGATGAACGACAGTCAGCTGTGATTTTCTGTGGTGTTTTTTTTTTGTTTATTTGTCAGTGAAAAACAAATGGCTAGTTGTGAAGAAGACCTAGTAAGTCATTTAGGATGGACAGCGAGAAAAAGAGCACTAGTACCTTCAGAGTGGGCTAAAAACAAAGATAAACAGCGTAGTGGATGGTAGTATACTGAAAGTGGCATGTAATGACAGTGATGGATTTTGTAAAACTTTTGAGCTTTCTACTGCAGACTGTTTCCATTCATTATTTTATAACAACAAAACTAAGATAGAACAAGATTCATTTTTTCAAGTAAGTTAGGTATTATCCAGCACCATAATGCAATGCCATTCTGGCAAAAAGTATTTTCAAATAGTGCAGCAGATGCAGTAAATGACTCTTCTGATAGTGAACTCTGGAAGATTGCGATACCTTTGTGTGAGCAACATCTTTTTTTTTTTTTCGTTTACACTGTTTTTCCTTCTTGTTTTGCCTTTTTTGTTTATTTTATTTTATTCTCACATATAGACACATGGACAGGACACATGCCCAGACCCAAGGTGTTGATTTAAAATCACCTATCCTGCCGGGAATCGAACCCGGGTCGCTGGAGTGCAAGGTAGGCACTCTGCCAACTATGCCACGGCGACGGACTATTTTGAAACTTAATAAATTGCATACTTTATTGAGTATTAGATATTACTTTCTCCTACTGAAACTTTCCTTAAACTATGTTTACTTCCAAAAGTCATAACTCCAAGTCATGTGACACTGTTGCTATCACTTGTAATGGTGGAGGATTTTTGAGAGTATGTGACAATATTGCCAATGTACTTACAAATAAACATAAAGTGTAATGAAAACTCTGCTCTTCAGTTTTATTTTAAATCTTAAATTAAACCTCATAGTGATATTTATAATAGTTCAATTATCCGAAACCAATCTAAAATAAGGCAATATTAAATAAATAATAGTTTTAAAAACTAAAAGAACATGCTTTATTAGAAAACTAAAAAAATGAAAAATAATTTTAATTTCCAATACGCTTGGGATAAGTGATCAACAAAAAAATCATCTCCAACACGTATAGAATAAAATTAGAGTTATCAACAAAAAGAAAATAATTTTACCATCAAAAGCGTGAGGTGATTTTTATGATTTTTACATTTTCTTCTTAGAGAGCGTACTTTTACCAATATCTGTTTATTATCAAATATATTAATTGATATAGAGCACCCCACGCTTTTGATGGTAAAATTATTTTGGCGGACGTAACCGAGCAACGGCTTGAAGGTGCTCTTAAAAGTGTAGAAGAGATAGCGGACGCAGGAGGATACATGAAGAAGGAAGTGAAAGATCGAATACAAAAAGTGGTAAGCACAATCCGTGAATGTTTTGAAACTGTGAAACGCATGCTAGAAGATAAGAATAATGGTAAAGAAATGCATGTAATCGAGGTTAGGAATGAAACAAAGGATGCCCATGTGGTAGACGACAGCATATCTATGGGACAACTAGCGACATCTCTCGTCTACGCAACCGAACCAACAAGAAGCAGTCTCCACCTGCAGGCAGCGATCGAAACCAATGACCGAGAGAGCAGCGCAACCGGAGAGGGGACGCCATCTAGCAGCAACAATTGTAAATACAAGGTATCGAGTGATCAGTCGGCATCTAATATGACAAGTCCTGTGGCATATGACATGGACTGCCAGAACGATCCCGACAGTTTCGGAAAGAACCTGGAAAAGAAAATAACAGAGAAAATAAACCACAAACTACAGGAAATAATGGTAAACTGGAGTATGAGCGTCAAACATTTAATTCAAAATGAAATAAAAACCGCGACACAGCATAATGAAATTAAAAACGCAACACAAGAAACAGTAGAAGAAGAACACTCCCACCCCTCCATAGAACGAAACGAAGACCCGATATCATTCAACAGAGAAGAGGCTCCATGGACAGAGGTTGTAAGAAGAAAGCGTGTACCTAAGACGCAAACTATCCAGACACCTACAATCATCGGCACCAATACAGCCCTAGAAACACACACAACAGCAGCTGGAGAGGAACTACAAGCGGCATGCCGTAGAGCCTGGCTGTATATCGGACGCCTTCACCAAAACACGACCCGTGAGAAGGTAAAAAAACACCTGAGAAGACTGGAGGTCACAGAAATCCTGGAATGCGAAGAAATCCAATCGAGAGGTTCCTTGAAAGCATTCAAAGTAGGAATACCACTCAAGGACCTACAGAAAATCACCAGCCCAGAATCATGGCCGGAGGGGGTAGTAGTCAGACGTTATCGTCTTTTTCGCTCCCAAAGGCAGGGGGCAACACTGCCACAGTAATGGTACCAAAAGTGACGTCATGAAAATAATGTTGTGGAATGTAGAAGGGCTGAAATCTGTTATTGACATGACCCCCCTATGTACACTCCAAGATAATGACATTTTATTCTTCACAGAAACACTCAGCACAGAAGACATAAACATAACTAGTTTCTACGGAATCCATTCCCCAGCTAAGAAAGGAGAAAGAGGACGACCTTCAGGGGGTCTAAGCTGCTACATAAAAACCCCACCTGCAACCCCTCAGAGTAACCGATTGTACAGACAGCACTCTTACGATAGTCACTAGAAGAGCGAACATCGTTGGCGCATACTTCACTCCTAACACCGAACCCGAGGTCATCATCGATGAATTAGGAAGGGCACTAGAAAACACAGAAGATAGCAAACCTACTTTCCTGGTAGGCGATCTTAACTGTAGAATAGACAAATGGGACACAAAAACACAAGCGGTTACCGACTTTCTTTTGGACTATGGGCTAATCCTGTTAAACCAGGAAAAGGATTACACGTATGTGGCACCAAACGGGAGGAGCACAATCGACATGGTCTTCACGAACGGTCGAGGTGACGCTGAGGTGAATGTGGAAAATGTCACAATTAGGAAACACCTCCCTGTTATAACAAAATTCCATGCCAGTGCAGGAACACAAGAACCATTAGGCACATATTTCAAACCGTCAATTTCAAGATACATAGACGAAGAAAGATGGGAAACAAACAAAGCAGAGCTACCAAAAATAGTGGACATGATGAGGCAGGGGAACTTAGACGAGGCAACTGCTGCTCTGAATGACATAATCACACACTCCACCAGAGAACTGCCCAGATCGAAACGCACTGCGAAGCCATGGTTCGACGAAGATTGTTACGTAATGAGGCAAAGGACACTACAACTCCTCCATGCTGCTAGGGAACACGGAGGTGATGCACTGACAGAGTACGCCGTAGAGCGTGGGAAATACAAATGCCTACTAAAGGAAAAGAAATTAACATACGACCTCCTCCTAGAACAGGAACTAATTGCTGAGGCGGAAATGAAACCTTACAAAATCCTAAGGTCCTCGAAGAAGAACAGATCGAGCCCCCTCGTAAACATGGAGCGATGGGAATTGCACTTCAGCAACCTCCTGGGAGAAAGGAACAAAATGTCCAACTCCTTCTCACTACATGCGGAACGCAATCAAACCTCGACCCCCATCACAACAGAAGAAGTCACTCAACTAATCATGAATGGAAAGAACAACAAAGCGGCCGGCCCAGATGGAATATATGCTGAACACCTGAAAGACACAGTCCGAGACCTGGCGGAACCGCTAGCGTGCCTTTTCAGAGAATGTTTCAAGAATAATTCAATCCCAAAACAGTGGAGGAGCACACTGATAACTGTGCTTTACAAAGGCAAAGGACGAAAGGACGATCCAAATTCATATAGGGGAATAGCCCTGGAAAACGTCATGTTTAAACTTTTCAGTAGACTTCTACTGAGGCGAATTGAACCAAGATTACGTGATATCATACCAATGAATCAATATGGCTTCACCCCGGGCAGATCAACGCTACACGCTGTACATGAAATTATAAAAGAAATAACAACGACCTTGGCGCAACCCACCACCCCTCTGTACGCAATCTTCATAGATTACGCTAAAGCCTTCGATAGCATCAACAGGAATATACTCGTTCAAAAGCTAGGAAGCGTACTAGGTAGGACTAGCAATGAACTACAAATAATCGCGTCTGTGCTAACCGCAAACTCTGTGGCTATACACGACGGCATAACTACGTCGAAAAATATCATCCAGACAAGAGGGGTACTACAAGGAGACCCGCTGAGCCCGATACTCTTTAACGTCATGACGGCGGACATCGGTCAGGTGATAGACACAAGGAACGTCAAATTCCTTATGTACGCAGATGACATGGCTATCCTCTCCAGGAGCCTAGAAGACCTACAAGCAGCCATGGAGAAGATCAGGAAATGGGCACTAGAAAATTCAATGGTAATAAATAGCTCAAAGACCAAAGCTATGAAATTTAGGAGAGGAGGAAGACTATCCAAGAGAGATCACCTCACATGCGACGGATCAACTCTAGAATTCGTTAGCAGCTTCAAATACCTAGGAATAACACTACAGACCACCGGAACAGTATTCTCGATGCATATACAAGAGCGTGCTACAGCTGCCACAAAAGCCATTTATGACATTCCAAAGTTACGAAACCTATCCCTACCAACGGCAATAGCATTATTCAACATCAAAGTTATGCCGGTTGCCACTTATGGAATCCAGCTAATATGGACATATCTCACAGCCAAAAATTTCATGAAACTTGAAAGCATAAAAGCGAGATTCCTAAAACGGACTCTTTCAATTTCAAAATTCACAAGACATAGCTATGCCTACATAATAGCAAACGAGTCTTACTTCATAGAAGACATCCGAAAACACTTCGATCTACCAGAAACGCAGGCATACAAAACAGCAATCGAGGAGAGAGAGCAGAGAAAGCCAGAGAGATTCCGAACGAAATCACGGAAACGGAAGCGTTAAACACAGACGAATGGAAAGGACCAAATTTTCGACTTCGCCACTTATACACACGCTTCGCCGCTCACGGCTTCCATGGCAAAATATGTCATAAACAAAGTTACCATGAACCTGAGGAGTCCTGCATCTGTAAACTCTGTAGCAAATCGTGCCCAAAGTATCACTTAGTGAAGTGCGAAAACAGAACCAAAACAATTCACGAATTAATAGCAAAATTGTAAACCATGTATATAATATTAGTGTACACATTGTGTTTAATAAATAAATATATTATTTTCTTTTTGTTGATAACTCTAATTTTATTCTATACGTGTTGGAGATGGTTTTTTTGTTGATCACTTTATTTTATCCCAAGCGTATTGGAAATTAAAATTATTTTTCATTTTTTTAGTTTTCTAATAAAGCGTGTTCTTTTAGTTTTTTAAAACTATTATTTATTTGATTTTCTGATGATTATGGCCAGGATTTTAGAAAATAAATATGAAATTATTGTATTGTCACGGGTCCTCTACAAGTATACAAAGTTTCAAGTTGATCCAATGTTTCTAAGTGGGTGAAAATCGCATTGAAAGATTCCGTTACATTGATACAAAAACACGTTTTTTGATTTTCTGATGATTATGGCCAGGATTTTAGAAAATAAATATTAAATTATTGTATTGTCACGGGTCCTCTACAAGTATACAAAGTTTCAAGTCGATCCGATGATTTGTAGTGGGTGAAAATCGCATTGAAAGATTCCGTTACATAGATAGATAGATTGATACAGGTCAAGCTAATATAAAGCGTGTAAAAATACAAGGTTTTACTTAATATATGTATAGGCTTTATTTTCCCCTTCTTCATGGATTTTACAGCCCGTGGTAGGCTTTAGTCTCCTTCATAATCTGTCTTCAGTCATTTCACCATTGTACTATTTTTTCCAATCTCTGATTCTAAAGCTACTTAAATTCTGCTTCATATTCTGCAACTATATTTTCCTTGATCTTCCTCTCTCACTCAGAATTTTATCTTATCTTCAGAAACCAGATTCACAAACATAAGCATGTAATTGAGTTATTTTGGAAGGACAAAATTAAAATTCCCAAGTTCAAATGAGATCTGACATACTGCACAGGTGTAGAATGAAAGTTAATATCAGATCTGATTCAGACTGGCATATACAGTTTTCAAATTCTGGATCGAATCATATTGGATTTTGGTACTTTTTGAGCAGTATATCAGATATATTTAATTAATGTTGGGAAGTAAACATTATGAGGTATATCATTAAAATTCATCGGAGAACATATTGTTTAAACAACTCACCTCATAGGATTCATGCTTCCATGATATCGCGATTTCAAACATAATCATGTTCATCGTCAGCCATAACTCCGACTGATAAAATTCTTCGGCCGTCAACTATTCTATTGTCGCCATCTTCAGTGCTGCCATCTATGGTTGAATTTATGAACTTCGAAATCAATGTAATTTCGTTAGGGATATCAAAATTCATTGATCTATTTTTGTTTTTCTGAATGTATATTTTTTCCCAAACTGTCAATTCCAAAGGTTTCTCTACTTGTTTTAAAAGTTTAGCTTCTCTTCCAATTTTATGATGTTCTAATAAAAAAAAAATAATAAAAAAATTGGAAGAGAAGCTAAACTTTTAAAACAAGTAGAGAAACCTTTGGAATTGACTGTTTGGGAAAAAATATACATTCAGAAAAACAAAAATAGATCAATGAATTTTGATATCCCTAACGAAATTACATTGATTTCGAAGTTCATAAATTCAACCATAGATGGCAGCACTGAAGATGGCGACAATAGAATAGTTGACGGCCGAATAATTTCATCAGTCGGAGTTATGGCTGACGATGAACATGATTATGTTTGAAATCGCGATATCATGGAAGCATGAATCCTATGAGGTGAGTTGTTTAAACAATATGTTCTCCGATGAATTTTAAGTATATCAGATGCTTTTAGATTTTATCAGTATAAGGATCAGTACACATGCTGAGGATCTCTGGTTGTATAGATGCATGTAGCATGTTGAAGTGCATTCACATTATTTTGTCTCAGGCATTGCTTCCACAATCTGTGTGCTCATGCTTTGGGCTTGGCTTGCATTCTATATTTTTCAGAAATTCCATCACCCAAGATCTCACAGACACCTCCACCAAGTCCTGCAGAATACCGCGATCAAATAGGTAAAATTAGTTTATTATTGCATGTTTATATTGCACTCATATTTTAACTTAAATATATTTTATGAAGAAATGAGTAGTTAAATTTAACATTTAGTCCAATTGATCTAACTTTGATTATAATTTTGAAATTTTTCTACTATTACTTGATTTTAAATCCCATTGAAATTAGTTGATACATTTTCTTACCTTGGCAGCATTATAACTAGAAATGGGAAAAAAAAATTAATTAATTAAATTATTAAAAAGCATCAAATTTTTATTTTTTAGTTAGTGACTTATTAAGAAACAAGGATATTAAAAATAAATGTAAAGTTGACTTCTATAAAATCTATTTTAAGAGAATTTTGGGCTAAACTTTACAACCTGTGACTTGACTTTTTAGTAAGATTAAAATGTAGCAACGCACTCAGCGATGCGATTGAAGTAAACTCTGGGGTCAAACAGGGAGATCCTTTATCTACGACATTATTCTGTATAGTAATGGATATGGTCTTAAAACAACTTGATCTAAGAGGAAATATTTTAACAAGACTAAAACAATGTCTTGCATATGCTGATGATGTAATAATAACAGCAAGAACAAAAAATTCCCTACTGGAAACCTTTGACAAATTGAAAAATGAAAGTATAAAATATGGGCTTGTAATCAATCTAAATAAAACAAAATATTTAAGATGTATGAGAAATAAAACAAATTTGACTGAACTAACTATAAATAGTGACTGTATTGATCAAATTAACTCCTTTAAGTACCTAGGCACAATACTAAACGATAATAATACTAATATTTAATTTTAGGAAGTTATATTTTGAGGTTATTTTAATTATATTATTTTTGGTCTGGACATCTTACCTCAATATTAATGTTGATTTGTTCTTGGACATGTTTCAAAACAATTCTCTGTTTTATCTTCAGCTTTCCCAGACTGGTTTTATTTATGTTGCATTATGTTGCACCACCTGGATGTCGATGTCAGCTCCATCCTGTGGTTGGCCAAAGAACCTCCAAACAAGGTCACCCTCCATCGGAATATCAAAATTCATAACTCTGTTTCTGTTCTTCTGAATATAAATTTTTTCCCAAATAGTCAGCTCGTTTGTATTTTTCTAACTGTTTTAATAATTTAGTGTTTGAATTGATATTATGTTTTTCAGACCAAACATGAGCAGCAACTGCAGATTTTTCAATTTCTCCATTTTTTAATATTTCTTATGTGTTCTTTGGTTCTAATTTTTAGGTTTCTTTTTGTTTTCCCTATATATATCTTTTCACAACCCATGCATTCAATTTGATATATTCCTGACTTTTTATTTTTATCAGTTTTTTCATTTTTGTTGGTTTTTATTAGTTTATTTAAACTGTAGTTATTTTTTGGTGCTAATTTAATATTAAACTTCTCAAATATATTTTGAAATTTATTATGTACCCAGGGGTGATATGTGAATTTCCTATATTTTTCATAGGTGGTTCTTCTTTTCAAGATTACTTCTGTTTATCATTTTTTGTTTTTTAACTTTTCTATCCTTTTTATGTACCATTTTTTCATCAAACCCATTTTCTCTTGCTACTTTGATTATGTGTTTTTTCTCATGTTTGAAATCTTCTTCGTTTAAGGGTAAGTTTACCAATCTATGAGTTAAACTATTAAATGCTGCTAATTTATGTCCAATTGGATTGAACCCTGTTGATTTTATAAAATTTTCCGTATGAGTTTCTTTCCTATGAATCCTGAATTCAATTTTTCTTTTTTCTTCGTTTCTGACCAATTTAAGATCCAAAAAAGGTATTTGTTTATTGTCTTCTATTTCTTTGGTGAATTTAAGTTTGTACTCTGTAAATTAATAGTTTTAGGGAATCTTCTACATGTTTTTCTTAACAATACAAATTATATCATCAACATATCTACTCCAAAATTTAAACATTGTGGGATGTGCTTTAGTGATTTTACATTCAAAATCGCTCATAAATAAATTTGCCAGAAAAGGTGATAATGGGTTTCCCATTGAGAGCCCTGATTTTTGTCTATAGAAACTCCCATTGAATGTAAAAAACATTTGATCAATGCATAACGCAGTTAATTTCAAATAATCTTCTTTGATCTCTCTGTCTATGTTGTTTTTTCTTAACCAATTGTTCAATATCTCCAAAGTTTTTTGTTTCGGTACATTTGTGAATAGTGAAACTACATCAAACGAAACCATTTGGAAATTGAACCCACAGATAGGTTGGTTTCGTTTGATGTAGTTTCACTATTCACAAATGTACCGAAACAAAAAACTTTGGAGATATTGAACAATTGGTTAAGAAAAAACAACATAGACAGAGAGATCAAAGAAGATTATTTGAAATTAACTGCGTTATGCATTGATCAAATGTTTTTTACATTCAATGGGAGTTTCTATAGACAAAAATCAGGGCTCTCAATGGGAAACCCATTATCACCTTTTCTGGCAAATTTATTTATGAGCGATTTTGAATGTAAAATCACTAAAGCACATCCCACAATGTTTAAATTTTGGAGTAGATATGTTGATGATATAATTTGTATTGTTAAAGAAAAACATGTAGAAGATTCCCTAAAACTATTAAATTTACAGAGTACAAACATTAAATTCACCAAAGAAATAGAAGACAATAAACAAATACCTTTTTTGGATCTTAAATTGGTCAGAAACGAAGAAAAAAGAAAAGAAAATTGAATTCAGGATTCATAGGAAAGAAACTCATACGGAAAATTTTATAAAATCAACAGGGTTCAATCCAATTGGACATAAATTAGCAGCATTTAATAGTTTAACTCATAGATTGGTAAACTTACCCTTAAACGAAGAAGATTTCAAACATGAGAAAAAACACATAATCAAAGTAGCAAGAGAAAATGGGTTTGATGAAAAAATGGTACATAAAAGGATAGAAAAGTATAAAAAAACAAAAAATGATAAACAGAAGTAATCTTGAAAAAGAAGAACCACCTATGAAAAAATATAGGAAATTCACATATCACCCCTGGGTACATAATAAATTTCAAAATATATTTGAGAAGTTTAATATTAAATTAGCACCAAAAAATAACTACAGTTTAAATAAACTAATAAAAACCAACAAAAATGAAAAAACTGATAAAAATAAAAAGTCAGGAATATATCAAATTGAATGCATGGGTTGTGAAAAGATATATATAGGGAAAACAAAAAGAAACCTAAAAATTAGAACCAAAGAACACATAAGAAATATTAAAAATGGAGAAATTGAAAAATCTGCAGTTGCTGCTCATGTTTGGTCTGAAAAACATAATATAAATTCAGACACTAAATTATTAAAACAGTTAGAAAATACAAACGAGCTGACTATTTGGGAAAAAATTTATATTCAGAAGAACAGAAACAGAGTTATGAATTTTGATATTCCGATGGAGGGTGACCTTGTTTGGAGGTTCTTTGGCCAACCACAGGATGGAGCTGACATCGACATCCAGGTGGTGCAACATAATGCAACATAAATAAAACCAGTCTGGGAAAGCTGAAGATAAAACAGAGAATTGTTTTGAAACATGTCCAAGAACAAATCAACATTAATATTGAGGTAAGATGTCCAGACCAAAAATAATATAATTAAGATAATAATACTAATAATTAAATGAATCGTGATGTTTTCTTACCTCATACATCTATGTTTCTTTTAACACAGCACTGCAGTATCGGCGACACTTTGTCGTCATCGTCAGCTGTTTTCACGACTGTCAATTTTTTCTCCTTTTAAAGGAAATTGACAGTCGTGAAAACAGCTGACGATGACGACAAAGTGTCGCCGATACTGCAGTGCTGTGTTAAAAGAAACATAGATGTATGAGGTAAGAAAACATCACGATTCATTTGATTATTATTAATTGAACCTCATAATGTTAAAAATTCCCAAATTTAATATATAAAGATAATAATACTGTTGAAGAAGAAATCAAAACAAGAATATCGCAAGGGAATAAAGCATATTTTGCTAATTTCGATATATTCAAAAGCAGATTAATATAAAAAAATGTTAAATTCAAATTATATACAGCAATAATAAGACCAATCATATGTTATGGAGCTGAAACCTGGGTACTAAAAGAAGCAGATAAATTAAGACTATTAACGTTTGAGAGGAAAATATTTAGAAGAGTGCTAGGTCCAGTAAAGGAAAATGGAAATTGGAGGTTGAGAAGGAATGACGAATTATACCTCAAGAATAATAAAGAAAATATAGTTTGTTTCATCAAATCCAAAAGATTACAATGGTTTGGACATACACTAAGAATGCCAAATGGAAGATTGCCGAATGATATTTTGAATTGGAAGCCACAGGGAACAAGACCAAGGGGAAGACCCAAGGATCGATGGGAAGATGACGTAATTGAAGATTTGTGAGAGATTGGGATTTTTGATTTGAAATCTACTGCACAAGATAGGAAGAAGTGGCGTAAACTGGTTGAGAAGGCCAAGACATTCCACTGGAAGTCGTAGAGCCTGATGAAGAAGAAGAAGACTTGACTTTTTAATTCCTTCATAAACTCCTGTCAAATTTTATTCTTAGGGTTTCATTTTTCAATTCTTTTATTATTAATTTATTACTTCTCACTGAAGGTTTGACCTCAAGACCTTTTCGCTTTCTAGGCCAAGGCTCATAGCATTTAGCGATCAGGAATTAATAATATATAAGAGAAAAATTTGTGTTTAGATTAGAGTGCTCAGGTAGCTCAGGGGAAGAGCATTTGCCTAGAAAGCCAAAGGTCTTGGATTCAAACCCCAGTCTGAGCGAATAATTTCATTTTTGAAATTATTTCCCACCATTTACAATGATTTGTACATTTTTGCTAATGAAGATGTGACAGCCATATTGATTTTAACAAATAATCTATTCAACAACGAAGACACGTTCCAGTACAGCCAACATAGAGCATATACTAATTAACTGAACACATATATTTCAGAATTTCAGAACTTACTATTTATTTTTGGGCATTGCATTCTTTCACAGGTTAGAGTGCTTATATTTGTGTTAGGTTAGCTCTTAGGTTGGTCTTTCATAGGATAGAGCACTTAAATTATGTTAGGTTAGCTTTTAGGTTCATTAAATATCGTGTATATGTTGGCTGCATCCCATGATTCCATAGTATAAACCGCTTCACATTTGTTGGCGCATGTGCATGGTGTATGATTGGAACTTAGAAACATTTTTCACGTCACATGTTGTAAAATATTTCCAAATTTTGTTATATGGGTCAGAAACATGGACAGAAAAAGAAAAAGAGGACCGTAATATTCAAACTATGGAAATTAAATTATTGGGTGAAATTTTAGGAAAAACAAGAAAAGACAGAATTAAACACACAGTGTTAAGTGGTAAATAAAAAGTAGAGGAGATTAAAAACAATATAGAAGGAAATAGATTAAAATTGTATGGACACTATGCACATGTCTGAAGAACAAATACAAAGAAAAAAATATCCTGTTCAAATTTTGCTGTAGTCTTTAAATTCTGAAGTATATTAAATTAGGTACACAGCCAGAAAATTAAATGAACTATAAAGGTAAAGTATTCCCACTACAGACCTCAGGAGGCCCTTGGGGTAGTCGGATGTTAAGGCTCCCACTTTTTCTGGACAATTGGCACTTGATGTCAGCCCTGCGTGAAGGCTGCCTTTACCCCCAGAACAAGCATCTGGTACTCATTTCCGTTAGAGGGTGAGTCGACCCCCGGGACCATAGTGCTGCCAAAAGGTTTGGGTCAGTTAAAAAAATCCTGACCCCACTGGGACTTGAACCCTCGACCTTCCGGCTTGTAGCGCAGTGCCTTAACCACTTCGCTACGGCATGCCCCATTAAATGAACTATGCTAAAATAAAAAATAAAAAACTGTTTGGATACTTGATATAAGAAAAAGTATAATTGAGATACAGTAGTTGTGATCCAAATTAGCTGTCATCTTTTTGACTAGTAATAAGATGAACACTAAATTTATCATATATTTTAATATTTAATAAATTTGTCATAGCGTAAGATATAAAATGGACAATTTTTTCTAATTGTGACAGGAGCGGAAAGTTATCCTGATGGAACTATTCAAGTTTCTTCATCAGAGACTTGGAAAACTAATGATCTTGAAGTGAACCTACTTCCTAACAGACAGCTGCCAACTTCTGTTCAAGGTAATTAAATTAATTTGATGTATAAATTTATGATGTGTGTACAAAAAAGTAAAAACAATTTCTAGTGTACAGATCTTTATTTGAAGAAAACACTCTTCTAAATTTAAACTGGTAAGTCTTTAACTTCATTATTGCTTTTATTTTGGCACAACATTTTTTTTTTTGGCTTTCTTTCACCTGTTTAGGGACATAGGGAACCATAGTAAATGTGCATATAGACAACTCATTGATTGAAAATTGCATTGTGATGTAGAGTATAGATTAGATCATGTACATTCATCAGTGCATGAAAATAGTTGTAATTGAAGGAACAATCTTATCACTTCAATATAAAGTTTTACCTGTAGAGGTTGATTCCTTCCTTGATCTTTCAAATACATTTTTAGAAGTTAATCACTTTTTTCCACTGTTCACAAGTCATTTCCTATATATATTAATTTTTTTATTTTATGTGTATCTACAAATTTTCATGCATTGAGACAGGAATTTAACCAGTGACACAACTATGACAATACTCGTTTTATATATATATATATATATATATATATATATAACTTTGTAGCTACCACGGCAATGTCTTGATTATAGTTTGAATTAATCTTCCAGGCTAAGTGACCATAGTCTAATTTTAGTAAAATTCGACATTTCATCTAACTTCTGCAGTAGACACATCTTATTTCATAAAACTTATAAATAACATTACGAGGCTTTTAAGTTAATAAATAAAATGAGCATAATTAAAGATTTAAATTTAAACAAAAATTCTTTACACCTCATATCCAGTATTCTAATTAAATTTCCTATAATAGTTCAAATTAAGTCATAATTATCTACACTCATACACTTCATGTTTTTCAAAGCACAGGACCTCGGTTTCAGGTACAGTTGTTCCTATCTTCAGCCATCTTTACAACTGTTGAATTTACATTTTAACATTATCTTCTAAACTCTACAATATGATGAAGACGTAAATTCAATAGTTGTAAAGATAGCTGAAGATTGGAACAACTGTTCCTGAAACTGTGGTCCTGTGCTTTGAAAAATGCAGAGTGTACGAGGTGAGGTAATTATGACTAATTTTATTTAGTAAGTAGACCTCTTCACTAGACTCTGCTTGCCCTCTTTGAACTTTTTACTTGATGGGACAACAAAAATAATAGAAGAATCAGCAAAGTGAACTAGGATGCGGTGGAAGGTTAAATGGCTATGTGAATCTGGTAGAGTAAACCTATATTTGCTGAGCCAAAACAAATAGGGCCTAAATAAAATCTCCAAGTAGATGCTATATAAAAATATTTGTAATTGAAAATGGGCCTAAATAAAATCCCTAAGTAGATGCTATATAAAAATATTTGTAATTAAAAAATAACATATTTCAGGATTTTGCGCCTGGATCATATACATATTTTGTTTAACCACACAAAGATATGGAGGGCTTTCCGAATTGAGTATCAATTCAATGTTGGGACCACCTCCAAGACAACATGGACATTTAAGACAAGACAAATTATTTACTCATACATTCATACTGAATAAGACAAATATGATATGGATGTTACCATCAGCTAAGGGATTCACAGAGGGCAAACACATTTTTTTGAAGATATCTATCACAGCTGTAGATGAATCATCGAGTTTTACTAAAATTATTGTATATCTGGCTTAACTTGGCAAAGAGAAAGATGGAGATATAAGGGTAGATCCTTGACCGCTTTCATCCAGTTACAAAAGAAAGAACCAACTCTGCTGTCAGTTTTCGTCTTCCCCCTTACCCCTATTAACATCTGGTGAAGAAACACTGGGGTGCAAGTGAGAGAGGTGAGCACAGCTGTCTCTTTCTACAATTTTTTTGCAAAGTTAAGCCAGATGAATAATAGACCATAGTCATTCAGCCTGGAAGACAATTTCATCAAATACTTAAATAGCTTCAAGGTCATGGAGATTTTTAATTTTGTAAAAATATTTAAATGTATAGAAGTGAAAGAACGGGAACCACTATAGTGGACATGGATCTTTGGACTTTTGGAAATTCAGAATTTGAGGATTGTGGGACCATGTTGTCATACTAACACATTCACAGCCAATCACTGTGTGACTACCTCTTATCCTCCTGCCTACAAATTCAAATGCTCCTGCAAAATATTTTTCTGTGTTATAAGTTCTCCAAAATACATGCATACGTTTTTAATTGAGGTTATGTTCATTATGTTTGATTTTATTTTGTATTGTAAATGTTAGTATTTGTTAATAATTGAGTGCCTATATTAAAATATTGAGTTTTATATAGTTTTTGAAGGTGCCTGTATTTATAGACACAATTAATTGGACATTGAACTCTCAAATTGTAAACATCATTAGTTTCAATGCTAAATTATAAATTTCTCACTACTAGCATACATAAATCCGAGTTACAAAAAATTGCTAGCCGAGGATATACTTCATGTTGACATATGCATAAATATGATTCTGGTAGGCACTTACATTGTTCTATCTATCAAATATTATTTAATGATTGTGCCTTTTTTTTACTATTCATGGCGATACATTACCATGCCTATACACCATGTTCAGGACAACACTACCAATAACAAATTGTTATAAATCAAAAACTAAGAAAGTTATTGTAAAAAGAAGCTTAAAACCTATAAAAAATAATAAATAATTTAAAGATAAAGGCAAAAAACTCTTTCACGCCAAGTATATTAGGTAATTTGTTGCAAAATATAGATAAACTCAACAAATTTTATGGTGACAACAATGAAATACGAAGACATAGTGAAATATGCTGATACACCTCCCTAGAAGAACAGCAGTAGCTCTCTTTAGATTAGAAATGGGCCATGACTGTCTGGATGACCACCTTCATCGAATGAGGATTGTCCCTTGAACTATAGGATGCTCCTTGTGTGGAGAAAATGTTCTCCACAAGGAACACTTGATACACTGCAGGCAACTAGACCCCGAGAAAAAGGACAGGAAAGACATCGCAGACCACCTTCATCGAATGAGGATTGTCCCTAGAACTATAGGATGCTCCTTGTGTGGAGAAAATGTTCTCCACAAGGAACACTTGATACACTACAGGCAACTAGGCCCCGAGAAAAAGGACATGAAAGACATCGCTGTACTTTATTGGGAAGCAAGAGGACTAATGGTGTAAACCAAACTCCAGTCATTTGAAAACAACAATAGAAATACGTAAATTCTCCAGTTTATTTTATTTGTTTTGACGTCTTCCAACAAAGTGTAATTTCCCAACATTATGGAAGGATCTATGCTCAGGATTTTTAAGCTGTGAAAAAAAAAATAATCAACTCTAACTGAGTTTGAACCACACGAATCTTAAAATCAGAGGTGCACATGTGGAAATTTACTGATTACCCTACTAACTTGTTGAGTTTATCTATGTTTCGCAACAAACTGCATTGCAATAAATTTGTTAGTTTCTGTTATAATATATCAGTTTGTTATTGGTAGTGTTGGTCCCAGATACTCTGTATTCTAAATTCTGGAATTCTTCCACCAACTATTCCTCCATGTATAAGTGGCAACATTGTACCCTTCCTCTAACTACAGATGTAGCTGTCAAAAGTCCAAAATTCATTCATTCCACTATTCTCTTCAAGGTTGCATTGTTGAAATAGTATCTTAAAATTAAAATGGATGGCAGACAAGACAATTTTTATGAGCTGGTATGCTGCCTGCAGGTGATTGGGATATTGCCAGTGAGGTAGATACCTGCAAGAAGTCGGCTAAAATAAAATTTTAGAAAATGGATTGACCAAATTACTAAAAGAAAATATTCACCACCAAAGTGTTATAATCTTTCCCTTCCACTGACTTGTTGGTCATACAATAATTGAACATCTCTATTATTAAAAATATTGTTAGAAGTTTTTGATAAAATTGAAGTTAATAATGTGTCCAAAGAAGTTGATGGTTATATCACTCTTGTAGGGACACTGTTTATATGCCTGTCAAAGTTAAGTCTTGTCAGTAGCTAGTTAAGCTATAGTCAGTATACCCCTCAACTTCTGACAGTACATGCAATATCTTTTTGGAATGTAAACATGGAGTATCTTTCCTTCTGTATTATTTATGAGGACATATAGCGAGATTTGTTATCTCTTCTCCTTGATTCAATTTTCAGAACTTCTAAATATTGGAGTACAAGAAAGCAAAATGGAATCATTGCTCAACATTGATATCAACCGACAAAATAATATATGTTCTGCATTAAACTAATACTAAATTATAAATGTGGGAAAAAGTGGATGAATATAGATAATGGATTGCATGCATAAATGCATGAAATTTCAGATAGCTGTAAAACAAAATTATTATGATTATTTACCAAAGCTTTTGTTACCCTTATTTTGTGTTTAGATAATTAATTTTTGTGTAGAAGAAAGGTAGAATAGGTAGATTATTAGTTTCTTACATATTTCAAATGTAAATATTGATAATAGAATAAGTTTACAATTGAATTTATTATTATAATGAATATAGTGATATTAATATTTTATTTCAAACATGTTTTATGAATCTAGAATAGGAAACTTAAATATCAGACAACATTAATATTTTTCATAGCTGATTGAATATTCATATTTTTCTTAGACTGCAGAAATGCTGTAAAATATTTATTTAATATGTATTACATTATATGAAAAAAAAGTCATAATATATATTAAAATTGAGGAAATATGAAAAAGTGAGGAAATAATTTATCTTTTATAGTTGTGGAAGTTCCTATATAATGAGAAAACATACACAAGTAGGGCAGAATAGAGAACATAAAATATGTCAGAAATAAGGTTTGCTGAATTTTTTTTTTTACATTTTATGAAAGTTCGATAAAATATCATTTAAATGTATTTCTTTTAATTGTTTCTTGGTATTTAATAAGAGATTTTCGAATAAAGGATATGAATACCGCTTATGAAATGTCATCCTATTGAAACAGCTGACTGTGGAATTTTTTAGTTCAACAGTGTTTGAAGTAAAAGTAAAGTGATCCCATTAAGGCCTTAGGAGAGGCCCTTGAGGTTGTAGGAGGTTAAAGGCTCCCAACTTCCTAGACAATTGTCATGAAATATCAGCTACCTTTATCCCCCAATTTAAGTCCGTCCGAGTTTCCATTGTGAAGAATATGAGTAATATGTTTTCCTCTGATCGCGGTACCAACGCTATGCAGAGTAGACCATTGGTGGGGCTGCCACCTCAAAGCTTTAGGTCCAGCTCCTGGATGTACTAACCCCATCTAGAGGGTTGCCACTTCCGCCAACCTATTAAAAATTAGTTGTCGTTGTGGACTTTTACTCTTGTTTCCCCAAGCATGGGTCTCTTATCATACCAGAGAAAGAACCCCCTCTTCCCATCAGTTCTCCGACCCAAATCGCCAAAGGGATTCTATACCACAACCTTGATTTGGGTTACTGGGATTAGCAGGTTGGGAGAGGAGTTGATATGCAGAGGCTGTGTGTTTACAATGGAAACTATATTGCACATGCATACCCTTGGACCCCCCAATTTAAGTCTGGTATAATTTTCATAGAAGTAGAATCAGTCCCAGGCACATGATGCCGCCAGAAGGTGTAGGACAGTATAAAAATCCTGATTGTATCTGGACTCAAACCTGTGACCTCCTGGTTTGTAGTCTATTGTCATAACCAACTATGCTATAGCATGCTCCACATGGATTGGAGTAGATATTGCATTTTTTTGTTCTTTTGACACTTCTACTGATCCTCTTATTGCTTTCCAGTCTTAAAGCAAACTCATAATGGAAAAATCATATTTGAAGAGAAAAACTATATGCTCAGACCAGGATTTGAACCCGGGACCCTTGGTTCTCTAGACTCAAGTGCTCTACCACCTGAGCTACCTGAGCAAGTACCGATCTAAACGCAAATTTTTCTCTATATATGTTGTAATTCCCGCCCACCAAATGCTATGAAGCATTTGCTTCTATCTTCGCAAATGGCAGCTCCTTTATTAAGAAGACATTTGGGAATTATACATTACATTATAAATGCCAGTATGGTTTTGTTTTGATGTGTTTTTATTATTAATTTCATACATCGCAATGATGAATAAATCATATTTGAAGAGAAAAACTATACGCTCAGACCAGGACTTGAACCTGGGACCCTTGGTTCTCTAGACCAAGTGCTCTACCACCTGAGCAAGTACTGATCTAAATGCAAATTTTCTCTATATTTTTCATAATGGAAAACTTCGACACATAACAGCCATCAATGAAATTCTCAAATTTGTGTCAAATATAAACAGAATCAAACTAAGTTCTGTTTCTAAAGGGTAATATTCATATTTTTACCCTATTATTTGATTTTAAAATTATATGTACTAATTATATGTAAATAAATATAATTCAATGATAATAGCATAAACTAATTTACCACTATCACAAAATATAGAGAATTTTATAGCTTTTTTTTTAGATTGACAATATTGTATTACAACTATCCAACATTTTGGTAGAATTTTACAAATTTTACTATCTCTTGAAAATCTTTAGAATCTACTGAGATCATATACAATATTTTATTATTTTCTTTAAAGTTATACTATATTTAAGTAATTTTGAACTACATTTTTTTATGTGCAATATTTAGTGCAATCTTGTAAAATCTTACACTTATAAAAGTTTTAACAGTGTTAAAATTATACAATTGATAGAATGTGCTGTCAACTTTAAAGATCATATGATTTATTATTATGACCTTCATAAGATTTCTTAAACATCAGGTAACTTGAATAAGTTCTTTACACCTCTTGTTCTTTATGCCTATTAGTTCCCTTTCTTGGACCAGTTCCATAGGAATATCTTCTTGATCCTCAGCTAACTGTCTTATTTGTGCATGCATATGATTGGATCGTGATTACTTAATGTAATTTTGTATGCATATATTTTCTATGTATGCCAAATTATATTTGTCTTGTTCTCTTCATTTCTGATTAATTCCAAATCTAAGAATGATATATATATATATATATATATATATATATATATATTTTCAATTCTAAATTTAATAATCTGTTTTGGATATTCAAAAGTTGTTATGTATCTTCAATGTGTTTATAATTAACAATTGATATTGCATCACCCCTGTAACTACACGAAAATAAAAAGAAATAAAAAAATTAGTGTGCTTTTATTATGCAAAATTGAAAATTTCCCATATAAAAGATTTGCTAAGATGGGGACGATAATTCCCCCATTGCTAGTCCTGAGATTTGTTGGTAACATTTTTAGTTGTATGTATAAAAAAACAGAACTCACAGAAGAGAAGATCTACATTCAGAAAAATAGAGACAAGCTAATGAATTTTTTAATTCATGGGGGAAATGATATGATTATAAGGTTTGCCTACCTAACATTAGAAGGAAGTGGTGTGCAGTGCTTCCAACAGATGTCTCTACAGTCGGTTGTTGGCTTTGGATGAAGGTGATATTCGTTTGAAACTGTTCAAGAAAGGGAGCTAATATAAGGTGAAGTGTAAAGAACTGATTTAATTTGTTTGTTAAAATACCTTATAGTGTAAATTTATATCAATTTTATGTTAAAGTTTCGTAAACATGTCAATGTAATTTATGTTTTCTCTTTAAAAGGGGCAGCCACACTTTCAAAAGTTAATCATGATATTCTCCCTATTTCATACTTTCTTCTATGAGTGTATCTAAGTTGTCTATATGCATATTTACAAGCCTCCATGACATTTATTTCTAGTGCTTTCTGACTGTTTTGTGGCCCATTGTCCCCTCGAAGGTATGTCGGAGGCTGGTCAAGAGCATGTACACTGTGGCACTGCACTTGGTAGTAGTGTAGTTGTTAGTTCGCATGATGATGATGATGAGGGCAGCCATCCCACACTCCCTACAATCGCAGCACTGCATGAGAAGGGGACACCACCTCAACGAATTAAACCCATCCGAAAATCATCAAGGCCATCACGAAGAACTTCACAAGCTACAAATTCTCAACTTGACGATATAGAATGGGATTTTGGTTCAGATGACGAAAATAAATCTACCAATGATGGAAAATCTTTGGACGGTGATACTCAAAATGTTGTTGAAATGACTCAAGAAATCAAAGTGAAATCAATACCAGGCATTGTTACTAGGACAGAAGTTATCAAAGAAAGTTTTAATAACAATGATGTGCCATTTGATAGTTCCTCAGAATTTGCTATTGGTAACACTCCTGATGTAATTGTACGAAGCAAAGTCATCACCAGTGATTTTATTGAAGGGGAAAGAAGTTGTTTGATGGATGCCCCTCCTCTTATAATTAAAGATGGCAAAGAATTGATGGAAGATGATGATTTTAAAGGGAATGGGGATGTTTATGAAAACAGGCGGTATCAAGGATCAATTCACAGTGATTCGGATTGTGATAGTCGTGGATCTCCATTGTCTCCTGAAAGCAGAGTTTCATTCAACAAAGTGAAAACTTTTGGCAGTTCGAGCGGCTCAGATGTGGCGCTTCATGAGGGAACAGAGCTGTCAGAAGATGAACAACACTCAGGTACATACATGTCCAGGTTTGCATTATCATTTGCTGTCATCGCTATCATTCTGTTAATCAAAGCACTAATCAAACCATCTAGTATTCAGAGGTAATAAACATAGGAAAGCTAAAAGATTTTAAAACCTTAATAAAAAGTTTGACTTTTTCTAGTCATCCTTTTCTTATAAGATCTGTTCTATATTCATGTGATTTTTTTTTTATAATTTAAGTATGTATCATTTAACATAAATGTTATATATATATATATATATATAGTTATATTGTAGATTTTTGTGGATATTAATATAATAAATTTGGGAATTTTTACATTATGAGGTTTTCTTAATAAGAATCAAATGAATCGTGAATTCTTCTTACCTCATACATCTATGTTTTTTAACACACAACTGCAGTATCAGGAAATACATCATTCCCATCGTCAGCTGTTTTCACTACTGTCAATTTTTTATTACACCAGTAATTTTCTAAACTGCCATCTGGTGTACTTTTGATTACAAAGTTCTTCAAAAGTACACCAGATGGCAGTTTAGAAAATTACTTCTTCAAAAGTGCACCAGATGGCAGTTTAGAAAATTACCGGCATAATAAAAAATTGACAGTTGTGAAAACATCTGACGATGGGAATGATGTATTTCTCGATACTGCAGTTTTGTGTTAAAAAAACATAGATGTATGAGGTAAGAAGAATTCACGTTTCATTTCATTCTTATTTTGTGGATATATTCGCATGTTTGATTAAGAAGAGTTTTTTTGGGTTTTTGCATCAAAGTTTCAAGGTGTGCCTCAAGGCATTGGTTGCAACATTTTGACATGATCCCACATGACATTATCTAGGAATGAAAGGTTCGAGTTATTGGTATAGGTCTTACATACCCTCAGTGATATTTATCTGTCATGCTATTGGACAGTGGCTAGCATCCAAAGAGCTGTTTGGTAATTGCACTATGTTTTCTTAGTGGTCGGTTTGGGAAGTCGTACACCCATCCAAACATTGACTGTGTTCCATGTTGCTTAACTGTGGCATTATTGGAACCTTATTTGTTGTTCTGGGAATGACATGGTATGCAGCGAGATCAGTTTTCATGCAGATGCTAATCTTTGGGCATCATCCCAGTTGTTCATACAGTATGGTCTTTTCTCAATTTCTATTGCTTCCCTGTTAGATTCTTGACTTTTCATGCTTTATTTAAGCCTTATAAGATCAATTTCATGTCCTTTCTGTTTCATATGTTGTACCAAAGTTGAAGTTGGTTCTTGATGGTTTATTGCAGCCTTTTGTTCTTTTATGTTGGGATGATACCCAAAGATTACCATCTGCATGGAAAACTACTTTTGCTGCCTACCGTGTTATCCCCAAAACAACAAAGAAGATTCCAAGAATACCACATTTAAGCAACATGGACCATGGTCAATGCTTGAATGGGTGTACAACTTCCCAAACAGACTGTTAAGAAAGCATAGTGTGATTATCAAATAGCACATGGATTGGTAGCATGACAGATAAATATATTGTTGAGGGTATATAATACACCAGTAACTTAAATCTTTATTCCTTGATAATGGCATGTAGGACCAAAGTGTTGGAACTAATGGCTAGAGGCCAACCTTGAGTATTTGATGCAAAAAACCAAGAAACTTTTCTTAATCATATATATATATATATATATATATATATATATATGTCATTAAATTTTTGACATTGAGTAATGCAAGCTTAATATGACATAAGAAAAATAAATGCCCGAATGGGATTTGAACCCAGACCTCTGGGTTGGTACCTCAGCGTGCTATCCATTACACCACCAGACAAATCCAATTCAAACATTTATTTGTCTTACATATGTATTTGATTTGCTTACTTGTTATTGTCAGCTACTAGGTGGCAGTGAAGATAAGAGTTCTCGTGACATCTAGTAATAATGGAGAATATAATATATATATAAGAAAAATAAATGTTTGAATTGGATTTGCCTGGTGGTGTAATGGATAGCACGCTGGGGTACCAAACCAGAGGTCTGGGTTCAAATCCCGTTCGGGCATTTATTTTTTTTATCATATCATATATATATATATATACTTATGTAGGACTTAATATTGAAGGAATATTTAACATCCATATGATATTTGTGGGTTTACAAGGAAAAGATATTGAAAAAATATGTTATTTATAGTCTTGTTCTTCCTTCCAAGTATTAGGCCAAGGCCTGTTATGATCCTATAGAAAATTTTCCCTCCAGCATTGTTATTTATAGTAATAGGTGAAATGATTAGTTGTGAGTTAAGGAAAATGATCTGATCCCATCTTTTGTAATTTTTTTAGGTATTGAAACCTGCAAAATGACATAATCCACTACAATATGTTGTCAAGCTTTGAATTTGAGTTATATCATTAGTGATGCAGTGAGATATTGATTAATTGAACATCCATCATCTGAAACATCAAATTGGCGTATTAAACTCATATTTTCTCTCATTTTATATTCTTTACTTACATACAGTACATATTTATTTCTAATGTACATAATAAAAATCACAGCTTACAAGACTAATGGTGCTATAATATAATACTGTCACTAGTTGCAGTGAAGTTAAACCAAATAAAATTTCTCTGAAATAACTGAATGCAAGTTTTCACTAAAAAAATTCCATTCTTCTCTATTTGGTTCATAGTAATTTTATTTACAAATACATATGATTACTCTTATTCAAGTAATCAATTGAATTGGCATTTACTTAATTTGTTATCATGCCTGAAGAAGGTACAAAGTACCGAAACAGCTGCAACTAATTTATATTTTAATAAACATGAAAATATCAGCCGCGGTCGACTAGTGGTTATGCTCCTTGCCTCTGGTCCCGAGGGTCGCGGGTTCAAACCTGGCTGAGGTTAATGGATTTTTTAGGATGGAAAAATCCAAGGAGCAAGTCCTCTGGGAGGGACTTTAAGCCGTGGGTCCCGAGTCTGAAGATTTTCAGACTCGTAAAAGATCCTTAAACATGAATGAAAAGGCCTCTAATCAAAATTTACCGAATTTTCCCATCCTAGTACTACCTTGGTTTCCTAGATGTCAGTATGAGGTGGAACGCTGACCACGGACCACTCAAATGACATCTACACGAAAACATGTGTAACTAAATTAATATGGTTCAAATTCTTCCCTCTAGGGGGAGAGCACCTAAATCTCTGTTAAGGGAAACATGGGCTTACAAGAAGAAATATGAAAATCACATAAAACTTAAAGTTTTATTTTTTTTAATTAAATATCTTATTTAAGTGTTTGGCATTTTCATTAAATCACCAAAATTCCTTTTTATATCTTACTAATGCACTAGACTGTCAATTACTTATTATTTGCTCTCTGATCATAACTCATGGTTGCTTGCCAGACCCTACTGACTAAATGACTGTCTAAAAGTTGGATCTTTTATAGCTGTCATCGAAGACACTGGAAAAATCGATGCTCAAGTCCTTCGAGATTAGATCCCTTTCGAAGCCAAAAGAAGAACTAGCCAGGTACATTTGGAAAGTTCCCACTAGGCATTTGTGACTCACAAATCCTGCATACTTTGAGAGTCTGATTGCAGCCTACAAAATTAAAAATTCGGCCCAACAATGCAACACAATTTTAATAGAGTTTAAAACTTCTTTATCTTACAAGGCCCTTCTTGGAAATTCCTTTTGCAATGATACTGTCAATCATCTCTTCTCATTAGTCCTGACAAAGACTATATCTTCTATAAATGCTTGAAAACTCTCTATGTTTAATATTTGTTCAAATCCCAGCTCTCTTCAGTGTTTAGTTCAGTTATATTAATATGTAGCCTATTTGTTTTTATATGCGATATTGATGAATATGAACTTTTTAATTTGAGGGATTTCGTTTTAGCAATACATAAGACCATAAGGTCCATAATTTATGAACTTTTTCACTTTCATATTTTATATCAGCAAACTATTAGCTAGTCCAAATTTGTTCAATTTTTTTTCAAATCTCACTGCAGATTATTTTTATAACTTATTATGCCTACCTTTTCCTTGTAGATCCAGAATATAAAAATGATTATGTAAGTAATGAAATGAAATCAGGGGGAAGAGTGAAAAAAAAAATAGTTAATGAACAAGATTATAAATTTAAGAAAATCTCAATTATGATAGAAATTTCTAATGAAGACAATAGCATGGTTATAAAGAAGATAGATATGAAAATAACTTGCTGAAATTTCTAGTTATAATGTAGACAAAATAGGGCAATTTTTATGTTTTATTTATATTCATTCCTTTGTTTTTCATAATAAACCATATTTACTATATATATATAATTATAGGCTATATGAATTTGCTTCTAGCACGATCCTTAATTTTTAAAATTATTTTGACAAATGTTTTTACAGAATTTATTAGCAATCATTGAATAATTAATTTTGTTCTAGAATAATTATAGCCAACCGACTCACTTGATGATTCTCAGTAATGTAAATGTCTCCTGGCCACGTTACGAGCATTGCATAGGACAAGTCTCTGCTGGGACTGCCACCTTAGAGCCTCTAGACATGCTCTGATATTTTGAAAGCTTTAAAATTACGATTTTTAAAAAAGTAACTTTTCCCCTGTTAAGTTTCATTAATTTTTAATTATTCATTTATATATAAAAGATTAATTATTATTTGTTATATTTATATTAATTTTATTTTTGATTAGATATACAAATTAGGAGAATGAATTGTCAGATATCACATTGTTCTGACTAGAGAATTGTCAACTATTCTATGCCGAAACCTACCTTAAAATTTCTCCCAGAGTAGTGTTGTGATGTACCAAGGCCATGTCCAAAAACTTATCTGCCATTTTAAAGTGCAAGACACAGAAATCAAAGCTAGAATCCAACAATGGCAACCCATTGTAAGGAGCTGATGTACATAACTGCATGAGTTAAGCGCAGAATAGAGTGAGGCGGGGCGCAGTGCAGACGGTGGGTAGGTGAGAGTTTTACAGTCTGCTAATACATGATTGTATTACTAGTTTAAATGAGAGATTTGGCGCTGGATTCTAGTGTCTTTGCAGTTAAAAACGGCAGATATTTTTTTGTACACGTCCTTTGTACATAACAACTCTTCTCTGGACGAAATTTCCAGATAGGTTTCAGCATGCAACAGTTGACAGTTCCCTCATGAGTATGATGTTTGCGAAATGTGGGTAGTGAATTATTTAGCTTTTTAATATCAAATTACCTTGTTTCTTTAATGAAACATATGCAACATATGTTATGGACGTAATATGTAGATCTTTGTTTCATCATCTATCATTTCTAGTACCTCGTACATTTAATAATATACATAGTGGAAGTAATATATGTATGCAAATTTTAAATACATATTCCTTGGGACATATAAAAATAAAATGTCTTATAGACTTGGTATTTTTTGATTCCATGGTATAGGCTAAATTAAGGAGATTTCAATTTTATATTTGTTTCTAATATAACACAATCAGAATTAATAGACATTTTATCAAAAAATACCAAAAGGAAAAGTTATTCCAATTCATGTCCCTTATGTAGTATGTGAAAATCGGATCAGTATTTGCCATAATTTTGAAATAAAGTCAGTACTATTAAAATTATATTTGAAGAGAAAAATAATATGCTCAGACTGGGGTTTGAACCCCAGTAAAATTAATTTTGAAACACTGTTGAGATCACCATGTAAAAGTCAAAAATATAAAATCGGTATCTGAGATCTCGTCGTCCTCAACTATTGAATGCTGTGAAATAATCAGAGGTCTTTTGAAACATATGTGATGCATTTTTTCAAAATCTTATCTACTTCAAATCTAGTTTGAGCCATCAAGTAATTTATTACTTCACAATATTAGTAGTTATTGTTCCATTTGGATATATTTTTCTGAAAAAGATTCTAAATATTTTACTTTTAAAACCAGCATCCATACAATCATAAATTTATATGATGATAATTAGTTATAGCTTCTGAAAATCAGGTATCTATAGCAGAATGAATATGTAGATATCAGGTTTTGAAAAAAACACAACTTCTGCTTCTGGAATTGTACTAACTTTTTGCCAAACATGTAATATAATCAAGTCATCAATTTAATACAATCGACAAGGTCTTATCGGTTAAAAAAACAACTAAAAAATCAATATTCTAGAAGAACACAATTCTAGAAGAAATTGAGATAATAAAAGAAGCCCAGAACATGCAATTATTAAATGAGAATACACCTAGCGACTGATCCCTCTATATAAAATCCTGATTGGTAACAGATAGTACCAAAATGTTAAAATATTCAATAAGTTTTTTTTATAAATACAATAGGAAGTAACATTAAAAGATGTTTGTTTAATAATTAAAACATTTTGTCTGTTCATTCTTATCTCTTAGAGTAGTTTTTGTTGAACATATGTTTCAGAGTTTCTTAGCCCCATCGTCAGCGATTAAAGACACTAAAACATATGTTCGACAAAAAACAACTCTAAGAGGTAAGAATGAACAGACAAAATGTTTTAATTATTAAACAATGTCTGTAATCGCTGACGATGGGGCTACGAAGCTCTGAAACATAGGCTATGTTCGACAAAAACAACTCTAAGAGATAAGAATGAACAGACAAAATGTTTTAATTATTATTCAGTAAGTATCTGATAATTGAAATAAGTACCTGATAATTCAGATATATCGGGTACTTATTTTAATATTTTAATACGTAACCTCAATGGTGCTTTACAATGAATTTTAAAAGATAGTACCATTCTACAAGCAGAAGATGAAACATGTTTCAGATGTCTGGGAAAGCTGACGATAAAACAGAATTGTTTTGAAACATGTCCAAGAACAAATCAACATTAATATTGAGGTAAGATGTCCAGACCAAAAATAATATAATTAAAATAACCTCAAAATATAACTTCCTAAAATTAAATATTATGTTTCAGAAGGCCTACTGAATATTTGACAGCATTCAATAGTTGAGAACAACTGCTATCTCAGGTATCAATATTATGAAATAAGTCACAAAAAAAACTTCTGCATAAAAATAAAACCAATGTAACCATTTATTGGTGACCCAAAATACATATTTTGATGATATTAACCCAAAAATTCAAAGTTAAAATTTGTACTTGTATTAGTTCCATGTGTATAGTATTAAACATATATTAATTCACAGATCTTAGGTAAAGTTACCAAACAGAAAATACCAGAATCCTCATATATGGCTTTAAGCTAAGTTAGAATTATGTGCTTTAGAGATGCTTTTGGGATAAATGCATTTGTGCTTAATATATGTTAAATTTATATAAAATTCCAATGATTATATACTGAACAATTAAATGCAGTCATTTGTTAAAATTGATCAGTATCTTAAAATAGATAATCATTGTGAATAATATTTAATGTTCTCTAACAATGTTAAATTGTGCACGTTCATTTAATAACATTGCTTCAGTGTTTGTTGATTCAGTTGTCGACTAATGAGTGTATCCACTGTGTTATGCTCAGGATTTTGTAAACACTGATTTATTTTTAATCTAACCATGATTAATTATGAGACATGTTCCACATTATATTAGAGTTTCTAGCTGAAGTAGTTATATTTTAATAATAATTATTAACAGTTATGTCCCACGCCGTAGCCGAGTGGTTAAGGCAGGAAGCCTTGGTGCAGAGCTACAGTACTTGCACTGGTTCGAGTCTCCATGGGGGAAGAAATTTTCTCATGGTATTTCGGCCAGTATGGGACCGGTGCCCACCCAGCATCATGAGGCATTTGGATAGCTATAATAAGTAGTGGCTCCAGGTTGAGAAAACCAGCTATAACGACTGAGGGACTCGACATGCTGACCACATGTCACCCCTTCATGGCTGATGATCATCTACCTCTGCGATTGACACATGTGGATGTGAGGCCAACAACTGGCTGGTAGGCTAAGGGCCTTCTAGGCCTGTCACGCCAAGAGAGAGAGTATTAACAGTTATAGTGATTTGAGGAGAAGAATGCAGTTTAACTTAGGACGTTTGTCAAGGAATATAGCTAGCCTCTCATGGTTTGTGAGGGAGAACTGAATGTTAACATATTTAGCAAATCATTTCATATATTTGCTAGGCAGATTTCTTTGAATGTTTCATAGTTAAAAGTTTTTACCTTGATTTGTTGAAATTTAACGTATGGGGATTTTAAACTTTTCTCCTTAAGAGGATGTGTATAGAATCTTCAACATTATAGTACAATTCTGTGTTTTAATGTTTTAACAATTTAGTTTAGTGGATTAGCCTATAGGAAATAGAATATAAGTGGAATATATACTCGTGCATACTTACCTTTAATAAGGTGCTTCAGTACTTACATTTTGTGATAAGTAATTGTGACAAATGGAGTGATTACTTCAATTAGTACAAATCTTTTAGCTTTCCTTTCTATGGTTAGTTTGTACTTTGCATTTTCCTTTCTATAGTTGTGATTATTTGTAAATGTGTAAAGTTTAGATTTAAGAAAACACATGCATTTATTCTACTTCTTCACACGCTTTTATATTCAAATTTGTTTGTTCCTTTTCTTCTATAACCTTTCCTTTTTCTATCATTTTTGCATGCCTTTATTATTATTGTTGTTATATTATTTGTTATTATTTTTATTATCACAGTCTGGCCCATTAGTAATAATAACTAATTGAATGTAAAATATGAACTGTATAAGTTGTATTAGATGAGACTAAGTGAGCGGGCCTTTATTGAGAAGTTTAACTCCATGATCCACATGCCTTTTTATGTATTTTGTAATGCAGGATTTGCCAGTTTAATTTACCATTTATCCAAACTTCAAAAAAGAGGAAAAAAAGAAATTCTTAATTTTCTTTTTACAAATGCACCAGGTTCTCATTTCAACATTTCCGGTGTTCTCTCCTGGCATGGCATACTTGTAACCCACTTCTGAGGTTGGGGCGCCTGGAATGTGGGGTTATGCTGCCCCGATGATATGAGAGTTGATATGATGCACCAGGAGAGGCCTTGAACTAAACTTAAGCTAATTAGACGAATATGATATTGATGACAATATTGGCCAGATGGTGTTCGGGGACCGTTCGGGCCTTATATTTTCCTGACATTTATCTTAGAGGTGAGGAAAAACCTCACCCAGGAAACTTGTCCCAACCGGGGATCAAACCTGGGCCTGCTGCGTGACAAGGCAGCACACTACCTCGAGACCACAGTGGTGGAAAATTATTTGCATCATTTTGATATTAGTAAACACATTTTAATTTATCTTTTTAAAGTTTGGATAAGTCATAAAATTAATTGGAAAATAACATACCAGTATTACAGAAGCAGATAGGCTGTATAAGGTTTGGAATCTAACATTATCTAAATTAATTTAAATTTTATTGAAATCTTTATAAGAGATTTTGAAATAAACCAAAGATCTTATATACCAAAGATAAACTTACTTTACTAGTCATTTTTAATTGGGAGGTTTTTCTATTGGTACTCATTTACTAATAACTTTACATTTCAGTAAACATTAGATGAAGAAGATATATTTTTTTTAAACTATTCTTAAATAGGAAGCAATTTTTTATAAGGACAATTATTTACTGAAATAAAAGTGACATTTTAAATTAAGCCAAAAGTTGGAGATTCATTGTACAGATTTGGCTGGTTGGTGTCTTGAGATGTATGAACAGATTATTATATTTCAAATTAAATCCAAGTATAGGTTAATTTGATTGGAAATGAGTTTCTTTCAAAATCTCTACATTACCCTGAGAAGAATAAATGTTAGTAACTGATCAAAGTAAGGATCTGTAAATAATGCCTAGATTAGAATTTTGTCCCTACATTTTTTAATGGTAGGGAGGATACGTACAATTTTATTGGGTGCCATTGTAGCCAATTATTAGTAAATTATTATTTTAATCCTGGAAATTTTTAATATAATTGTTTTCAAATTATTTACATTTTATCCCTATACTATTTTAAATTATGATTTTTTGATAATGATTATTATAAACTACTTTTCTTTACTGTGCTTCTTGCTAATGGGCTAAACTCTTCTTCGCTTGCTGTTAGAGATCTACTGTGTATATACATGTACATACAGTTATAATTTTTAGATTATGTTTAATGTTTGCTTAATTTAATGAATGCCTTCTTGCACATACAGCATTAGATGAGCGTGATAAAACCCAGATAACAAATATTGTTATACAGTAGTCTTAAAATATTCAGTGGTTATTTATTAAAAAAAAACTTTACTGGTGAGTGACTTTCCCATTTTTTATAAAAATAATTTTATTCATAAAAAGATAACTTTCTTTTGTGAGAGACTATCACCATTTTTATCTATAATATTCCCGTTTTATTAAGAATAATTTTTATTCATAAAAAAAGGTAATTTTCTTTTGTGACAGACTATTCCCATTTTTACTAAGAGCCATTTTTTTAAAATAAAAAGTGGAACTTTCTTTTGTGAGAGACTTTTAAAAGAGTAATTTATTGTATTGTGTTTCATGTGTGGACAAAAAAACATTACCCACATGTCCTCGTCAGCTGTGATGCTTGGCTGCTTTCATGATACTTAAAACTATGTAGCACTGTAACATTCAATTGTTTTAGAGTTGAGCTGCTCTTGTTCTTGGCTTCCCTATGTGGCCCTTATGGAAGAACAAGAAGCAATTCTCTTTTATACACATACAGTCATCTAAATGAGCAGCATAATTTAATTTCTTTGACTCACACTTTTCTGGTGACCTGTCACTAAAGACATTAATATTGAAGGCATATTTCGGGTACAATAGAAATATTAACTCTGGGTTATAGCTTCCATTTTTGCAATATGCTAGCGTAATATTATTGACACTGCTTTGAGATATAACTGGAGAGAAAAAGTCTGTCTCAACCGGGATTTGAACCCAAGATATCAAACTTTAAGCACTGATATATATATCCAATTGTGCTACTTAGGCACTCCAGGAGAAGACATAAATCTTTAATTAAATTATTTTTAGTCTGTTCATCTTACCTCAATTTAATGTTGATTTGTTCAATCAACATTAATATTGAGGTAAGATGAACAGACTAAAAATAATTTAATTAAAATAACCTCAAAATATTACTTCCTAAAATAAAATAATAATTACATAAATCTTTGTCTGTTTGAAATCCCCGTGTACCCCTTGTTAGTGAACTTGTATTCACATTACAACAGGGTTGCTTTTACTAAGAAGACATTATGATGGGAATTTATTTAGTGCCATATCAGCCAATTATTTATACAGACTGATTCATAATTCCTATTACAGACTTCTAGGGGTTGTAGAGGGCACTTAGTAGATAAAGTTTTGATAAGGAACCCATGTCCGGAAACGTACCATTTCGATGTAAAATAAGTTTGCAGTTCGAAACACAATGGGTTGATATTGTGTGTATCATGTTTCAGAATAAGTATTACATCTTCTAAGGGTTGTACTACAAGTACCAGTTCATTGCACAAAGTGTACCTGCGACACATGTTTACATACACACACCCCACAAGACATAGTGTGTGGTCAACAATTTCTACTGTCGCAAGAATTCATTCAAGAAGATCTTCCTTCGACTCGACAGGTGTAGTACAACCCCTAGAAGTCTGTAATACTTATTCTGAAACACAAGACACACAATATCAGCCCAATGTGTTTCGATCTTCAAACTTATTTTACATCAAAATGACACGTTTCCAGACATGGATTCCTTATCAAGACTTTTATCTACTAAGTCCCCTCTACAACCCCCAGAAGTTTGTAATATGATTATGAATCACCCTGCATACTATAAGGGTATATGAGCCTTCATTCTACAACGACAAAAGTTACTCATATGAATAAAACTTTACACTTCAAAACTATGAAACTTTGGAAATTGATCTGGGTTTTATCAGTTTAAAGAATGAAACATCATGCTTCAAAATATATTATTGTAACTTTTTACTTCTGTTACAGCAATTATCATTATTTAATTATGTATATTAATTTTTTTTTTAAGTCCACAATCTCAAATATTTAAATTAAAACAAGAGACTACAATTTATCATTATGTAATTATATATATTAATTTTTTATGTCCACAATCTCAAATAATGAAATTAAAATAAGAGGCTAGAATAATAATAATGACAATGACGATATTGCACCGTCCCATCATCTTCAAACTTGTCTCCGATTCTTGTTATTGTTACCCTTCCATCCAACATCGTTGCACTTCAACAATATTCTCCACTTTCAAATAACACTTCAGTATGCACTTATATTCATCAAATGATAATCTCGCCGCCATTGTTGTTCATAAAGACGTGAAGATCGATGAATGTGTTGCTATCCTTTTCCAGTGCCCTGTGGATCAAACACAACAAAAATTATATTTCTGTCTCATTTCATTGCTGAGAAATAATGTTTCAAAGAGTGTATACATCAATTTAAGACACTCTGTGTGTAACTTACATAGTATTTTGCTCCTAGAATAAATCAATAAAATATTAGAATATTATCTTTAATTTTTCCCAAAATATAATATAAATTCTAACTTAAAAATAAATATCGGTATCACAATTTTTATATCAATTTAAGGAAATTAGGATAAAAATTTAGACAGAGTGAAAATGAAGATATCTATCAGCAGTCCATGCTTTGGCCAACTATACCCATAAGAAAATTCCAAATATTTTATTTTAGAGAATATTTATTGGGCTCCTAGATGAATTTAGACATATCACAGAGTACCAGAGAAGAAAGTGGACAAGTTTTATGTACATGCCACAAGAGGCGCTAGTGTATAACAACTAACGACATCTAAATTTTTTCGATTTTTTTTCTGGTACTAATATGAAATTCAGCAATGTCTGGTGGTGAAATTATGAATTATAATTATATAATGCCATCTGGCGAATAATCATGGAATTGAACTTTTATAGGAATAAATAACATATTAATGGTATCTTTACCTTGTCGTGGTGGAGTGGCTTGCGTGCTTAAATGATCCCGATTTTAAGTTTTGATAGTATATAATTTTTACAGTACCGTCTACATAGAACGAAAGGATAGCAGTTAAAAAAATTTAAATTTACAAAATGGCTAATTTCCCATAATCCCGAGTGAACATGCCGTGTGCCTTGCATTTGTTTTATTTAGTTACATATTCTGTTACTACGAAACAGCGCTACCATAATAGTTTGCTCATTGTAGTTCATCGTAAACGACTGACATTTTTTTAGATGTCACTATACTCAGTTTTCCCTCTATTCGAAGTTTCTCTATGGGAGTGAATGGGTAAAGAAAAATATCCACCTCTCTGCTGCTCAGGTTTGAATCTGGGTTTTCCAGCTCATAGTCAGATCCTTTTCCACCTGAGCTACTAGCAAACTTTTTACAGTTGTAGGCCATTTATACACTATTTGTGCTTGTATTTTCGGTATTTGTACAGTTATATGCTGGTATTAATATTATTTTTATTTGAGTTTGTGGACTTAACTGAGTTTTGTTAAATTTTGTGCCTTGTGCATTTGACTCATTAATTGTGTTGCTAAATTACCAATCATTAAGCTTTAAAAAATAAATAACATTAATAGTCTCGAATGCTTGTTGGGTGGCTACCCTCATGAGAAAAAAATTAAATCCCTGGTAGTTAGGCTTCTGTTATAAAGCAAATGTAGTGTAAATATTGGTAAAAATATTCCTCTTAGAACGAATTACGCATTGTCACATGAGCATAATTTAAAATTACTAATCATAAAGAAAGAATGAATCAGATCTATAAAGTATATTTATGTGTTTTATCTAATTAAAAGATAATTGTTCTCATCTACCAGAACAGTTTTTATCCCCATTTTGAGAATGCTAGTCAGACATGCTAACCGTTAGACCACAGAAGCAGTCAGATATGTTTAATAAAAATTCTACAATGGGAATTAACATTATGAGGCAAATCAGAATTTGTATAAGAGAATCTAAAAAAACTTTTTGTATCTCATCTCATAAAACTCTGTGATTCTCAAAGGACCATTTTCAGAAGCTATTGCTTCTGGAGTCCACTGCTGTGGTCTCGAGGTAGCGTGCTGCCTTGTCACACAGCGGGCCCGGGTTCGATCCCCAGTCGGGGCAGTTTTTCTGGGTGAGGTTTATATCGGGGTTTTTCCTCACCTGTAAGACAAATGTCAGGAAAACTTTAAGGCCCAAACGGTCCCCAAAATCATCACCATCATCATCCTTATCATTACCATAATCATCATCATCCTTCACCGGTGTGGAAAGCAACGGGAAGCTACCACACCTACAATTCCCTAGTAAAGCTGCAAGCATAGCATGAAAATGCTATGATTGCAGTGAAGGACCTACCTTCGGGCAGAATTACTATGGATGGATGGATTGCTTCTGGAACTGGTCCTATGAGAATTGCAGTTTTTTATGAGGTGAGAATGTAAAAAGTTGTTTTCGACTCACTTATATAAATAGTCAAATAGGTTTCAAGGTTATATTTAAATATTAATAATTTCCAATATTTGACAATATTGTTTTGAAAAAAAAATTAATACTTGAACCAGGATTAAAATCCTGGACCTCTGGTTTTATGCACCATTCAAGACATAATACAAATGTCATCTATTGGTAGTGCCATCTATCTGCCTTCAAATGATTGGAGAATTGTACAGTACGATCAGTATAGCACTGGACAGCAGACGCGGGGATTTCACTATACACTGCTGACACACTCGCAGCAGGTAACTGACAGCATAGGATCGCGGTTGATACAACCACACACATTTTCGTAACTATTTTACAAATTATCATACTTACCAACCTTATTGAAGCAGGTGCTGGAACTGTTCGCCTTCGTTGTCCATACATTTTTTGACACCTCTTTATAAAATCTGTTGTACAGATTGAACATGACGGAATTTTTACACCCGGGAATCATGTTTCAGAAAGTCTTCGTACTTGGCTGGCAGACTGAGTTAACAAATATTGATCATAAATAAATACACGTTGTTCAGTAAAAAAATTATTAGCCATTATACAGTTTACACATATACACACGTCATTCAGTTTACACTTATACATGCTTGTTTTATAAGATACAAATTTTAAAATTGAAATAACTTACACATACGACATTCAGTGCACAAGGAAAAGTGAGTGAGCACCTTATCCACTCGAAGCATACAATCTGACTGCGATCATGAATGCATAGATGTGCTTGTATACTGCTGAGTTTGTGCACATTTCAAGTCCCGTGTCTGCATGTGTAAGTCTTCGTCACCGCACAGCACAAACCCCGCGTCTGCTATCCAATGCTATACTGATCGCACTGTATATGAGGAAAGAAATGTTGACATTTGAATTGTGTCTTGAATGGTGTAAAGGATTACATACTGTGCATAGAACCAGAGGTCCGGGTTTCGAGTCCTGGTTCAAGCTTTAATTTTTCTTTAAAAAAAGTCAAATAGGTTTTTCAATTAATGTAAAAATGACCTATGTTCCATTCAAAGTACAAAATCAAATTTCCTTATTTAATAATAAAATCTCTGAAGTACAAATCAATTTAAACTTAGCAAAGACTAAAAAGAAATAATATTGTTGATAGAGATAATCTTAATTTAGACTGAGACACAATTTTTGTTGTGAGAATTAGGAAGTATTTGTACTATTTTGAACCTTAGTTAACGTAGTGGTTAAGGCACTGCATTACAAGCCAGAAGGTTGAGGATTCAAGTCCCGGTGGGGTCAGGATTTTTAAACTAACCCAAACTTTCTGGCAGCACTATGGCCCTGAGGTCTACTCAGCCTCTAATGAAAATGAGTACCAGGCGCTTGTTCTGGGGGTAAAGGCGGCCATCACCGTCACGCAGGGCTGACATTAAGTGCCGATTGTCCAGAAAAAGTGGGAGCCTTAACCTTCCACTACCCCAAGGGCCTCCTGAGGCCTGTAGTGGGATTACATTACTTTACTTTAGTTAACATAATATTGCTTGGTCTCATCTCAGTTAAATTATTCATTATCTGATTTCATTGAGCAACAAAAATACTTTTTTTGTCTCAGAAAGAAAAATATGTGATTCTGATAGTGTTTTTGCTCCTGAATTCAAATATGATATCGGTTTTTCTCCATCACACAAGGTTTCTGAGAGACAGGCACATATAATTTCAAACACTTTAATATTTTCTACATTCGTAACTACACAATATTCGAACATTCGGACTCACCTAGAAAGTAAGAAATAACGATTTTCTGCTATATTTCGCCTGTGGAGCATCCCTCTTGATAGTCCATCAATAATCGGCCAGCATATTAGGATTCCATTTGCCTTGATATCTCTTTTCCACAGCTGAAATGTCTTGATGAAAGTGCTCCCCATTTTATTTTACAATGGACAAATTGATAAAAAAGTTTATTAAAAAAATAATTATTTAAATCCGTCGGCCGCAGTGGACTAGTGGTTATGCTCCTTGCCTCTGGTCCCGATGGTCATGGGTTGAAACCCGGCCAGGGTCGATGGATTTTTTAGGATGGAAAAATCCAATGAGCAAGTCCTCCAGGAGGAACTTTAAGTCATGGGTCCCGAGTCTGAAGATTTTCAGGCTCGTAAAAAATCCTTAAGCCTGAATGAAAAGGCATCTATGCAAAATTTACCGAATTTTCCCTTCCTAGTACTACCTTGGTTTCCTAGATGTCAGTATGATGCGGAACGCCGACCACGGACCACTCAAAATGGCATCTATACGAAAACAAATGTAACTAAATTAGTATGGTTCAAAGTTTTCCCTGTAGGGGGAAAGCGCCTAAATCTCTATAAAGGGAAAACATGGGCTTACAAAAAAAATTGAAATTGAAATTTAAAAAAAAGCTGTGGGTGATGGAGAAATTCCAAATACATATTTGAAAACACAATATAAAACTGCATTAAGTACAACTATTGGTACTGATGAGACAAAAATCATGTTGACCAGTGTCATCTTATATCTATCTATCTGTTTGGTGGCACTTATCAACAATCAGAAACATTTTCTTGCCTCTTTTCCTTCATTACTTTCTTCCATCATATCTCACAATCCATTTATATCAGGGATCTTGAACTTTTTTTTTTTGCTGCAGAAAATTATTTTGAATCTCTGTCATGCTTTTAGGTTGCTTATATCTTCATATTCATATATTTTCTATACCTCATGACATTATCCTAACCTTTTTGCTCAATTGGTTTCTCTGTATTTTCAAGCTGGAAAAATGTAAATTGATAAATGGAAGTATTTTTTTATATTCAGAACTCCATGGGTTTGTAATTGGAGTAGGTGCTAACTTACCTTTTTATAAATATTATTGTGGCTTTTATTGTTTTCTAAATTGTAACAGATTCAAAATATTTATGGGTTAAAAATTTTGGTTGATAGCTACTGGAAATGCCACTGTAAATATCATAAGTTACAGTAATTTAAAAAATTCAGACTTTTTTATATAATTTTCTTACAATTCATGATTATCATGCACATTTTCATTGTCACATGTATATAAATAAATCTGCATGGGACGTATTTTGTTTTTAGCATATTATCATCTAGATATATTTCCAATATCCCTACTGTTTTTTTTCTATTTACATATGAATAAATCACATATTTCACTTTTTCCAATTGTTTATAGATGCACATTATTGTATAATACAATGCACATTATAATATATTTACAGTGTAGAGATTTAGAGACAGCCTGTATAGAATTGTATTTTTAGAATTCTTCTGCCTTTGTAGATATTACACAATTTATTACACTGCACATAGCAATTCACACTTACAGTTATATTATTAAAGTCTAGATGCAAGTTTATTTATTCCTAAGCTTTATTATTATAAAGTATAAATTGTTTAGATCTTTTTAGAACAAATTTATCCTAATACTGAAAGTAATTTCCAGGATGAGATTCTATAACACAGGCAAGTTTTACATGCAGTAATGATTTCTTTTTAACATTGTAGAATTAAATGAGTTGCTGTTATTTTTGTTCTAATGGGAATAGTTACAAGTATTGTTATTAACAGGCTTTACAGCTTTATATGTTTCATTAGTGTTTTTTTTTTCTCTGTACAGGTCTCACTGGAACCAAGTAGTTTTTACTTATGATTCTACTGTCATGTTGTGGCCTTCTGAACTGGTCTCTATTGTATTATATAGTTCAAATAAGCGACAAATTTAATACACATATAATTGGTTGGATACCCATTTTATCACTTTTGAAGATTGCCACAATATGTGGAAACATGAGCAAAAATTACTTGGATACAGCAAGACCCAGTTAATAGAAAAATTCTAATGAAGACATGAATCATAGAAATCTTCAGATTTTTTATTTGTGTGTTACAGTTATGTCCCCCCCCCAAAGCCTGTTCTAAATTACATCACTCCCAATTCTTCTAATCTCTTTTAATATTATTCAGTTACTTTAGGCCTTCTCTTATTTCTTTTGGTTTATTTTAACATAATAATGGTTAGCATCTCATGTTATCTTATAAAATTAATCACATTAGTATAAATAACCATTCCTTATTTTAGGAAATCACACTATGAGGTATATTCACTTAGGTAGAATTTTTTATCACTCACCTGATATTGTTCTTCTTATTTGACTATAAACTAATTTTGGAACATAGTTTCTGTTCCATCCTCAGTATCGTCACAATCGTTATTCTGTCATCTTGAAGAACCGTCCTTCGCTCCTTTCATTGGCAGACTGAAAAACCTCAAAACCAGTTGATTCTCCCCGGGAATTTTAAAGTTTATCAATTTCTTCTTTTTCTCTTTTGAATGTGGATCTTAAAGAAGAAATTGATGAACTTTGAAATTCCCGAAACCTGGTTTTGAGGTTTTTCAGTCAGCCAATGGAAGGAGTGAAGGACGGCTCTTCAAGACGACAGAACAACGGTCATGACAATACTAAGAATGGAACAGAAACTATGTTCCGAAACTAGTTTATAGTCAGATAAGAAGAACAATATGTGGTGAGTGATAAAAAATTCTACCTAAATAAATAACCATGTTTCATTATTCAAGACTAAAAGTTAAAATTCTGAACTTGGTTTAAATGGATAGATATGTGATGATATTGTATTTTGTAGTTCAAGTGACAATGAAATTTGATACACATGATTGATTATTGGATTCCCATCTTACTTTGAATTACAGAAAACTGTTTAACCTAAATGTCACATCCAAACTTTAGAGTAGGCCTATCTTTAGTGAGAAAATCTAGGCAAGCAAACATTACTGAAACATTTTTTTTTTTTTTAATCTCAGAATGTTTTTGATATAATTGCACTGGGTCTACTGTGTTCTTGTTGTAGAGTTCATACACATTTAATGATTTGTTTAATTTATTTCTTATTATTTTATAGTTTTATAGCTGTTTAACTATACCATTTGTTTAAATAGTAATAACATTTTTTTGGTATTCTTCATTATTCAGTATTTCCCTTTTAAATTGATATTAAGAATCAAGTTCAGTTTAACTCAGATAATTAAGATTCATCTGATTTTGAAAAAAATAAAGTTCTTTTTTTTTCTTCTAATTATAGGATACATTATATAATTTAAATTTAAAGACTTCTGGTTTAAAAAAAAACAAAAACAATTTTCTATCAAGTAGTACTATAGCATACATCATATAAAGTTAATTTAGTGAGGTACATAAATTTCAGCTTAATATTTCTGACATTGAGGGCCATGGTTTGTTCAGAAGGAATTCAATTTATTGATATCCTCATTTCATGTTGTTGAGACATTCTTTGGTGTATGGATTTTCATTACTGGTTAGGCAGGTGATATTACCCAGAGCTGGTGATAAAAGTCAAGGGAAGAAAAAGGCAAGAATGAGTTAATTGAAAAATAAAACCTTGAATTCAAAGATAGGAATAAATGGGCCAAAAATTTGCCTAGAGATCTCCTATTTTAGGCCTGAGGTTATTTTACTTGTCAATCTACAACATAGGACACAAGGGTTTATTTCATTCCAAAAGTAGTCTTAGATTTTTATTCCTTAAAAAATCCCAACCCTGAAATAGTATATATTTTATATTTAATGTTCTGCCATTTGATATATTGTTTATTCACTGTGCAATAAGATATATTGGGAATGGAATATGGTCCTCAAATCTAGGAATATTAAAGTTTAATCTCATACAACAAAAATAAAACCTCAGTCAATTAAAATTTGTATTTACTTTGTTAATTAGTACAACTAGAAAAGACTTAGTTTTTTAAATTGCAATATTCATGACAAAAAATATCATACTAATGATGAAAATTAAAAATTAAAATATTGACCTAGGCTCTCACGGCCAGATTTCATATTATGATCTGTAGACATTATTCATGCTTGTTGGCTTTGGTCTTGAGGTTTAGAATTACCTGATGTTACACCAGAGATTGGCCCAGCATCTTCAAGCCAATCCTTGAGGATGCTGGATGCAGTATTTGGCAAAATGTCAGGGAATTCTAAAAAATCACGGCCATGGCCAGTATGCCTGAAAAATGTCTACAGATCATAATATTAAAAAAATTAAGTTTATCCCAGTTACAATTGATATAAAAATAAAATAAACATAAACACATTAAAAAATAGATTATTCAAAAGTTAAGATTTATAATTCGATAAATGAATTTATATAAATGTGTGTGGTAGCCACCCCGATTGCCATGTGATATTGTTATTGTATACGCAGCAGCGGAACGTAGCTCGTGGCGTGGTGGCTGGCTCGTGCCAGCAGCTTGCTTCCTGTTGCTGGCTCTGTTAGTAGCCTTGATGCTGCATGGCTCCCCTTGTGCCACTTCGCACCATCGCTTGTTTTCCCCACCGCAACTCGTGGCAGCTGCAGCCGCCGACAATGGTAACGCCCCTGATCACCAGTAAGCAGATAAACAAACAAAAAAGAAAAACTCATGTGTGGCGTTCAATTTTGAATAGTGATGGGCTCAACATTTTATACTTACGGGCAGGCAGATCTTATTATAATTATTTACCATATATTTCTGAATATAAAGGATAACTTGTACCCAATTTATATCGAAATGCTTTTTATTTTGTGTATTTGTTACATTCTTATGTGTATGTTCCCAAAATTATGTTTCTTTGTGTTAAAAGATTTCAAATAAAATTATTTTTACCTCACCTCATATCCTGTCTTCTATATAGACCGGTTTCAAAATCTAGGCAGTTTCACCATCAGTAGTTTTATGACTGATTAATGATGATGAAACCACCTAGGTTTTGAAACTGGTCTAAATAGAAGATACAATACGATATGAGGTGAGGTAAAAAGAATGGTATTTTAAATTAAAGCCCATAGTGATATTTCCTGTACTAGTTCAACATTAAAGGATATTTACCAAATATATTATTTCACCTTTTACAATAATTGTGTGTCGTATCTGGTTTATTGGCAGTACCAGAAATGTGTTATAACTTGAGTTGGTATTAATCACAATAAATAGCACTGTAATAAAAAGTGTTTGAAATAAGCTACAATGAATATTGCTAGGATTTTTATCACTTGGACATTACTTTCAACAAATCATCTCTGTAGAATAGAGAAAAAACGTATTTGTGCTTACTAGTTGGAATATAAGCTTAATTAATTGTAATCTATATTTCAGATGTTAGGGATAATTGTATATTTGTAGTTTTCCTTATGGGAAAGGGATGTATCATTTGTCATCAATAATCTTAAAACACATACTAAATACATAAACAGTATATAGTATGTGTGTGAATATATAGGGTTTTCTGAAAAAGTTCCAAGTTCCAATAATTATAGAGGAGATAGATTAGATATAATGAAAACAAAAATAAGATAGTGGTTCTGAACTTAATATCTTGTGAATTATTGCTTATTTTGTAAGAGCGGCCTATCTTTTACTCTAAGTGCTTTGGCATTAAACAAAACGGAAAGCCCATTCTCCTGACCTTAACTTTTCAGATTTTCGACTGGGAACATGTAAACGGCAAATTGTATGCAGTCCCCATAAATTATGTTCATACACTAAATTTAAGTATAAAATTATAAAATATTTACCTAAAAGGTCCGTCTCCTCAACTTTATTAGTTATTTATCTGTAGCGCTTTCGGGACTAGTCCCATCATCCTGCAGATAAATAACTAATAAAGTTGAGGAGACGGATCTTGTAGGTAAATATATTTTATAATTTTATACTTTAATTTTGAATAATACCTCAACGAAACATATCATGAATCTTATAAAAGTTGATCATACACTAAACGAAACACATGTTCACTGTCATACAATCCATCAGACTTAGGATGGAAGATTGCATTGCAATGGATAGGGAGGTTATATTGAGCGTATGTTGTGAAGATTAAGTCAAAGACAATCCCGATAATTGATACAGGTCGTAAAAAATAGATAAAACTCAGCAGATATTAAGTTCAGGACCAACATTTATAGGAATTTTTTTTTTTGCTTATTTTGTTTTATACTACCTGCTTGTAAATATTGGAACTTTTTTTCTCTTAACACTCTGTATAAAATGTGTGAACAGTATAAGCTGCCAACATGATATAGATAGTATATTTCAGTTTCTCAGGCTATATAATGTAGTAATATTTTTTACTTGTATACCAGTGTATCATCAGTGAATTGCAAAAAGGTGCCAAGTTACATTTTTGTAAAATTCATATGTATATATTATATATATTTCTGGACTTTAATGATGTGTGCTGTAAAATGGTGCCAACTTAATATTCAGTCATTTATCTCAAACTACTGAATATTGATTTGACAACTTTTTTGTAGCAATACAAGCCCTAAGGACAGGAAGACATCTTAAAAGACTGCTAGATAAGGCCAAAACAGGTCTACAGAGGCCTAATTCATGATGGATGATGACTTTTTTGTAGGGCATGGAGATCTTCCATCAAGAAAAGTCTAGAATGATCACCATATTTAGGCTTTTCCACTTTTTTGTGAGTCATCTTAGAAAATATCCTCTATCTTGCTACTAAGTCCATCTTTACGTGGTCTAGCTGTTTAAAAGCATTGACAACGCAATGTGTACAAAAATGTAATTTGGAACTTTTTTTTTTAATTCACAGACGCTGTATAATTTCTAAAACCCTATCCTTTTAGAATTAATAATAGTCTTTATAGAATCCTTAAATCAATTTATGATTGAAGATCAATATTTTTACAATAAAAATGTATCGTAGTGTTTTTTCATAGTTAAATATGGGAAATAATATAATGAGGTTCTTAATTCATAAATTAATGAGTCATTTTTACATCTTACCTCATATTTCATGTTTCTTGAAAACTAGTTCCCATGTTTAAAGAGTCATGAAACATGAGGTAAGATGTAAAAATGACTCATTAATTTACAAAAAGTCTAATATTTGTTTAAATTCTTGGGTAAATTTGCTGCCAAGCTTATGTAAACACAACAGAGGGTTACAGAAATTATCTTAGTTTGACATCAAGAATATTTCCTCCATTTTGCTAGAACAGTGACCTCTAGATTAAATGATACTGCTTTATCCTAAAAAAAATCCTGAGAAACCAGAATATTTACATAGAAATTTAATTACATTTTTATTCATTCATGCCATATCTCCAGTACTTTTGGCCTCTATTTTGTTTAAATGTTATATATGTGCTTTTATTACCTTTGGTTTTGGGATCTTATATATTTATCCATGCCTTATAATTAGAAATATATGGTATAATATTAAAATAAATATATCACATTTATTGGACATTAAGTACTGAAGGTTTATCCCTCTGTCCGAATTTCTTAATTAATATATTATATTGTATGTTATAATATATATATATATATATATATATATATTTTGTTCTGCCCATCACTACATTTAGCCTGCTGGGGCAATGGTGATCATTTTCAAATCATCTTCATCAAAAAAAAAAGGCAAACAGATAAAAAACTTTTTAGTCCAAGTTGTTAAAGATGAAAATTGTTTAATGTATGTTTAAGTATAATAAGGATAATGAATGGAAAATATTTTACAGATATATGCAAATCACTTTTCTAGAAGTGAGATGGCAGAACTTTTAATTACACAGCTAAACGGTATTATTAATATCAGATTAAATTAGTGAATGTTTTAGTTTTTGATGAAATCATTAAATTAGTTTGAAATGAACATTTTTCACTTTCATTGCTTGACTTCTGTTTTATGCATGTTTGCATGGTCTATATTAATGTTATGTACCGTATTCAATTGTTTGAATAAAATTTGTGAAGAAGCATGCTTGTTGAATTTTACATTTACTACCTCAAATAATTTCACCTTATTAACAAGAATTCATTAAATATGTAGATCAGTAACCAATACTGTGATTTTTCTGGAATGTTTCAGAATGAAAAATTTATTGGAATGCCGCATGTGTAAGATTTTTTTTTTTCATATTTCCTTTTAAACAAAAATTAATTTCATTCCTTCTTAATAGCTATGTAGATTTGTTTTAACAATTCATTGCTTCATAACAAGAAGAAAACAATTTTAATTTACTGACAGTGTAAGTGTATATATATTTATATTGTTAATTTGAATTTTGAAAATTAATAATATGGGAGCATGTGGTTCCATTGCTATTAATAGTATATCCATCTGGTGTTAAAAAGCAGAAATTTTCATTTGAGACCAATATCTTGTTTTTAGGGGCTGAATTCTTCCAAGGAAATGAAGATCCAGTTTTTACAGAGACTGTTACAACAGAGTTTGACCCAAATAATCAGCGAAGGTGAGATTTTCAAACATTTCCTTATCAAAGTTTTATTCACTGTATTTTTTAAAGTTATTTTCTTATTTATTTATTTACTTCAATTATATCTTCAGGAGCTTGAACATCTTTGATCATATGTTTAGGATCTTTGGGTATATATCAGTAGACTTTATACAGTTATTTCGCATAATTATAACTTGATTATATAAGTTATCCTTAAATGGACGAAACACTAATTTATTTACTTATAAGTTACTGTGATGTATACAAGTTTGGAAACTGTCATTAAAAGACATCACTTGCTTCAATAAAATAATGTAGTAGCATAAATCTTTATATATAAAAATGAGTGTGAATCTGTTTGTCCTTTATGGACTAAAAAAATACTTTACCAATTTGAATAGGGTTTTTACCAATATTTAGAAATTTTCTGGGACAATTAACTTATATAATATATATATATATATATATATATATATATATATTCTTACTAAAAAAATCTCTTATACTGGCTTTCATCAGTTGTTTAGTTATTCAATGTATAAGCCTTATGTAGATCATGTATAATTTCCTTACTAATAAACGTTGTGCAGGAGCTATATAACAATACAACCGTTACACACAATACATCACATATTCGTCATCATTGTGACATCAGAACATATTACGCGCAGTTTGTAACAGAAAGAAAACGACATCAACTAGTGATTAATTGTGTAAGAAATGAGTATGGATAAGAATAGAGAGAGATTCTCTAATTGGGGAGGTACAGAAAAAATAAGTGTGTTTTAATTTATATACATTTTCCTTCAAGCTATGTCAAATATATCGTAGAATTAGTTTCACAGATAATGTGCTGCCATCTAACGTCAAGAATTTCGAACAATTCTTGGAAGCTAATAAAAGTTTTTCCCATTACTTATGAATTATATGCAGTGTTTTAAGATGCGTTAGAAAACGTTCAAAATAGTAGGAAATGTTACCGACAACAGAATAATGCTTTAAGCAAAAAAGAAATCATTGCGGTTCGATCAGGAATTGAACCTAGGACCTCACGGACTGTAGTCAGAAGCTCTAACCACAAGACTATCAAACTATCACGTACGTTGGTGCAATAATAGTACCTCTATAATTAAATACATTTTTATATCGGTATGTGTATTATGTATTAATGATGCAAGAACGGTTTGTTAAAATAATATTATCAAGCATTTAAACTACATTCAGGTTAAATCTTGTCTACAGCAACTATTGTAGAACATATTCTTTTGTGAATCAACATTCAACTTTAAAATATTATTAGGCCTAATCGAGAATGAGTGTAACAAAAGGCATTTTATGATGCCTTTATTTTCCATAAATAATATTTATTATTTATGTCCTGTGCATCCATCAAACAGTCGTTAAAGTGTTGCATTTTGCATTAAATTTAAGGAAACATTAATCAATATCATAAGAAAACAATCAGTTGATATGCAAGTCCGACATTTTGTCTAGTTACATAATCCTTAAACAAGGCTGGAGGCATGTATAACGATTCCCATGTAAAGTTGTACACCTCTTATACACTGAGCAGCTAATACAGTGTTTATTAGTAAGAATTTTCAACTGTAATGTGTATAAACCTTGTATAAAAGTTATATATGGTTTATTAATAAGAGGGATAATGAATTACCATACATCCTGTAGGGCCAGAGCTAAATAAAAAGGCATTGATGCACTAAAACGTCACTTTTTGGATGCTTCCATGGCTTATACTGCCATAACAAATACAACATATTAATGTACATAGAATTGAATATCTCAAAAACTCTACAAAAAAATTGCATGATAGCATATGTCTATCTTTTACGGATAACTCACAATAACCATTTTTGTCTTTCTCCTTATTGATGCCAAGATTGGGATAAGTAGATTCCCAGGCAACACTGTGTTATCAGCATGGGTTATCTAAAAATAATTACGATATAAATTTATAATTAGTTATTTTACTTACTGAAGTAAACATAAAATCACATTTCATTTATTTAGGCATAGCAGTGCATGCTGGGTATTAGCTAGTAAAAAATACACTGCTCAAAACAATTAGAGGAACACTATGAAATATGCAAATATTTTTTCATTGGATAAAGGTACAAACATGAAATTGATAAAGTACGTAATTTGTGGTTATTTATTTATTGCTCATGTCAGTAAAAACAAATGAATAACGCTGAAATTAACCTTTTCAAATAATTCCGCTATGTAAGCAATTGAATCTTGTGCTTATTTTTCAAAGTTAAACACTCATTATATAGAGTTAGTATCGTGTATGGCCTCCACAACATTCGATGACACTTTGGCACCTTCGTGGCATGCTCCCAATAAGATTCTGGATTTCCTCTTGCGGGATATTCTCCCATTCCTCCTTCAGAGCATCTCCAAGTTGCTGCAGAGTTTGTGGAGCTTGATGTCGGTTCCTGACCTTCCTGTCTAGAAGATCACACAAGTGTTCAATAGGATTGAGGTCTGGGCTGACCGCTGGCCACTCCATTACCTCAATTTCATTCCTCCTCAGGAAATCCCTGGTGTCAGCCGCAGAATGTGCCCTGGCATTATCCTGCATAAACAGAAATCCAGGGCCTACTCCAATGGCAGCAGGTACTACATGCTCTTCCAGAACGTGCTCGATATACCGGACAGCATTCAGTCACTGGGGAACAAGTACAAGGTCCGTACGATTGTTGTACATAACTCCGGCCCACACTATTATGGAACCTCCTCCGAATCTATCAATTTCCTGTACAGCCACTACAGAAAATCTTTCTCCTGGCCGTCCCCACATCCTCAATCGACCATCACAACGTGTAAGATCATACCTGGATTCGTCCGAGAAGAGCACAGACTCCCACTGGTTCAGGTTCCAATCACCATGGTTTTCAGCATACGTACGTCTTGCTGCCTTATGCCCATGTGTTAAGCGTGGTTTTTTAACGGGCCTTTTTGGACGAATATTCTATTTCCTTAATCTGTTCCTTATGGTTTGCTCTGAAACCCGGATTCCGGAAGCCATATGAAGGTCATTCTGCAGGTCTTTTGCAGTTTTTGTACGCTGTCGAAGAGCAGAAAGAACAACGTATCTGTCATCCTGGGGGCTTGTTTTAAATTTACGGCCCTGGCCACGTCTTCTACAATACTGATCTGTCTCTCTGTGCCTGTTGCGTAACCTGGACACCACGGAAGGAGAAACCCCAAGCTCTCTAGCCACTTGTCGCAGAGATTGACCTTGTCGTAAAAGATGTAGAGCATGATACACTTCAAACTCATTTAAATGCCTAATTTTGTCAGAGACTTCAATAAACAAGGCAATAATTAACATTCGTCACTATAGCAACATCAGGAAAATTATGTTATATGTGTATCCTTAAGAGATTTTGGCATCAGCATGGAATGGACTTCTTCACAATATTTTTTTTTAACCCTTAAATTGGCAAGGCATTAATTTCTCGTATCAGTTATTTAAATGTGGCGGACCATAGTGAAAACAAAATCAACCATAACTGTTATTATTAGGTATATTGTGTAATTTGACATATGTTTAAGTTATTTCTATTCATTAATTTTATTCTGTTTTATTTAAAATGTTAAGTACATTAAAACAGTTTTATCCTGTAGGATATATTGCAAGTTTAAGGGTTAATTCCCTAGGAAATATCATTATCTGCAATAGACATTATAGAACAAATTTTAATTGCTGTTTATTACAACAATTCCCATTATTTCATCGCCATGGACAGCAGCAGTGGTGACTCCTGTCTTAATTAAATAGTGGTTCACTAGAATATTCTTAAAATTAGCATTAAATTAATTTAATATGACTGAGCAAATTACCTCAGGCTGTATCATTTGAGACTCTTATTTGGGAGATTCTGGGTTCAAACTTTAGTGCTGCCCAATTTTCTCCTCATTTTCCTCAATCGTCAAGGCAAATACTCAGTTGAAATTTAACTATCAGGAAACTTTTCATCATTTTCACCATTCAGTAGTACCCTTGAAAAATAAATAATAAATACATAGACACTATGTGACCTTAATGTTAAAATCATCTATAAATAAGGAAAAACAAGAAGCATAAGCAATTTTAAAATCATGCTAAATGAATTGAGACCCTTAATAGCCAAGGGGTATAAGTAAGAAAAGGTCACTTTTGAGTAAATGATGTTCAAAGTTGACACACTACATATGTAATTGTCTTAGCAGTTTTCTTTTTAGCCACTAGATTTCAGCACCATACAGATTTTTTACTTGTATCCATTGGCCATTCAGATTAGTATCTGATTTAACTACTAAAATCTATATATTAAATTTGGGAATTTTTAACATTATGAGGTTCAATTCATAAGAATTAAATGAATAATTTTCTTACTAAAATCTACTCTTAACTCGAAAATTTGCAATTTGTCATTTGTACCTCTTGGCTGGCTTCTTAGGGTCTCAATTCCATCGAAATAACTTAAAACATATTTCTCTCACCATAACACTCAGAACACAGGAAATCCAGATTGACTTTTTAGTTTTGCCAGAATTTTTTTCATGGTAGATTCTCCAGCAACAAAACATGTGAAAATAAATTGCTTTCTCCTAAGCTCTCACAGCTTTTTGAAGCCAGTAAGCTAATTTCAGAGAGTTCATACAGAGAAAATGCACCCTTGTGCTTCTAAAGCATTGGTACTCAAGATATCTGTAGCAGAAATAAATTGCTGATTCAAAATATCTAGGTTTTTAAGAAATTTGCTAAATAAAGTACAAATATAAAAAAAATTATGATGGGAAGTAACACTATATGATAATTAACAATTTTTATAAATGCATTGGAAATAATTTTTTACATCCACATCTGAAGGCATCCCTTCCATCTTCAGCCAAAACTGTGACTGTCGAACTTCCGTCATCACCACCAACTTTCCACTTGCCATTTGGTGTCGGTTTGATGAACTTTGAGACCAAATTATGGAGTTCCTGATGAGCAAGTCTTGGTCTCATAGTTCATCAAATCGGCACCAGAGGCAATTGGATAGTTGGTAGAACAGCAGAAGTTAGACAGTCGGAGTTTGGAGAATGGATGTCTTCAGAAACTGGTCCTGTGAAAATCTTAGTTTTATGAGATGAGATGTAAAAAACAATTTTTTGATTCATTTATATAAAAAGTAAAAATACACTGTTTGTCATAACAACTATTCACTACTTTTATTAATGAAACAATTTTTTTTTGTGGGGTTCAGTGAACCATTAAACATATAGGATGTGCCCTACACCTGGACATCAGCCATCTTTTACAAAATCACATCATATCATAGGCTCTCATTCAATTTAATTTATTTTTAGTAATTAAAAAAATTAATGTATGTAACTAGTATGAACATGTTTTTTTGCTTACTCATTTTGAAATTCTGAAATCATTTATGCTCATCCGTAAATCTATTGCATGAATACGAATACATCACTTTCCGTATACTTGTTAAGCAAATATCTAGATTGTTGGAAATTATTATTATTTTCCTCTAAATGTTAACAAAGTAAATCATAATAATTGTTGAATTTATTTGAATTATATTTGAAGAGAAAAATTTTCGCCTAGACCGAGACTTGAACACGGGATCTTTGGCTTGCCGGGCCAAATGCTCTACCAACTGAGCTACCGAGGCGAGTTGCGATCTAGACGCAAATTTTTCTCTTATATACATTGTAATTCCCTCTCACCAAATGCTTTGAAACCATTGCTTCTATCTTTGCAAATGGCGGCTTCTTAGTTAAGAAGACATTTATTGGGAATTTAACATTACTTTATAAAGCTAGTAAGGCTTCTAATGATGTTTTTATTATTAATTTAACATTTCTCACTGAAAGATAAATTATATTTGAAGAGAAAAATTTTCGCCTAGACCGAGACTCGAACCCAGGACCTTTGGCTTGCCGGGCCAAATGCTCTACCATCTGAGCTACCGAGGCGAGTTACGATCTAGCATTTGGTGAGAGGGAATTACAACGTATATAAGAGAAAAATTTGCATCTAGATCGCAACTCGCCTCGGTAGCTCAGTTGGTAGAGCATTTGGCCCAGCAAGTCAAAGGTCCTGGGTTCGAGTCTCGGTCTAGGCAAAAATGTTTCTCTTCAAATATAATTTATCTTTCAGTGAGAAATGTTAAATTAATAATAAAAAGATCATTATTTGAACTAGTTTTGGTATATCGTGTATACCATCATCAGCTTTTCCAGATTGTTGAAATTTACATTGTCGGCCCTGGATGTTAGCTCCCACTCCATCTTTTGGCTGACTGAAGAACTTGTAAATTAATTTTCCCCGGGAATTTCAAAATTCATAATCAGCCAAAAGATTGAGTAGGAGCCAATATCCAGAGCCTGCAACATAAATTTCAGGTCTGAAAAAGCTGACTATGGTACACATGATATATTGAAACTAGTTCAAATAGAACACAAGAAGTTATGAGGTAAAATGACTCTAGATTCACATTATTTATTAAGAAGAATCCCATAATGTTACTTCCTAATGTAATTTATTAATAAAATAATTCAAAACCTAGATACCATATACAACTAGCACAAAAGGAATTTTATTAACTAAAGGGTTGTTTGATGTTAATTATATAATTTTTACCTGGTAAATTAGTCGTCTTCAACTAAATTATTAAACTTCAAGTTATTTTAATATGGAGGCCGTTCAAAAACAATGTTTCATATTCTGCTTTTTAACTGGAACTGACGGTGTTATATAGGTTGTATAACGGATTTATGTCTGCGGTTATGTTCTCGTTGAGCAGGTCTTTTTAGTCCTTGCTTCTTTTAGAATCTCTATGTCTTCAAGGATGCTGATCCTGTTGTTATATTCTCTATGTAGTATTGACATAGAGTTATTGATTTTTTTCAAATTGATGACCTGTTTCTAGTATATTTTGGCAAAACTTGATTTTTCTTCATTTTGCCAAACATATACTAGAAACAGGTCATCGATTTGAAAAAATTGATAACTCTATGTCAATACTACATAGAGAGTATAATAACAACAGGATCAGCGTCCTTGAAGACATAGAGATTCTAAAAGAAGCAAGGAATAAAGACCTGCTCAATGAGAATATAACCGCAGACATAAATCCGTTATACAACCTATATAACACCATCAGTTCCAGTTAAAATGCAGAAGATGAAACATTGTTTTCGAAAGGCCTCCATATTAGAATAACTTGAAGTTTAATAATTTAGTTGAGGATAATTTAGTTGAGGACGACTGATTTACCAGGTAACAATTATATAATAAACATCTTATTACATAACCTCAACGGTTCTTCAATATGAATTTCAAAAGGATTCTTTGAATTATACAATATGATTGTTTTGATTAATTTGGTATGAATTCAGTCTTTAGAAAGTTGGTATTATTTGCAGGGTTGTAACAACAGTACGCACAGTGACTATGACATCGTCTGGTGAAAATGATGATGATTTGCGACAGTCAATGCAAGAAATTGTTGACAAATTTATGACAGATGAGCGTCAACAGCAGCCATAAATTGAACAAACCTGATTGGGTCAGTAATTTGATGTGTTCCCTCCCAGCGACCTGATGTAACTGCCTCATACAGAGCACCAAGACAATCTGCTGGGTATACTCGATATATTCAGACCAGAGGTCTTGGTTTTTTAAAGCTTCTAACTATGTACATTTTTGTCCAATGTCTTCTTAAACTAGACATATTTTCAGTTCAGCAAAAAAAAATTATTTAAAATTATTTTTAGATCACTGTATCATATACTGTAAACAGCTTTTTTTAGCATGAATACTAAGATTTTTTTTGGGAAGGAAATTTAGATTGAAAATTCAAAGAGGTGTGTTGAAATATGTGGAGAGGAAAAAAAGAATATGATCAATATAGCAATTATTCTGATAAGATTATTTTTTGTTGTTATTTAAAGAATAATGGGGCCATCCACAAATGAAATACATTATAGAAGTCCATTATTAATCAATAGAGCAATTCAGATGTTGCAGAATGAAAATTTTGCATTGAATTGATGCAAATTCAAGAAATATTTAACTGCCATGAAAACTTCAATTCCATAGCTAAAAGGGGGCCACTGTTTGTCAATAATATTCCAAGCATTGATTTTTTTTTAAATAATTTCTGTACGTAGCCTTACTCTTAGTGCCTGAAATGTTTAAAAGAGATGTTTTGCCCACTTCTATTTTTGTTTATTCGCAATTTGTGGTTTGACTTATGTAATGTCTGTTTGTGGTAGCTGGTGAAAACTAATTTTGACTGTCCTACATAAAAAATATTTATATAATATAAATATAATAGAAAGACAAACTGTTATATATATAAAATTACGTTATATATATTATTAATATATAGCTTCAAAGAAGTCAGATCTTATTTATCTTAAAAAATGGAGGAGAATGGCTTGTATGAAATTAAGTATTTTGTAGATTTAGAGTAATTTGTGAAATGGTAAAAAGAAAAGATAGTATTTAAAGCTCTAGTTAAGGAAAAAAATAGAGTGAAGTGTAAATTATATGTAAAGATTGAGGTTATATTCCATAAGGCTATAAACAATGAACAATAGTAAAGTTAGGTTTGCATCTTCAGATTGCTTTATACAAACAGTTGCTTTTAACACAAGATATTGCACATTTTAAGAGACTATTCCAGTTTTTCTTATGTAACAATTTTATCATTTTTGCATCAGGTTTTTTATCACTATAACAAAAAAAATATTATTGATGTGGTGCAAGGAAAAAACAAATCCTTTACATATATACAAATATTTAATAGCATTCCTGTCTATTATTTCAATAAAACACTATTGTGTGATTAAAGTTAATGTTTTTAATGTTGTCAAATGAAAATTCTTGTCTTAAGAATCAAAAAGTTCTCTAATAATATATGAATAGATTTTGGAGAAGTGTTAATTCACTGCAATACCTAACTTTTTGCTAACTTTGGTAATATGTTCCATCCTTATGTTATTTCCCAATAGGTTTGCCAGATTATGAAAAGAAGAAATTAGAGAAATATGCTGTATTTATCGAATAAAAGATGATATTCCTTCTGCATTTTGTTTAAAAATGCAGGGTTTTCTTAAATTTACAAATCCAAAAAACTGTTATTGTTATCATAACCATCCAATGGCACTAGGATTGTCAGTTTCCATCAACTTCCTTCTTGGTTCCCAATAAAGTCCTTCTTCATCATGCACTTGAATGCAAGTCAATGGTTTTTTCTATGTAAATATGTTGTTGTTTTCAAATGTGGGCCTTGGCAATGAAGCCATTAGCGTTCTTGCTCTCCAATATTTCTCTATGGTGGATCCAACAGGTAATACTTCACAGGTTTGTAGATCTATGTAAATATTGAGCAATGCAGTCTTGTCTCTTTTTCAAGGTAACATCTGCTTTTCAAGACATATGCATTATGCCAGTTCTTCTCCTTATATTTTATAATACTTTGTTGTTTTAAACTTGTCATTTTCTAACATCCTTGACATTTCATGTTTCATCTACAGCTGCAACAGGCATCTTCAGGAGGTAGTATTTTCCATGACTGTTGTCATAGAACTGGCTAATTATTCTTCTGCAGCTGTAGGTGAAATATCAAGGATGTTATTAAATCCTAGACCACAATCACAAAGTCTGGAAAATAAGTTTAAAATGACTGACACTGTCTGTGAAACACTTCAGAATTATCTTTTGCTCTTAAAATTCAATTGATTGCAAAGTTTAAAATGACTGACACTGTCCGTGAAACACTTCAGAATTATCTTTTGCTCTTAAAATTTAATTGATTGCAGAAACAAAATATGAACCATGACCCTGTTTTCAAAATATTGTGATATCTTTAAATTAAAATACTTTATACCTCACCTCATATCCAGTCTTCTAATTATACCAGTTTCTGAACCTAGGTTTCATCTTCAGTAATATCTCGTCAACTGATGTTATGTTGTTCAGGAGAACTGCTTCTTACTCCCTCTGTTCATAGATCGATGAACTCCGGATATAATCAAAATCCCTGGGTATTTCAAAATTCATAAGTCCTGCACCTTAGCCGAGCGGTTAAGGTAGGAAGCCTTGGCACAGAGCTATGGGACTTGTGCTGGTTCGAGTCTCCATGGGGGAAGAAATTTTCTCATGGTATTCGGCCAGTATGGGACCGGTGCCCACCCAGCATCGTGAGGCAATTGGGTAGCTACAGTAAGTAGCGGCTCCAGGTTGAGGAACCAGCTATAACGGCTGGGGGACTCGACATGCTAACCACATGTCACCCCTACACTGGCTGTTGATCATCTACTTCTGTGATTGACACATGTGGATGTGAAGGGCCAGCAGCCGGCTGGTAAAAGGGCAACCGCTGAAAAGTGGAAAGACCCTCAATCGGAATAAGTTTTTTTATCTTGTTATTGTTTCCATAATAACTGAAAATCCATAGTAATAGTTATAAAACCATAGTCAGAATTCAGACTTTGTTTTTACAATTAGCATCTGTGATTTACAGGTTTCTGGCAAATGTTATAGAAACAATGAAAAATTGTGGAAACTGCGGCTGTGATTCATACTTTGTTTTGCACTTAATTATATGTACAATAAAACCGGAACGTGAATAATGCAGAAATCTGTCCAATGTGAACAAATGTATAGGTCCCGGTGAAATAATAGTAATTTTACATGTATTTATTTTGCATAAATCGGAATTTGTCCATCGCGGAAACGGAAGGATATTTCTACTCAATTCATGAAAAAAGTTTTTATAAAGCGGAAAGACAACAGAGAAGTAAATTAGTAATTAGTTTCCACTTTATTGAATTCCCATTAGGCCAACAAAAAAAAATAAGTAATGATTCCTGCCGCTGGGTGAACTAGAGATTCTACCTGTACCTGAAATTTTCTTTTGGCCTCACTGCACACCCATTATGCGAAATACAGATACCTGTCTTACAAATAACCATTGCACTGTAAAAATCTTAAATATTAGTTTAAGTTCTGAGACCGATCATTCACAGGTAGCGTTCTGAATTTACGGAATAAAGATGGCTAAAACATATATATCATTCTCATTAAACAAAAAAGTGAAAGTGATTGAAGATAAATTTCCAAATTTTTGGACCGATGCTCCAAAGTCAAACTCTAGCTCTTACTAAATCCCTAGGGAATAACGATTTCAAGACATCTTCAGGTTGGCTGGACAGTTTTAAAAGGCGACACAATGTAGTGAGGAATGCAATTTGTGGGGAATTAAAGGATATGGACGAACGTGTAGTTAGCGGAAACTGAAACTGCATGCTTTGATTTCAGGATACGGTTAAGAGACATTTTTAATGCTGATGAAATGACTTTTTTGTGCGTTACTGTAGAAGTTGCTCATACGTACTATACTTCACTTTTCAATGGCAGCAGAACTACAATTAAGCCAAGATTGTAAAAAGACATATACGATACTCTATAATCTAAGATTGTTAATAAGTTTTAGTTTTTTTTATAATGAGGTATTTTGTCTATTGTGGGGGGAAAAAAATGGTCCCATGCGTTTCCGCTTTGAACAAATTTTACTGTATTTGTTGCTTAAAACAAATTCAAAGATGATCAAATAAATTAATGTATAAAAAGCTTCAATTTTTGTATTATGTGTATATTATACATGTAGCAAGTACAACGAAGTTACATATACTTGTCATAATATAATTTTTATCCAATATAGTAATATAAGTATTTGTACAGGGTTCCCACAAATGCTCTTTCGGATTTCGAACACGTGTAACTTGCGTTTAAATAAACTTACAAACATGAAACTAGTACTAATGGAAAGAGAAACTGAAAAAGTTTTGATTATAGTATCACAATTGGCAACAATAACATATAATTACGTACAACATTGCATATTGTTGAAAGTGAGAAAATGGCTGGTATAGAGGATAGGTGAGCGTTCTATGTTCTTGATTATCATGTTCATCAATCTGTAATTGTTGTTCAACGACATTTTCGAACAAGATTTGGTGAAGATCCACCCAGTGGTCCTTCAGTTCGTAAGTGGTACTCTGATTTTACGACAAGAGGGTGCATCTGTAGGAGGAAATCTTCTGGACGCCCGGCTGTAAGTGAGGCAACTGTAGACTGGATTCATGAATCTTTTACATGTCCTCAAAAATCAACCATTGCAGCTAGTAGGGAGCTGCAGATCCCTAAATCCACCATATGGAAAGTTCTGTGTAAACGTCTAAAATTTCATCCATACCAATTGCAGATGTTGCAGTTTTAAAGGAAGAAGATAAAATGGTGTGTCGTACTTTCTGTGAGAATATGCAGACTCTCATGGAAACTGATGGGTTTTTCGAATCCATAGTGTTTAGTAACGAGTGCACTTTCCATCTTTCAGGTAAAGTGAACAAACATAAATCCAATACCTACGTGCAGCATGTCCGCGACTCTCCTAAAGTGAATGTATTCTGCCTGCAGAAAGTGTATGGCCCGTTCTTCTTTGTAGAGAAAACAATTGGAGGATGTGAATACCTGGATATGCTACAACAATGGCTCCTGCCTCAGCTGGAACAGGAAATGCCTTGATCTTTCAACAGGACGGCACAACCCCTCATTTTCATAATGAAGTCAGATTGGAGCTCAACACCAGATTACCAAACTGATGGATTGGCCATGTTGATAATGACGATGAAGAACTTCTTCCTTGGCCTCCGTCTTCACCAGACCTCACACCCCTTGATTTCTTTTTGTGGGGTTATGTCAAAGATCATGTGTACAAACCACCTGTTCCTCAGACCGTCCTTGATCTAAGAGGGCGCATCACAGCAGCCATCGAAACAGTTGACCATGATATGCTACAATGTTTCTGGACAGAAATGGACTACAGGCTTGATGTGTCGTTTTACCGGCGGAGCTCACATTGAACACTTATAAAGTACTGTAACCAAAACTTTTTGAGTTTCTCTTTCTATTAGTACTAGTTTCATGTTTGTAAGTTAATTTAAATGCAAGTTACGTGTTCGGAACCTGAAAGAGCATTTGTGGGAACCCTGTATGGTTGCATCTGAGAAAACAGTAAATCCACATTATTTATTTAAAAAATACATGATACCTGTGGGTCCCCTGAAAAGTTGAAGGACTCCTAGGGGTATGCAGACCACAGTTTGGGAATTACTGATCTATGTTCAAAATTTGAAGAAAGTAACACTATGAGGTATTAATAATTTAATATTAGTAAGTATAACACTTCACCTTATATTTTGTCTTCTTTTTAGACCATTTCAAAATAATTCATTCTCCATCAGTTTATACTCAACCATTGTTCAATCGTCAGAAACTTTTGGAAATTGAAAAACAAATCATCTTTTACGCAATCTAATTAGTAAGAATTTCTAGAAGACTCGTAATACACAGCAGGGGAGAAAATGATTAACAGCAGTATCTCAAGAAGCCACTAGCAACCATCTAATCTATAATATTACAAAGTTTTCCATGGAAATATTGGGGTGATTCAGTAAATTGCATTTTAAATGTGTACTATTATTCTTGAGGTAATTATCTTATTAAGGTAGAATATGTTTATCACTCACCTCATATTGTTCTTCTTATTTGATTATAAACTAGTTTCGGAACATAGTTTCTGTTCCATCCTCAGTATCATCACGGTCGTGATGATACTGAGGATGGAACAGAAACTATGTTCCGAAACTAGTTTATAATCAAATAAGAAGAACAATATGAGGTGAGTGATAAACATATTCTACCTTAATGAATATACCTCATAGTGAGAATTCCTAAAATAAGTAATTATCTTATGTTTATTTAGGTAAAATTTAATCATTCACCTCATCACAGAAAAAAAAAATTGAAAATAAAATCAAATGAAAATAGGAGAAAACTTGAAAACAACCAAAAATCATCCAAAAACAAAAATTATGAAAGTGAAAATGTGATCAATAGTAGTGTTGTCAATTTATCATCAAAAACTTTTGATAACAAAGAAATAGAATTTTTGAAAAGTGGTTTGAAAACATGTGTAAACTTTTCAAACAAAAGACTACATAGCAGATGAGATTTTATCAAAAACATGTATACGTATTGTAAACTGGAGGCTTTTAAAGGGATAAGAGGAATTTTATACAGATATTTAGGATGACGTAGTGCATCCGTTGTCTACTCCATAGATCATGGTCTTACCTGAAACTAACTGAGCAGTTTAGTATGTGGAAATCTTATTTCAAAGGTAATCGTAGTCTTCATGGATAAATAAAACCGATGCTTAACTTAACTATTTGATTTCTAACATAAATTATTACACATATATTTTAGAAATTCTAATCCTAACTATTTAACATACATTGAAGAAAACCTACATTTCGACCTTCATGGGGTTTGAGATGGTGTATGAATCTAATCCAATTTATATACTAATATTAACCTAATAACTCTTACAATTTGAAATATTGTTTTTATACTCTGAATGTTGTATTACTCTAACAAAAGTACTTGATTTCATTTCTAAAACCATGAAATAAATTAAGAAAAATAATATGTAGACTCACCCATCTGATTCCTGGAACAACAAGACAAGACTGATCTATTTTCGGGGGTTTTTATACAAAACTAACTGTACCGACATTCCTACAGTCTAAAAGCAGAGATTTTACAGTTAGCCTTGTTTTACATTGTACCTATAGGGTTGATATGATTATTCTAGAAATTATTGAATTATAAAATGGAAATAATCTCTTAACAAGATTAGCCTCAAATGAAATATTTAATTTATCCACTAAATTAACATTGTCTATATTTGTAATAATCCCGCCATATAATATGACTAAATGCTTCCTATTTTAACAGCTGTTTTAACTGAAATAACTAAAATATCTATTTCTTAATCTATGTATTCATAACAATATGGAAGACAAAATGACAATAGGGAAAAACATTTTTAAAAAATTATTAGGAACGTAAAGAAACACCGATAAACAAAAGGGGTTTGAGAAATTTGAAAATTATTAATAGCAAAAATGTGATAATTACCAACGCTGATAAAGTCGAAAAAGAATACAAAAATAGAATGGATAAGAAAAATATGAGGTGAGTGATTAAATTTTACCTAAATGAATATACCTCATAGTGTGAATTCCTAAAATAAGTAATATTATGGATCTCTGGGCCGTCCTATGAAACGCTGGAGGGAAAATTTTCTATAGGATCGTAACAGGCCTTGGCCTAAACTTGGAAGTAAGAAGAAGAAGTAATATTATGTTTAGCTTAAAACAGATTTCATGACACCTTTCAACAGTGCCATTGGCCTCGCTTAACAACAACAAAGCCATGCACATGTGAAGATTTTTTTTTTCAGATGTTTATATTAAAAAAAATAATATTGATGCAATTGCAGGTTAAAACATATTCTGGCAAACTTATTATCCAAATACTAGTTATAACTTCCATTCACTAATGTTTAAGACCCATAATTCTGTGTGATCCAGTTCCTCTTACTTATTGGCTTTACATTCCTTAGAGCCCAGCCATAGCCTCTCCTTTGTTAGGAATTTCTATACAAAGCATAATTTAGGTGTGCTTATTTCCATACGAATGGTCGCCATACCGACCCATTGAGACATCTAGTAGGCAACTAAGGTATTATTTGGATGACGAAGGTTGGTACTTTTTTTTTCAGGCTTAAGTTTATTGTACGAGCCTGAAAACCTTCAGACTCAAGACCCATGGCTTAAAGACCCTCCTGGAGAACTTGTTCCTTGGATTTTTTCCATCCTAAAACACCTATCAACCCTGGCTGCGTATGAACCCATGGCCTTCAGAACTAGAGGCAAGGAATGAAACCACTAGACCACTGCAGCCATCTCCATTTCCTCTCCTCTTACATTTCACAAGGTAATTTGAATTGTAGATCAACAGATGAAAGAAGGACTCTTTAATGGAAGAATCAGATACTGTAATTTCATCTTTTTTTGGAAAGGTAAGGTGATTTTATATGAATCTATAGAAATAAATACTTTTTAATTTGTGGTCTTATCATATGGAATAATTTATAACTGACTTCAGCTTCATCAGTGACAGTTGTCATAAGTAGTTAGTAATTTAAAAAAAAACTGTGAAATTAAAGTTTTTCATATGGATGTAACCAAATGTGTTTGTTTACATTTTTGTATGTCCATTCCCAAATCACTTCATTTATTTTTATGCACCATTTCAATTGGGCATTTAAATAAGACTAGACATGATTTTAAATGTTTTTATTATTAATTTCATACATCTCAATGATTTATCCATCATTGAGATGTCTTCTTCTTCTTCCTTCCAAGTATTAGGCCAAGGCCTGTTACGATCCTATAGAAAATTTTCCCTCCAGCCTTTCATAGGACGGCCCAGTGATCTTCGTCCTCTTGGTATGTAATTATAAACAGCTTTGGGGATCCGATTTGAACTCATTCTTTCAACACCATCTTGAAAGAATGAGTTCAAATCGGATCCCCAAAGCTGTTTATAATTATATACCAAGAGGACGAAGATCACTGGGCCGTCCTATGAAACGCTGGAGGGAAAATTTTCTATAGGATCATAACATGCCTTGGCCTAATACTTGGAAGGAAGAAGAAGAAGAAAACATCTCAATGATGGATAAATCATATTTGAAGAGAAAAATGATATGCTCAGACCGGGACTTGAACCCAGGACCCTTGGTTCTCTACATCAAGTGCTCTACCTGAGCAAGTACCGATCTAAATGCAAATTTTTCGCTTGCCATTTGCAAAGATAGAAGCAAAGGCTTCATAGCATTTGGTGGGCAGGAATTACAATGTATATAGAGAAAAAATTGCATTTAGATCGGTACATGCTCAGGTGGTAAAGCACTTGGTCTAGAGAACCAAGGGTCCCGGTCTGAGCGTATAATTTTTCTCTTTAAATAAGATTTTAAATGTTTACAAGGTTAGTAATAAAAAACGTATTCAATTTCTATACTATAAAAAAATTAAATTTTATACTTGCCTTCCAAATAAATAATAAGCACATGTGAAATGAAGTTCTTACGAACTATTCAGGGGAAAACATTATTTGATAAGATACACAACACAGAAATTAGGACAGATGTCATATTCAAGACATAACCAAATTTATTATAGATAGACGAAAATATTGGAAAGATCATATTAAAAGAATGGAAGACAAAGGCTTGCAAAAAGAGCTAAAGAAGATAGACCAATGGACGGGTGAAGAACAAGAGGAAGACCAGCCAAGAGATGGATAGACAGTGAATGCACTTCCAATACATCTTCCTCCCGAGGAGTGATTTTGGAAATAAACAGGATGAAAATCCTACAAATTATGATTAAGAAGAAGAAGAAGCCTTCCAATTTCTATACTATAAAAAAAAATTATACTTGCCTTCACATGATGCTTACTACAAGGTAGTTCAGATATAAAGAGAAATAATTTTTTACAAACTTAAAAACCCATTTAGCAAGTTACTGACCTTGTAAGGATGACATTGCTACCATATTTAGTAATTTTTACTGTATTTGAAGAGAAAAATTTTCGCCAAGACTCGGACCTGGGACCCTTGGCTTTCCGGGCCAAGTGCTCTACCAACTGAGCTACCGAGGCGAGTTACGATCTAGATGCAAATTTTTCTCTTATATACGTTGTAATTCCCTATCGCCAAATGCTTTTGAAACCATTGCTTCTATCTTTGCAAATGGCGGCTTCTTAGTTAAGAAGACATTTATTGGGAATTTAACATTACTTTATAAAGCTAGTAAGGCTTCTAATGATGTTTTTATTATTGATTTAACATTTCTCACTGAAAGATAAATTATATTTGAAGAGAAATTTTTACTGTATTTACATATGTTTGATGTGACTGTTATTAAATTCATTATTTGTATTTCAGAGTTTTCATGTGTTTTATAAATTATTTTTTCTTTCAACATCCTGTATTTTAGAGTTTTGCATTCTTTTAGTTTTATAACTTACTATACTTAAGTTTTGAAACTTATATGCCACTTTTTAGGTTACCTAACTAATTTTTTTCATTTATTTTTTCTTCTTTCATTTAAATATCTCTAACTTTGGAGTAATATAAATAAATCAAGCATCAATTTTCTGGAACAGATTTCAGTCTTTACCCTCATTAGGTCCAGCAATTTTCACTAAAAACTTTGAAACATTTGGTCTTTAAAGGAGATAGATTTTAGAATTTAAGTTAGTTTTAAAGTTTGCTAAACTATTGGCAATGTATTTTATGTTAGTGTGTGTGTGTGTGTGTGTATATATATATATATATATATATATATAGTCCACCACTGTGGTCTCGAGGTAGTGTGCTGGCTTGTCATGCAGCAGGCCTGGGTTCGATTCCCGGTCGGAACAGGCTCCTGGGTGAGGTTTTCCTAAGTCAAATGTCAGGAAGCTTAGTGTCCAACGATCCCCGAAAATCATCTGGCCATCATTATCATCATCCTTCACCGGTGTGGAAAGCAACGGGAAGCTACCACACCTTTAATTCCCTAGTAAAGATGCAAAGCATAGCATGAAAATGCTATGATTGCAGTGAAAGACCTGCCCTCAGGCAGAATTACTATGGATGGATATATAATATACTGTATAAGCATTTCAGATTTAGAATCAGTTGAGCCTGTTCCTATATCTCATGATCTTGATTTTTACAGCATTGTTTAGGTCTTCTTCTCTCTCTGTGTCCTTTGGGTTGATACTGGAATATTTTATTTGGCAAACAATTTGGATCTATTTTGTGAAGGTTATTTAACCAATTCCTTTGATATGTTTGGATATCTTCTACTATGAAATGAAGGATAAAATACAAATAAACAATATTACAATGGATGAGTCGTTGAATTATTTTAAATCCATACAGTATGATTGTAAATGGGATGATGAAGATGAACGTAAGGATAATGACAGTTATGATGATAATACATCAGATTTTGGATGAATTAGTAACTCCAGAAGAATTTAATAAAGTTTAGGAACTTAAAAAAATCATAAGAGTCCAGGACTGGATAATTTTAACACTGAATTAATTAAGATATTTGGTCTTCAGAAAAATCAATCTGGGATCGCTTAGGATGGAGCTCAGAAGCCTTGAAACATATGTCCAACGAAAACAACCATAAGAGGTAAGAATACACAGACCAAATATCTTAATTTTATTAAATAAACCTCTTAATGGTATTTTCTATTGTATTTTTAAAATTAACACTGAATTGTCTAAATATGGAGGATGTAAACTGAAACTACAACTGTTGTGTTTATTTAGCAATATATATATATATATTAAAAGTCCACCGCTGTGGTCTCGAGGTAGCGTGCTGCCTTGTCATGCAGTGGGCCCGGGTTCGATCCCCAGTCGGGGCAGTTTTTCTGGGTGGGGTTTTTCCTCACCTGTAAGACAAATGTCAGGAAAACTTTAAGGCCCAAACGGTCCCCAAAATCATATGGCCATCATTATCATCATTACCATCCTTCACCGGTGTGGAAAGCAATGGGAAGCTACCACACCTACAATTCCCTAGTAAAGCTGCAAGCATAGCATGAAAATGCTATGATTGCAGTGAAGGACCTGCCTTCGGGCAGAATTACCATGGATGGATATATTAAAAGTCCACTGCTGTGGTCTTGAGGTAGCATGCTGCCTTGTCATGCAGTGGGGGCCTGGTTTTGATTCCCGGTCTGGATAGGATCCTGGGTGATGTTTTAATCAGGGTTTTTCCTCACCTGTAAGACAAATGTCAGGAAGCTTAGGACCCAATGGTCTCTAAAAATATCCGGCCATCATCATCCTTCACCGGTGTGGAAAGCAACAGGAAGCTACCACATCTATAATTCCCTAGTAAAGCTACAAAAGCATAGCATGAAACTGCTATGATTGCAGTGAAAGACCTGCCCTCGGGCAGAATTACTATAGAATAGAATATATATGCTACAAGCCTGAAGGTTTGCGGTTTGAATCTTGATGGGGGTCAGGATTTTTAAACTGACTTACACCTTTTGGCAGCACCATGGTCCCAGAGTTGACTCAGCCTGTAAGTAAATGAATACCAGGTGTTTGTACAGGGGGTAAAGTGGCCATCATGCAGGGCTGACAACCTTATGCAAATTGTCTAGAAAGATGGAAGCCTAATCTCCTTCCACCCTAAGGGCCTTCTCAGACCTGCAGTTGGTCACTTTGCCTTATAAATATATAATTACTAACAGTACAACTCCTCCTGGCGCAACAGGCCTACAAGGCCTTTAGCCTACCAGCCGGCTGCTGGCCTCACATCCACATATGTAAATCACAGAGGTATATGATCATCCAACCAGTGTAAGGGTAACATGTGGTCAGCATATCGAGTCCCCCTGCCGTTATAGCTGGTTTTCTCAACCTGGAGCTGCTACTTATTGTAGCTACCCAAATGCCTCACGATGCTGGGTAGGCACCAGTCCCTTACTAGCCAAAATACCATGAGAAAATTTCTTCTCCCTTGGAGACTCGAACCAGCGCAAATCCCATAGCTTTGTGCCAAGGCTTCCTTGCCTTAACCACTCGGCTACGGCACGGGATTAACAGTAAAACAGAAAATAATAAATTATAGTAGGACATATCAAAACCATGCAAATCCATATACAATTAATCATATAGACAACAAACTCGTGTGACTGGCTTCAAAGAAAAAATATACTGGACTTACTGTACAGATTTAACAACTAATAATAATAGAAGATATATTAGCTACTGGATGTTTTTATAACTTAACAATTAGTAGAGAAAAACTGATAATTTGTCAGATTTAAATAACTTCAAAATAATAAGCCTTTATTAGCTATAATACAGAGTGTCCCAAATTGATGTATACACTCTTTGAAACATTTCTCAGCAATGAAATGACACAGAAATACAATTTTTGTTGTGTATGATCCACAAGGCACTGGTAAAGCAGAGCAACACGTTCATCGATCTTCACATCTTTATAAACAACAATGGCGGCGAGATTATCATTCGATGAATGTAAGTGGATACTGAAGTGTTATTGGAAAGTGGAGAATGTTGTTGGAAGTGCAACGATTGGGATGGTTGAATTTGGGACACCACCACCTACAAGGGTAACAATAACAAGAATCCGAGACAAGTTTGAAGACGCTGCATGACTGCAACAGTACTCTCGTTATCAGTTGAACGTCTCTTTCTTCTGCACCGACCTTTCAACACATCTTGCACCGTTCCATCGTCTTCAATCTTGTCTCCGATTCTTGTTATTATCCTTGTTGGTGGTGGTGTCCCAAATTCAACCATCCAACATCGTTGCACTTCAACAACATTCTCCACTTTCCAATAACACTTCAGTATCCACTTACATTTATCGAATGATAATCTTGCTGCCACTCTTGTTTATAAGACGTGAAGATCGGAATGTGTTGCTATGCTTTTCCAGTGTCTTGTGGATCATACATAACAAAAATTGTATTTCTGTCTCATTTCATTGCTGAGAAATAACGTTTCAGAGAGTGTATGCATCAATTTGGGACACTCTGGAGATTGTATTAATTCTCATTAAATGTCTTCTTGGATTAGAAGCCATCTGATTGCACTTGTTCAGACATAGAGAATAGCATATGAGTAAAGGAAAATTGATATTTGCAGTGGAAGCCTAAATTGGTGTAATGGATAACATGTCGGCATACAAAGCTGGTGATTTGGGTTCAAATCCTGGTTCAGGCATTCATTTTTCTTTACTAATTAATAATTTGTCCATTCATTGCAAATGTTAAAATTTAATTATAACTTCAAAATTGTTCTGAAAACACAATAGGAAGTAACACTGAGGTTCTGCTTAACAAATAAGTTGGATCTGGCTTCATCTTACCTCATATTTTGTTGTTTCTTGTAAGACATGTTTCGAAGGATCTTTGCTCCATCTTCAGTTGGTAAAGCCCATGAGGCTGGTCATTAAACAGATTGTAATGTTATAAATATTTACATTAGTCCCGCGCTGTAGTCGAGTGGTTAAGGCAGGAAACCTTAGTAGTGCAGAGCTACAGGACTTTCGCTGGTTCGAGTCTCCATGGGGAAAGAAATTTTCTCATGGTATTTTGGCCAGTATGGGACCGGTGCCCACCCAGCATCATGAGGCATTTGGGTAGCTACAATAAGTAGCGGCTCCAGGTTGAGAAAACCAGCTATAATGGCTGGGGGACTCGACATGCTGACCACATGTCACCACTACACTGGCTGATGATCATCTACCTCTGTGATTGACACATGGAGATGTGAGGACAGCAGCCGGCTGGTAGGCTAAGGGCCTTCTAGGCCTGTCGCGCCAGGAGTTTTAAATATTTACATTAGGAAAAAAGTAAACCGTCGGCCGCGGTGGACTAGTGGTTATGCTCCTTGCCTCTGGTCCTGAGGGTCGCGAGTTCAAACCCGGCCGGGGTCGATGGATTTTTTTAGGATGGAAAAATCCAAGGAGCAAGTCCTCCGGGAGAAAATTTAAGCTGTGGGTCCCGAGTCTGAAGATTTTCAGGCTCGTAAAAAATCCTTAAGCCTGAATGAAAAGACCTCTAAGCAAAATTTACCGAATTTTCCCGTCCTAGTACTACCTCGGTTTCCTAGATGTCAGTATGAGGCGGAATGCTGACCACGGACCACTCAAAATGACATCTATACGAAAACAAGTGTAACTAAATTAGTATGGTTCAAATTCTTCCCTCTAGGGGGAGAGAGCCTAAATCTCTGTAAAGGGAAAACATAGGCTTACAATACAATACAAAAAGAAGTAAACCTGAAGCCAATACAGAATTTTCAATTATGTGTTAGGATTATTGTTTGAATGGTACAAAGTGAAATAATAAACTCAGTAGTGTGAGAGAGGTGATTTTAATTTGTAGAATATTAGAATTTAACATATATAACATACAATCTCAGTTCCAGCTAATAAAATGTACTAACCTAATGTGTTTGTTCAAATGGTAACAAATGTTAAGCTCTTCATAAACTTCCCAGAACAAGTCGAATGCACAAGAACTTGATCATGTGAAGTGACATCAGGTCGAAATCCACCAAATTATTTGGTTTATGATTAGCCCTTCATAAGTGAGCAGCTTTACGTTTGTCATTTGTATCAAATGCACCAGGTAAGCAATTTAAAGCTTCACTTATGCAAAGTACAATTTTTATATTATTTACCCAATTTGAAATATCCATCTATATAAAGAATAGCAAATTTCAAAATTTTTTTAATATATCAGTTATAATATTATTATATGTCAATACTTTAAATTACTGTACACTATAAACAATAGTACAATTATGTTTGCTTATAATATAGGTGCAAATGTGTGCTCTTTTGTGAATATTTCCAACACCATTCTAGAAGCTAAAATTTTCACTTACGAAATAGGATATTTTGTCTATGAAGGCATTTATATATTGAAAATTCAAAAGAAGATTCATAAAAATACTATTTTCAATTTAATAACATGATATTACAAAAGTATTATTTTTTTAATTCAATGCCACAGGTTGTCATTTCGATATTTCTGGTGTTCTCCTCTGGCATTGGCCTAATTGTAACCCACTTCTGAAGTTGGGGCACCTAGAAGGCAGAGTTATGTTACTCAGTGATATGATGGGTGATAAATGATAATTGAAGCATCAGGAGAGTTCTTAACCTAAATTCCAGACCATGGGCAACCACAGGAATAATTCCCTTTAAGGAAAAATTCCTATGGTTTGACCAGGAATTGAACCTGGGACCTCATGAATAGTAGTCGAAAACGCTGATTACTAGCCCATGAGGCTGGTCATATTAGAAAAGTGTATTCATCTTATTTCATACCATAATTAATTCTCTATTATGAAATAGATAACAGTCATCCCAATAAGGGCTTCCCAAAGATAGATTTCCGGATTAATTAAGAATCATTTTGTGTTATGTAAATGGTACATTATAAAAAATGGTGTACAACATAAAATGAGGATTTTTAATTACATCTGGAAAAAAATAAAGATGATTTTGGTCCTATTGAAGAAAATGGAAACATAGAATTATGGAGAACTGAGAAATCTATATGAAAAACTGCATTGCCCAAATTATGACAGGAGAATTCTTTGAAGAGAACATCAAAGTTTACTTCACCCTGCTTTTAAGAGCTGTCTTTACAAGAAAAGATCATGTTTAATAGATCACCAGAACTTAGCAGATGACAGTCAGTAATCGAGAATATTTGTAAATGAAGCCAAAAATCAACTTAAAATTTGCAGTATTAATTATACTGATTTGAATTGAATATAAATAATTATATTATGTAAATAGAAAAAAATTAAAATAATGAATTTTAGCTGGCTTAGTATGGGTTATTGATAATATATTTATAATTTTAAATAATACTCAGATAATACGATAAGTCATCAAAATATAATTTTCCAGGCAAGCTAGTTGTGGGATTATAAAAAATATTTTTTTTTATCAGGACAGGTACTTGCCTAGTTAGCTCAAATGGAAAGAGCACTTAAAAAGCAAATAAAGCTGGGGGTCTTGGATTCAAGTTCTGGTTCAGACACAAATTTTTATCTTTAAAAACTGATTCAGACAATTTGCTTGAGTGTAGTAATTTACATATTACTATAAGCTAGATATATGTTCGAAAAGATTTAATATTAGATCTTTATGTTTAATATTCATTGGAAATACTTTTAAAGTGTCTTGCATCCCTTGTAAAAATTAATTCATACTTGATTTTGCATAAAAAAATTATATTCACCTATTTAAAGTTTATCTTTCGCCTATCAAAAATGAATTTTTTTCTTAAGATTTATCTAGTGTTATATTTCAATGAATATTCAGAATTTAAAAAAAGTGATGATATATATCACGCCTTGAGGTTTTCAGTTTTACAGAGGTACATGTGTGTTCCCTCTTTATTTACTAAAGTTATGTGTTAATATATGAAAGTAACTCATTTTCATAGTGGGTTGCAGACTACTTTGATCCTGTTATTTCCATTTCTTCTGTTGGCTGATCTTAAAAGTTTAGCTTTCAAAAAAGCCGCAATAGAATGACTGAGAGACAATTTAAGTGGGAAAACTGGCCAATTGAAACAATTCTATAACTCATTTCTATGAAAAAGTCCTGATTTTTATTTTAATTAAATGTATAATTCCCTATATAGCAAACATTGAATCATGAAAAATAATAAATTTTAATAAATAGAATTATTAAAATTCATTGGAGAACATTTTGTTTAAACAACTCACCTCATAGGATTCATGCTTCCATTATATCGCGGTTTTAAACACAGTCGTGTTCATCTTCTGCCATAACTCCGACTGTGTTTGAAACCGCGGTATCATGGAAGCATGAATTATGAGGTGAGTTGTTTAAACAAAATGTTCTCCGATGAATTTTAATGATTATACCTCATAATGTTTACTTCCCAACATTAATTTAATATAAATTTTTAATTATATTGTCTGACATTGTGAAGTGTTTGTGGAAATTAATTTTTTGAGCTAAGGAATGCATGAAGATTTTTTATAAGTTTTGGATAAGATAGCCCTAAACTAATAGTAAATAAAATTAATTAAAAAATTAAATTTGGGTTGGCAAATTACTATTTGTAATCATTTGTTAAAATTTAAACAACATTACAACTGTATGAATGACATAGTTGAATTTCAGTTTTTAAATTCTGACTTTATGATGTTGATACTTATTAATTCATTATAGTTTATGAACGTCGGTGAGAAGTTTGAGGCTGTTGTATTTGTTGTTGATTTTCTCTCTGTTGAAACACTTTTGAGGTCACCCGAGATTCCCTCTGTCAGTAACTGAACAACGTGAGCTTCAATTTTTTCTGGATTTGTGCTAGCATCAAAACGTTTGACTGGTTTCCCATTTTGGTTTATCAGGAACTTTTCAAAGTTCCATCTGATGTCGTTTACTTTCATTGGTGAGTAGAATAGATAATCTTTGCTTGCAAAACCATCTCTTGTCGAAGGACAGTGTTTCTGAAAAAAATTAACAAATTTGAATTATTGAATTCTGGAAATTGGAAAGGTTCTATCTACTTATTTCAATAATTTCATTTTTTATTCAGAGCATTTCTTTGGAAAACTTTGAAAGCACTCTTTTGAAAGGTTTTTTCTTTGTTAACACTTCATTTAACATCTTTCATTATTGTTGCATTTCAAAGGTGGACATGAAAGAATAACAAATCTATGACTAGAACCCATGCTTTTACTTTCTTTCTGAAAAAACCCAGAAATCCTTTTTTGACCAAAAAATAAAGAAACTAATTATATTTAACTTACATAAAAATATAAAATTAATTATAACCTTTCTTTCCATAGTCTTCTGCCCAAGGACAGGTCTTTCACTGCAATTATAGCATTTTCATACTATGCTTTGCAGCTTGACAAAGGAATTATAGGTGTGGTAGCTTCCTATGCTTTCCACACCGGTGAAGGATGATGATGATGGCCAGATGATTTTCGGGGACCATTAAGCCCTAGGCTTCCTGACATTTATCTTACAGGTGAGGAAAAACCACACCCAGGAGCATGTCCCAACTGAGAATTGAACCCGGGCCCACTGTGTGGCAAGGCAAGATGCTAACTTGAGATCACAGCAGTAATCATAACCTAATCAAGTTATATTCAATTGCAAATAAATTTTTCGTGACTCGTGAATTTATCTAGAGAATTTGGAAATGAAGAGTGGCATTTGTTAAGACTATTTAACAAATAAAATTAAGCTTTTTACTCACAAATCATTATTTAAATATAGTTATTTTAAAATATTTCTTTATTTAATATAAACGGTAATGTTTGAAAACAAATCAGAAATGTGTTTATGTTTCACTTGTTTATCCACTGCAACTTGATCATATTATTTATTGTCACATATGATTGAAATATCGTAAGAATACATCCTAGTGGAGAAAAATTGAAACACATCAAACTGTATATTATAACCAACATTATAGCTTATTAATTTATTTTTTTACTAAACAACTCAGTAAAATCACTATTTAAAAACACAATATTATCAAATATGTAACAGTAGTTTGAAGGAATCTGTTCATTATTTGCTATAATCAATGTATTTGTTGGAGAGCCAGTCACTGCAAAATAATGCTCTGACCTGTTCAGAATATTAAAAGGAGGAACTTTCTTCATCACATAAGCAGGAGGTGGTAAAGAGAATTCGATAAAGAGTGAGGTGAAACAGGACTGTCATTGGTTGTAAAACAAAATTCATTGAAATGTAATGTTGGTAGAGATCCGTGAAAGTGCTTTTATTTTTAGGGAAAATTAGTTTTAAAATTTCAAGATTTTGATGTTATTGGGAATTTGGCAGTGTTATTCTAAAAAAAAAATGTAAATTTGAGTATGTTTAATCCTATTAAACACAATAAGAAAGATATATCCAGTAGGAAAGTTTTATATAATAAAAAGGTTAACTTTTAGCTTGTACAATAATTATTGATATTGATTTTAATACACTAAAATGCATAACATTTTAATCGTCACTAATTTGAAAGTAAATTTTACTTTTAAGAAAAAGCAACGATGGTGAGTATCTCTGCATTCTCATTCTTAAAAGTGGCTAATACACTTGGTTTTGGCATGACAATAGGTAGGAAGTTAAAAAAACAAATTATAATGACTATTTAATTCATGCCCCCAAATGGGACTCAATGGCCAATCATGTTTCAATGATTTCTGTTTTACAACCAATCAGAGTCATGTTTCACAAAATATTTATCAGTGTTATAATTACCATATTAAAGAAGGCTCCTTTTTTAATATTCTGAACAGGTCTGACCATTATTTTGCAATAACTGAGCCTGTAAGAAATATGGCTACCAGATTGTATATATAGTGCATGAATGTCAACACATGCCGCATGCGGGAGTTAATATAAAAACATTTGTAGCAATTGATTATACCACCAAAAAAAGAAACCACTGTTTGCACTTTCTTAAATGTATTTTTTCCCAGGTAACAATCCAGAAAAATATAATTGTCATAAGTAATGCCACGAGTGATTTCCAAATTATCGATAAATTCACGACTCACGAAGTGAGGAGTGAATTTATCTAGAGAATTTGGAAATCAAGAGTGGCATTTGTTAGGACTATTTAACGAATAAAATTAAGCTGTTTACTCACAAATCATTATTTAACTATAGTTATTTTAAAATATTTATGCATTTAATGTAAACGGCGATGTTTGAAAACAAATGAGAAACGATAGGTACGCTTCTACTGCTTCATTTGTTTATCACTGCAACCAGATCATACTATTTATTGCCAAAGGAACGCAATATTGTAAGGAGGAGCTTTCTTTAATATGGTAATTATAACACTGATAAATATTTGGTGAAACACGACTCTGATTGGTTGTAAAACAGAAATCATTGAAACGTGATTGGTCATTGACTCCCATTTGGGGCATGAGTTAAATAGTCATATTTACATCATACGACATCAGAAATGAATTAATATACAGTTTGATGTGTTTAATTTTTTCTCCACTAGAGAGCATTCTTACAATATTGCGTTCCTTTGGCCACTAATCCCTGCCTTTGGCAATAAATAGTATGATCTGGTTGCAGTGATAAACAAAAGAAGCAGATGAAGCGTACCTAACGTTTCTCATTTGTTTTCAAACATCGCCGTTTACATTAATATATAAATATTTTAAAATAACTATAGTTAAATAATGATTTGTGAGTAAACAGCTTAATTTTATTCGTTAAATAGTCCTAACAAATGCCACTCTTGATTCCCAAATTCTCTAGATAAATTGACTCCTCACTTCGTGAGTCGTGAATTTATCGATAATTTGGAAATCACTCGTGGCGTTACTTATGAAAATTACTTGAGACTTAAATAAAACACAAGTGACCAAGGTATACATTTCGCATTCACAAGTTTGAAGGGGGAATTAAAATTGCTCGTGACCATTGTTGTTTAAAATGTCAGTATTTGTTTTGTTACATTTTGTTAAAAATCCATGTTATAAATATGTAATCCAATTGAAAAAATGAGTTTATATAATTAAATTCTGTTTTAATTAAATTAGGAATAATAATATTTATCAATATGATATAATTACTCATGGTCCATTGTTGGCTTATTCAAATTTGGCAGTGTTTGCCATTATTGTCAGGTTACTGCTTATACTTAAAGAAATGTTTTCTTCAGATTTGAACATACCATTACTTAATAATGGGGCACGCCGTAGTGTAGTGATTAAGGCATTGCACTACAAGCCAGAAGGCCGAGGGTTCAAGTCCCGGTGGGGTCAGGATTTTTAAACTGACTCAAACCTTCTGACGGGACTATGGCCCTGGGGTCAACTCAGCCGCTAATTAATGTAGTAAGGAAAATAATTTTAGTTGAATTATTAGAGATTAGAGAAGAGAGGCTCTTCGGAAATGAGTACCAGATGCTAGTCTGGGGGTATAGGCGGCCCATCAAGTACCGATTATTCAGGAGAAAGTAGGAGCCTTAACCTCCTACTACCCCAAGGACCTTCTGAGGCCTATAGTGGGATCACTACTTTTAAGTCCCGCGCCGTAGCCGAGTGGTTAAGGCAAGAAGCCTTTTGGCGCAGAGCTACGGGACTTGCGCTGGTTCGAGTCCCCATGGGGGAAGAAATTTGTCTTATGGAATTTCGGCCAGTATGGGACCGTTGCCCACCCAGCATCGTGAGGCAATTGGGTAGCTACAATAAGTAGGGACTACAGGTTGAGAAGACCATCTATAACGGCTGGGGGACCCGACATGCTGACCACATGTCACCCCTACACTGGCTTATGATCGTCTACCTCTGTGATTAACACTTGTGGACGTGAGGCCAGCAGCCGGATGGTAGGCCTATGGCCTTCAAGGCCTGACGCGCTTGGAGTTTATTACTTAATAATGATTGATATAAAATTGATAATTATGTCTGCAAAAATTTAGGAGGAAAAACGTACCTTACAGGTTAATATAATTTGTAATTCTTGTACCTCTATGTTGTGAACTGTGTTGCAACCATTTCTCTTTGCAAGTCTACATGGAGGAAGCAGATGTGGGGCCATCAGATATGACAGTTAAAAATAAAATGGAATCCAAAGTTGTACCGAAATGGACATTTCGATACAGGAATTACGTCTTACTGCGCAAACTATACGTCATCGCGTCTCCATCTCGAGTGTCATCTTAATGAACAGTGCCAAATGCTTTCCTATCTATCCTTTCCTTTCCTAGTGCGCACCCTGTGCCATCGCGCATTCCCCCTCTCCCTGTGAACTCTCATAAATAGCTGTGTTTTGTAACATCGGAAGGATCATCTACTTAGTCACCGATGGAGTCTGGTCAGAACAGCTCAGGAGAGCTGGTTTTGTTCGTTTAGTCCAGTAAGCCAGGGTTGGGGACGCTAGGATAGTATTTCCCCCAACCCGAGGCTGGACTAGAGTGAGTGATAATGTATGTATGTATGTTAATTTATATCATATTTTCTTTTTGTATAGATGATCTATTATGATTTCTTTTCTTTGTACAGCGAATATTTATTTATTTATCTTTATATCATATCTGACTAAATTTTGACTCGTATTAAAAGCTTTAGTTGTGTTTTTACTTATGCCTATTCATTCAGTAGTTAGCATTAGTCAGATGTCTAAGTCAAATTCCAAAAGCTTGCTCAAGCGGGTGTTAGTTCCTTTATCCCAAAGCTTCCACGATTGTATTTTATAAGTCAGTAAACATTACATATTGGGAGAATTTAGTAAAGAAAGTTGAATTCCTCTTTGCCTCTATGGGCCCGGGCAAAGATGTCACAATTTGAACAATCTATGCTTTCCGATCAAAATAGTTATCAACAATAACGGTTTGATCCAGCACCTATACGGTGCAGTTTTTGGTAGCATTGAGCGTGGTTGCGCCGGTGCAAATTCGGGTAGTACTGAGCGTGGTTACGCCGGTGCAAAGTGTTTAAAAATGTACTATGAAAATTTCGCGAATAGAACAAAAAATCTCTGGAATTCGATGAAAATTTTACATTTCGGTGTTATTTCGCGTTATCGTAGGATTTCGCGATTCAAAAATGCTTTTTTTTTTTTTTTGAGGTTATGGGAAGTGGAGTTAAGAAATGGTACAGAAAAATGAGAAAATTAGAGCATTTCTCGTTATCGCGACTCCCGAATTTCACGGATCTCTACCAATTGGCCATTGACTCCCATTTGGGGCATGAGTTAAATGGTAGTCAATGTAATTGAAAATTCCATCTTTTACATCAATAAGCCTCATGGGCTAATAGTCAGAGTTTCTGACTACAGTTCATGAGGTCCCAGGTTCGATTCCCGGTCAGACCATAGGAGTTTTTCCTTAAAGGGAATTATTTCTGTGGTTGCCTAAGGTTTGGAATTTAGGTTAAGGACTCTCCAGGCACTTTATTATTATTTATTGCCCATCATATTATTAGGGTAATGTAACTCAACCTTCCAGATGCCCCAACCTAAGAAATGTATTATAATTCTGCCAATGCCAGGGGAACAAGTCAGAAATTTCATAAAAGACAACTTGTGACATTAGATTCCTTACATCTTCTGGTAAGGGAATGTTTCAAGGATGTTTCTATAGTTTAAATATTATTATAATATAAGGGGAATAAATGTTTGTGTTGAATGACAAACCTCAGAGCCTGATGTAACCATTAGACCACTGGATAAGCTCCTTCTTTGTTCTTTCAAATTATCTCCCACCATTATCTCATTATAAGACTACGGTGGCATCTTGTCCCATGAGGCTGATAGGACTTAGCGCCAATAGAAAAATTAATTCATCATCAACAAAATATTAAAATCTTAAGCGTTATAGATATTAAAAATATACTACGTTATTTATATGATGGTCAGACAGGCACATGTAGAAGATTACATAACTGTGAGCTACATGATATTTAAGGGAAACCAGATATTATAAGAACAGTTAAGCATTAAGGAACATCTATATTCAAGAGAGAATAATACTAATACAGTAAAACTTGCTTAATCCGGAACACGAATAATGCGGAAATCTGTCCAATGTGAACAAATGTATTGGTCCCGGCGAAATAATAGTAATGTTACATGTATTTATTTTGCATAAAACGGAATCTGTCCAACGCGGAAACGGAAGGATATTTCAACACAATTCATGAAAAATTATAAAACGGAAAGACAGAGACAGATAAATTAGTTTCCACTTCATTGAATTCCCGTTAGGACAAAAAAAACAATAAGGAATGATTCCTGCCGCCGGGTGAAGTATAGATTCTATCTGTATTTGAAATTTTCTTTTGGCCTTACTGCACAACCGTTATACGAAATACAGATAACTATCTTGCAAATAACCATTGCACTGTAAAATTTTCAGATACTATAAGTTCTGTGACCGATCTTTCACAGGTAGCGTTCTGAATTTACGGAATAAAAATGGCTGAAATGTATCATTCTCATTAAGCGAAAAAGTGAATTTCCGGACCGATGCTCGAAAGTCAAGCTCTAGCTTTTGCTAAACCCCTAGGGAATAACGATTTCAAGGCATCTTCAGGTTGTCTGGACAGTTTTAAAAGACGACACCACGTAGTCTGAAATGAAATTTGCGGGGAATCAAAGGATGTGGACGAAAGTGTAGTTAGTGAGCGAAAACCGAAACTGCATACTTTAATTTCAGGATATGCGCCCAAGAAACATTTTTAACGCTGACGAAATGGGACTGTTTTTTTGCGCGTTACCATCGAAGTCGCTCATACATATTATACTTCACTTTTCAACGGCAGCGGAACTACAATTAATCCAAACTACGTAAAAAGACATACAGTATACGGTACTATATAATCTAAGATTATTACTAAGTTTTAATTTTTATAATGCGGAATTTTGTCCAATGTGGAAAATAATTGGTCCCATGCGATTCCGCTTTGAGCAAGTTTTACTGTATTTTGTTTATTGTGCGGAGTTAAAGCCTTTCTCTTCGATTTCACTATTACTATTTCATTGAATAGCATCTTAATGTGTTTAGTTATACTCACTGGTACTATTGAACCCGTAGGTTCATGGCCGCGCAGACATAAGCTCTCCATATATCCCTATCCTGAGCTAATGATTTCCAATCATTCCTTGTATAATTTGCTTCCCTCAGATCATAGTTAATGTTATTCTCCCATCTCATTCTTGGTCTACCAACTGGGCATTTTCCCTCTGGTTTTCCTACAAGAAGCTTCCATGCACGTCTTTCATTCCCCATTCGTTCCACGTGTCCTGCCCATCGCAGTCTATGAGACTTAACTGTTCTTATTATATCTGGCTTCCTATAAAGGCCATGCACTTCATTGTTACTTTGTCTTCTCCATTTACCTGTTTGTTCATCTCTCTTTGGTCCAAAAAATTTCCTAAGAACTTTATTCTCAAATACCCTTAATCTCCTTTCCTCCCTTGAAGTATATTTTAAACCTATATTAATTTATGGATCCAAAAAAAAGACAGTAACAAAGAAGGATCTATGTAGAATTCAAGGAATAGAGGTGAAATTTTAAGAAGCATGCTTGGGAAAATCTGTTGAGATACAATACGGCACTGAAGTAAGAGAAATTTTGAAGTTGGATAAAATACAAGCTGAAATAGAAGATAATATGATTTAATAATATTTAATATATTTCAGAATTATCTCTTATTATTTATTTTTATTATATCTTTGGCTTTTTCCCAAAAATGTTATGTCCATGTTAAAAGAATGAATAATGGAAGGGACAAAGAGATCAGTCAATATAGAGATGAGAAGAATGTCAAGTAAAATGGAGTTGAATAAATGGAAATGATGGAAGAGGAGACTTGGAAAGACTAAGGAATGTGGAGGCTTTTATTCAAAACTCTACTCCCAGAACGGGGATGTGAGACTAGATGCTAAAGAAGTAGTAATATATCTTCTTGTAAGCCCATGTTTCTCTTAACAGAGGTTTAGGCGCACTCCCCCTACAGGGAAGAATTTGAACCAGTAATAATATATAGACATATTTTGTTTGGAAACATTAATTTTCAATTGCATTAATTACACTGGTCAACATATTTGTCACCAATAGTTGTAGGCCCTACTTAATGCAGTTTTTTATCGTGTTTTCAAATATGTATTCGGAATATCTGCATCACCCAAAGTTTTTTTTGTTTCAATTTAAATTAATGTATCGGCCGCGGTGGACTAGTGGTTCTGCTCCTTGCTTCTGGTCCCGAGGGTCGCGGGTTCAAACCCGGTCGGGGTCGATGGATTTTTTAGGATGGAAAAATCCAAGGAGCAACTCCTCCGGGAGGGACTTTAAGCCGTGGGTCCCGAGTCTGAAGATTTTCAGGCTCGTAAAAGATCCTTAAGCCTGAATGAAAAGGCTCTACGCAAAATTTTCCCATCCTAGTACTACCTTGGTTTCCTAGATGTCAGTATGAGACGGAACGCTGACCACGGATCAGTCGAATGACAAGTGTAACTAAATTAATATGGTTCAAATTCTTTCATGTAGGGGGAGAGCGCCTAAATATCTGTTAAGGGAAATATGGGCTTACAAGATACAAGACAAGAAGATAAATTAATGTATTTAAATAATTTTTGTAATAAACATAGATTTCTTTGCGGAAAATCTTGGCGCAGTGAGCGATGAGCACGGGGAACACTTTCATCAGGAGATTTGAGCTATGGAAAAGAGATATCAAGGCAAATGGAGTCCTAATATGCTGACCAATTATTGTTGGGTTATCAAGAGGGATGCTCCACAGACGAAATATAGCAGAAAATCGTAATTTCTTACTTTCTAGGTAAGTCCGAATGTTCGAATATTGTGTAGTTACGAATGTAGAGAATATTAAAGTGTTTGAATAAAATATAAATTCCTATCTCTCGGAAACTTTGTGTGATGGAGAAAAGCCGATATCATATTTGAATTCAGGAGGAAAAATACTATCAGAATCACATATTTTTTCTTTCTGAGACAAAAAAAAATATTTTTGTTGGCAGGTTGAATGGTTTGTTGAGTGAACAAGATGAAGTCATTTTATGAGATCATGATAAATTGATGAATTAGTTGATATTGTGAAGGCCAAGGGACTGACTTAGTAAAAAAATGTAATAAAGGAGTTATTAATAAACTTTAGATATTCATCTACTTTGAATCAAGATTTATCTTAGTTAAAATTTAAAGCGATCCCACTACAGGCTTTGGGATAGTAAGAGATTAAGGCTTCCACCTTTCAAGAGAATCGGCATGAGATGTCAGCCCCCTGCCTATCGGCCGACTTTACCCCCAGAACAAATTCCTGGTACTCTTTTTTGTTATAGGCTGAATCAGTCTTGTGCCTTAGCCGAGTGGCACAGAACTACAGGACTTGAGCTGGTTCGGATCTCCATGAGGGAAGACATTTTCTTACGGAATTTCGGCCAGTATGGGACCAGCATCATGAGGAATTTGGGGTAGTTACAATAAGCGGCTCCAGGTTCAGAAAATTAGCTCTAATGGCTGGGGGGGGATGTTGAGATTGTTAAATTTTGCTTAGAATCACTATTCAGGCTTAAGGATCTTTTACGAGCCTGAAAATCTTCGGACTCTGGACACACAGCTTAAAGTTCCTTCCGGTGGAATTGCTCCTTGGATTTTCCCATCCGAAAAAATCCATCAACCCTGATGGGTTTGTACCCGGGACTAGAGGTAAGAAGCATAACCACTAGATGACCGCGGCCTGTGTCAATGTATCCTACCATTATTATATGATTTTTCTTTGCAAAAGGTAGTAAGGTAGAATTAAATTGTATGTATGTATATATATATATATATATATATATATATATATATATATATATATAATATATATATATATATATATATAATATATATATATTCCTCAATATTGAGCTAAATATTACGTTATAATTTTGGACACATGTTTATGTTTTTATGAAGATACTGGCTGTTAATTAAAATTTATTTGCATATATTTTCAAATGCCCCAGGTTGTCATTTCGACATTTCTGGCGTTCTCTCCTGGCATTGGCTTAATTGTAACCCACTTCTGAAGTTGGAGCACCTAGAAGGGGGAGTTACGTTACCGCGATGATATGATGGATGATAAATGATAATGAAGCGCCAGGAGAGTTCTTAACCTAAATTCCAGACTATGGGCAATCACAGAAATAATTTCCTTTAAGGAAAAATTCCAGTGGTTTGACCGGGAATCGAACTCGGGACCTCATGAACATCAGTCAGAAACGCTGACCACTAGCCCATGAGGGTAAATTTAAATATATTAGTTATTGAATAATCTCTCATATTGAGGTGTACATTTACTAAATTTAATACTCACACAAATTAAATTTAAAAAATTTGAAGATATTAAAAAAACCAACACTATCGCAACGCCAGGAGGACATAATCCACTCTCGTACGGATCTATTTTGGCCGCCATTTTGTACGTGAAAATGTTGGATTTGTATTAGGTTATTATGTTATATAAGGAGGTATGTTATACTGGCTTGTCTTCATAGGCGGACTAGTGACGTAATTTTAAGAAAGCTCCAGATCCGTTTTGTAATACCTACTCGCGTAACATAACAACCTAATACAATTCTCGATATTACACCAAAATCAGCTGACCGCGCACTCGGCCTGGTTGGATGTGATTCAATTTTTTGTCTGTTAGGTAATAAATAAATAATATTAATATAATTATATTTTATATAATAAATAACCGCAACTCCCTAATAGATTCTATTTTTATTCTTTTCTTGATGCTTTGTTTATTTTATTTGTTACATTATTTTTTTTACAGTTTTACCCTATTTTGTCATCGATTTGTTAATAGGTCAGTTGGGTGACTTGCATAATTATATTATAATACTACATACGTATGTGCCAGCATATAACTTTTGAACGCCTGGAGCAATTTCAACCAAATTTGGAAGACATCAACAATCTAGAAATGTGGCGGTAAGAACTCCCAAGCACCTTAGGGGAATGAGACGGGGTAAGAACTCCCAAGTACCTTAAGGGGAATGAGAAGGGAGTGAAATGTAAAATATTACGATTCCGCATAATTATGGAACGACTGGAAAAATTTAACCAAACTCGTACACATAATAACTTACAATTAGAAAAATATACTATGGGATGAGAGACCAGTACTACCATACTCTTACGAAGAGGTGAGAGGGAGGTGAAATGAAAAAAAAAATCGAAAATACCTACATTAATGTCGATTTCACAGTTTTTGGGGATAGCTTATCTGATTGGCGACAGTTCCGACGATTATATTTAAGTCCACATTTAACCCCTAGCATCAATAAGGGAATCGAGGGACTAAAAGGGGTAATAACTAAATGTAAAAAATTATCAAAATTAATGTAGTAGTAGTAGTAGTAGTAGTAGTCTAATGCCCATTCATTAGCTTGGATGTGTTCCATTTGCTTTCTTGCTTCCCAATAGAGTCCTGGCAGAGTTCTTGTAGGTGACATCTTCAGAGCCTCACAGCTAGTAAGATGATCTTTGTTCATGGTAGTGTTATTGTCGTGGCACAGGATACAATTTGGAGAGTTGAAGATTCCAATTTTATAGAGGTGTGCTGCTGCCAGGAAGTCATGGCCTGTTAACAGTCTGAATGTTGCTACTGCTTCATGTCTTGGTTGTTCAGGTATCAAAATTAATGTTGAATCCACAATTTTGGGGTCGCTAAGCTGTTTGGTGGCAGTCCTGATGCTATTTAAGCTCAAGTTTGACTCCTAGTAACTGTAAGGGAGCATATTAGTGACGGTCTGATAAAATTTAAGCCCATGTTTGACCCTAACTCCCCTAGAGGGGATGAGAGGGAATAAAAAAAAAAGGTTCTTATATTAGTGTCGAATTCATATTTTTCGGAGTCGTTTAAGTCCAAATTCAGACTGCATCTGCATGGGGGTTGAGAAGGAAATGAAATATAAAATGTGCAAATTAACTCAGATTTGTGTTCAATCCAAGATTTCCGGGCGCTAATCTGGTTGATGACAATCCCGTTGACATTCAAGCTCAAGTTTGATCCCTTGCACCTTTAGAGCGACAGGTAAAATTATAGAAAACTATTAATTTTAATTTCCCATCATCGGGGTCGCTGAGATGAATTTTATTGTGACAGTGCTGATATTCCAGCATTGTGATGTACAAAATTATAGAGATTAATTTCGGACTGATGAGTTTGAGGGCCATAAGCTCATTGGTGACTAGATGATTGGGATAAATAATTACCCGGGCAACGCCAGGCATTAAGCCAGTTATACAAATAAATAAATAAATAAATTAAATAAAAATAAAACGTAGTTTTATTTGATTTTCATATTTATTATATAATTCAGTGACAGCTGTTTCGGTACACTGTACCTTCTTCAGACATGTTAACAAATTATGAATTGTGTTCCAACTGATCTAAGCAACAATAGATAAATATTTAGTAACATTTCTCAACTTAACCACAAGGGGAATCTCATTCAAAGCAAGTTGAGAATGTAACAGCTTTTACTACTTTTAATGTTATTAATTTCTACAGCCTCACCAAAAGATCTAAATTCTTACCACTTATCACAATTATGTAACATTTCCAAAATTGTGGAGCTGAAACAATGATTTAATCGATCCAAATTTTGAAATTTTACAGTATTTGTGATAAGGGTAAGATAGAAGTTAGATCTTTTGGAGGCTGTAGAAATTAATAAACTTACAAGTAGTAACAAACTGTTTAAATTCTCAACTTGCTTTGAAGTAATTCCCTTTGTTAAATTTAAAAATTTAAATAAATATGGTTGTATGGTTGCTTAGATCAGTTGGAAACACAATTCATAAATTTGTTAACATGTCTGTAAGAAGGTACAGTGTAACCGAAAAACAGGCTGTCACTGAAATTATAGAATAAATATGAAAATCAACTAAAACGACGTTTATATTTTATTTTAATTAATGTAATATGGATTTTCATCAAGTAAAAACACCACACTCAATTGATACAATAAATAAATGTTTTTATAGTAGGAAAAACTGAAGTTTCTCATGCACAATTTAGATTAATGTATTCAGAACTTAATTCCATCTTTCATAAGAAATAATTCATAATTTTCTCCTTAATACTGATAATAATAGTAAGATGCATAATAATGAGTAATCATAATAATAAAATAATAATTATCTATAATAATAATTAATAATATGCGAAACATAGACTCTTACTTTAAGGATAGAAAAGGAGAATGCGAGTATTTGGAGAATAAAGTTCTGTAGGAAAATTTTTGGCCCAAAGAGAGATCGAACAGGACAGGTGAATGGAGAAGACTGCAGAAACAGTTAATACCCATGTGACCTTTATAGGAGACAAGCTATAATGAACATCGTTAAGTCTCCTAGACTTAGCGATGGGCAGGACATGTGGCACGACAATGGGCATGAAAGACGTGCATGGAAGCTTCTTTGTAGTAAAACCATTGAGGGAAAAAACGCCCAGTTGGTAGACCAAAGATGATGTGGGAGAATAAATTTAACTATGATTTGAGAGTGAAGTAGATTATACCAGGGGCATGAATGGAAAACCATTGGCTCAGGATAGGGATATCTCCTATGGAGAGCTTATGTCCGACGCCTCCGGCCCATGAAATCCTCATGGCTTGTTCCGATAGTGCCTTAGTGGGTTACGTTAATAATAATAATAATAATAATAATAATAATAATAATAATAATAATAATAATAATAATATCGTTTTATATAAGAGTACAGCACATTTTGGGCAAGTTATGTTGGTATTACAAATTTAAAAAAGAAATTTTGCTAGTTTTATCTGACCTTGAGGTATATGAAAAATAATAACTAACTCATTGGCACTATTGAAACGCATAGGTTCATGACCACACGGACATAAGCTCTCCATACATCCCTATCCTGAGCTGTTGTTTTCCAATCATTCCCATTGCAATCTATTTATCTCAAATCATGGCTAATATTATTTTCCCACCCCATTCTTGACCTACCTACTGGGCGTTTTCCTTCAGGTTTCCCATAAAGGTCATGTAGCTCACTGTTAAATAGTCTTCTCCATTCGCCTATCTCTTCATCTCTCTTTCTTAAGAATTTTATTCTGAAATACTCGTAATCTTTTATTCTCCCTTAAAGTAAGGGTCCATGTTTCGTATCCTTATAACTGAGATAATAAAAGTTTTATATATTTTCAGTTTAATGCTTTTTGAGATAAGTTGGGATTACAAGCGCCTTCGTAATGCATAAACAATCTTACTTACTCACTGGTACTAGCGAACCCGTAGGTTCATGGCGGCGCGGATATAAGTTCTCCATACATCCCTATCCTGCACTAATGCTTTCCAATCATTTCCTGTATAATATCTCTCTCTCTCTCTCTCCTGTCTCTCTCTCCTGTCTCTCTCTCCTGTCTCTCTCTCCTGTCTCTCTCTGTCTCAGTGCGACAGTCCTAAAAGGCCCTTTTCTGACCAGCCGGCTGCCGCCCTCACATCCACATGTGTTAATCACAGAGGTAGACTATCATCTGTATAATCTACTTCCCTCAAATCATAGTTGATGTTATTCTCCCACCTCATTCTTGGTCTACCAACTGGGCGTTTTCCCTCCGGTTTCCCTATAAGAAGCTTCCATGCACGTCTTTCATTCCCCATTCGTGCCACATGTCCTGCCCATCGCAGTCTACGAGACTTAACTGTTCTCATTATATCTGGCTTCCTATAAATACCATGTAATTCACTGTTATGCAGTCTTCTCCATTCACCTGTCTGTTCATCTCTCTTTGGTCCAAAAATTTTCATAAGAACTTTATTCTCAAATGCTCGTAATCTCCTTTCCTCTCTTAAAGTAAGAGTCCATGTTTCGCTTCCATATAATATAACTGGTAGAATAATAGTTTTATATATTTTCAGTTTAACATTCTTTTAAAGGAGTTGGGACGTCAAAAGTCTCTGCAATGCATAATAGCACGCATTTCCAGAATTGAGCCTATGTTTAATTTGCTTGTGGATCTCACTTCTATTTGTGATTATTGTTCCTAGGTATTTGAATTCAGCCACTTCCTCAAAATTTCCCTTATTTGTCATCAGCTGTCCATTTCCATTATATAATGTATTTCTACGTGTGACCATATATTTAGTTTTATTGATATTTACTTCCTGTCCTAATTTCTTAGTGTTACTCAATAGTGTGTGCGTATTGTCCTTTAGTATCTCCTCGCTATCGGCCAATAATACTACATCATCAGCATAAACTAACAGCTTATTAATACCATTCAGTTGGAACAATCTTAATTGATATAATAATTGATTTTACAGAATTTGAATTTTTTCCCGTTGCGTCTCAGAATATCATCTCATCTCGCAATATTGCCTTTTATTTTCTAAAGTCTTTCTTTTCTAAAGGTCTCTAATTAAAAGTTATGGGGTATTTTTTATTATTTTTGATATTTTGACGATAAATGTAATCTGATTTTCGAAAATGCTAAATAGTAGGGGCCTAACTATTGTCCGTCTGGCTTAACTTTGCAAGAAATTTGTATAAAGAGACAGCTGTGCTCACCTCTCTCACTCGAACCAGTGTAGTCGGTGTTTCTTCACCAGATATTAATAGGGGCAAGGAAGAAGACGAAAACTGACAACAGGGTGAGTTATATCTTTTGTAACTGAGCAAAAGCTGTCAAGAATCTACCCTTATATCTCCATCTCTCTCTTTGCCAAGTTAAGCCAGATATACAATAGAGTTGTAGGTTGTCTCCATTATTTATCTCTATTTAATATGATCAACATATACTTTTCTTTCTTTCTTTCTTTCTTTCTTTATCTCAGTTTAACCTCTCACCTTATACATACTTTTTACATGCCACACGCCACCCAGGCCTTACAATAACACGACGTGTCGGGGAAGGAAATTTAAATTTTGAATCACACACTAGACTTAGCCATCTTCTCATTTTATCTTACAGGTGTATCCTCTATTCTACACTCAGATTCAACCCATGAAATTACTGTGTGTTTGGAATAGAGAACTGGGTTGCCATTTTAACAATATTTTCTTGAGAGAAACCCTTATATAAAACTGAAGATTGCAACACAGTAGGTACATAGTTGTAAGTTGTAGCCGTCCAAGCCACCCCCTCTTAAAGAAAAAAAAAACAGTTACAAATTGTCACTGAGCTCGTGCGGATCTGTACTATCATGTGTGAAAATGTCGACTCTCGTATTTACTATAAAACTAGTTTGCATGCCGTAAAAGAAAAACTGTTTTTAAATGTATAATACATAGATTTGGAAAAAGTACTGCTAACCTTGCCCCCTTCACCCCTCCCTAAACAAACAAATACCGTTATTACGAGTTTGGCTACATCTACCCTCTGTACGTAGGGCGACACTGGCGTAGCCCATAAGGTCTGTAGTAACTTCCTGGGTTGAATTAGAGTGTAGGAGCCGGACATTTTATTTCCACATACTTTTTTGTTCACACAAAGACATAGAGGGCTTCCCTGAATAAGTGATCAGATATCAAAATTTCCTCCGAGACATCACCATAATTTAGGACGAAACACACCATTCATACACATTCAAACTAAACATGGCGAATGTGATAATGGTGATTATGATGGCCAGATGATGTTCAGTGTCCGTATGGACCTTAAAGTTTCCTGATATTTGGATAAGCCTGTACTAATTGTGACAATATTTAAAATGTAACGGTATAATTTTTTTAATATTTCGGAAAATAAAATAATTTGATTTGAGTTAATGATAAAGTTAATATTAAGGTATGAACCTATTAGTTTTAAATTATAAACTTACCTTAAGAAAAGTGAACAGTGGGTGTTCTTCTTTGCCATTAACATCTAATTTATTGAACAGTTGGAAATTTGGAACAAAATCACTTCCCGGTCTCACATATTGAATTCCATTCATTATCTCCGTACCATTGGCCCCAGGTTCTTGCTGCAAAATATATTAAAAACATTTATTTTTATAAAATCGTAATACAAAGTAATAATAAACATAATAATAATGATAGACTATCTATCTATAATGACGTAGCTCATTGTTGAGCCATAGCCTCTCCTTTGTAAGGAGTTACTAGACAGTTAATTTTTAGTTACCTTATTTGCTTGTAGATGCGGTAGATGTCATGGATGGCTTGCGGTCAACACATCGAGCCAATGAGACATCTAGCAGGCAACTAAAGTACTATTAGGACGTTGAGGTCGGTAAATGTTGCTTAGAGGCCTCTTTATTCAGGCTTAAGGATATTTTATGAGCCTGAAAATCTTCAGACTCGGGACCCACGTGTTAAAGTCCCTCCCGGAGGACTTTTTCCTTGGATTTTTCCGTTCTAAAAAGTCCATCGACCCGACCGGGTTTGAACCAGCAACCCTCGGAACTAGAGGCAAGGAGCATAACCATTAGCCCACCGTGGCCGACAATAATAATAATAATAATAATAATAATAATAATAATAATAATAATAATAATAATGCACTGGCACTATCGAACATGGAGGTTCATGCCCACGGTGACATAATCTCTCCACACTTCCCTATTCTGAGCTAATGTTTTCTAATCAAACTCCAGTATAATTTACCTTCCTCAAAACATTCTTCTCCCACCTCATTCTTGGCCTACTTACTTGATGTTTTCCCCTCTGATTTTCCGACTAAGTTTCCATGCCCCTCTTTCATTCCCCATCAGTGCCATATGTTCTACCCATCGCAATTTACGAGACTTTACTGTTTTATAAAGATTGTGTAAATCACTATTATGTTGTTTTTTTTTCCATTCACCTGCCTTTTCCTCTTTTTGTTCCAAAATTTTTCCTAAGAACTTCATTCTTAAATACTCGTAATTTTTTCTCCCTCCCCCCCTTAAGTAAGAGTACATGTTTCGCATTCATAAAATACAACTGGAGTAATAGCCGTTTTATATATAATGTATTTTTACTTTAACATTTTTAGATAGAAGTTGGGAGGTCTTTTATTTCAGACGTGAGATTCTTTTAAGTTTCGTAAATATACGACACGGAACCTATGACTTTAATAATCTTACGAAGGAAGCCGTGATCAGGATTTTTACGCTGTTAAAAATCCATTGTTCCTGACCGCGTTTGAACCCGGGAATCTCGGAACCAGAGGAGAAGATGGTAACCACTAGTGAACAATAGTCCACCGGGACTGATTAATTTTCATATAGGCCCCTATATATATCCATCCATAGTAATTGTGCCCGAGGGCAGGTCTTTCACTGCAATCATAGCATTTTTATGCTATGCTTTGCAGCTTTACTAGGGAATTGTAGGTGTGGTAGCTTCCCGTTGCTTTCCACACCGGTGAAGGGGTGAAGGATGATGATGATGATAATAAGGATGATGATAGCCATATGATTTCCGGGACTGTTTGAGCTTTAAAATTTTCCTGACATTTGTCTTACAGGTGAGGAAAACCCGATAAAAACCTAACCCAGAAAAACTGCCCCGACCGGGGATCGAACCCGGGCCCGCTGCGTGACAAGGCAGCACGCTACCTCGAGACCACAGCGGTGGACTATATGTTATTTTATTTAATATCTATAATACATATTAGTTGAACACTTTTATATAGGGTGTAAGGAAGTAATTGAATAGTCGCCCAGAATAAGGTTGTAACCATCATATTTTTCCAAAGTTTTTTATACAAAAAAGTTCCCACATGCCATTAACAATATTTGGAATGTAAAACTCAACTTGGGGAGAAAAAATGAGGGTATCAACCTTGTTCTGGACTATTCTTCAATTGTCAACAGCAATGAATCTAATCAAATGAAATATGAAATTAAAGACAGAATTGTCTTTGACAATAAAGCCTATTACATATATAATTTGTATGATAATTTTCTCGTTTTAAAATATAAATTAATACAGAATAAAAATACGTAAATTGAAATGCTATTGAATAACAATATTAGGGCTCTTCATCTACGTCGGTGATGATGATGATGATAATAATAATAATAATAATAATAGTAATAATAATAATAATAATAATAATAATAACAACAACAACAATTGCTTTATTTTGCCTGCACAGTTAAGGTCTTTGTCTGCCACTCTACTAGGTTAGAAAAAATACAAGAATTGGTCTTACATCTAACTTAAAATAAACATATGGTATATCTACAATACAATTATTATTTACAATATATTCTTATTTACTCTAGATTTAACAAATGAAATTTAAAATGTACAAGATAGAAAAATATAAAAAACTATTAATGACAAATAATTTTAGTTCTGGAGAAAAATCAATTATTTAACAAGTAATTGTATTAGCATGACTTAAAAGTGTCAGCTGTCCAGCAACCCCTGATATCTTGAGGGAGGAAATTCCAGGAGCGGGCAGAGGCTACTGTGAAAGAAGTAGAATAAGAAGAAGAATCTATCAATCCTATATTAATATTTGAAAGGCCCGATATTAAGAATAAAGTTTGATCCAACGAAAATGGCGCTTGGAGAATAAAACAAATATATAAGATTAGGTTGGTTCGGTCATAAACAGAGATTGATAACCTTATAAATAGAAACCAAGTATATTTGCAAAAGATTGGGCAATGAGAAAAACAGATGGGATGACGATGGCATTAATGATGATTTAAAATCGATGAAGGTAAACAAATGGACAAAACAGAATCAGAAAGAATGGAAGAAGGTTATTGAGAAGGCTAAAACTCTTATTACGGAATTGTATTGAAGTGATATACTGTAAGTGCAAAGGTATTAAATACGAATTAGGTAAGTATGGCCCAATCCAAATGTAGTAACTATACAGAGTATTAATAAGAACTTATCGACAAACTTTTAGGAACTATTGTATAGGCCATAAAAATATATTTTATGTTAAGGAACATTACGTTTATGAGTTCTGAGCATTGCCAAGCTTCGCGTTACGCCATGTACTGTAACCTAGACCTGATTAGTTGTTATTCTGCGTTGTATGTCTTCACTCTATCTTACCATTATTTTAGTTTCTTATTGTTAGGGTAAAATTTAACTCTAGCTATTCCTCTACATCGAACATCTCACTATTCCTCATCCTTCCTTGTTTCAGCCACCCGACTCTGGAATTCCCTCCCCTCGTATATCAAGGACTGTCCGTCTCAAAAACAGTTTAAAAAGAAACTCACTTCATATTTCCTTAGACAATATATAATCCTGTTCCATATATACTTTTATTGTTTCTTTATATTTTAAACTTTCTTCACCAAGCCATTTACTTAATCTAATTATAGGTTATTATTTTTGTTGTTATTATTATTACTATTATTATTATTATTATTATTATTATTATTATTATTATTATTATTACTGTCCCGCGCCGTAGCCGAGTGGTTAAGGCAGGAAGCCTTGGCGCAGAGCTACGAGACTTGCACTGGTTCGAGTCTCCATGGGGGAAGAAATTTTCTCATGGTATTTCGGCTAGCATGGGACCGGTGCCCACCCAGCATCGTGACGCATTTAGCTAGCTACAATAAGTAGCGGCTCCAGGTTGAGAAAACCAGCTATAACGGCTGGGGGGACTCGACATGCTGACCACATGTCACCACTACACTGGCTGATTATCATCTACCTCTGTGATTGACACATGTGGATGTGAGGCCAGCAGCCGGCTGGTAGGCTAAGGGCCTTGTAGGCCTGTCGCGCCAGGAGTTTTTATTATTACTACTACTATTATTATTATTATTATTACTATTATCATAATTACAATTTTTCTTTCCTACCCTTGTCGAATTTGTATTGTGTAGTCTATATCTATTATGTATCAATCATAATTCTTATTGTATGTATAATTGAACTCTGGTGAAGTGGAAGAGAATACCTTACGGTCTTAACTTCATCAGGTAAAATAAATTAATAAAGAAGTAAATAAATAAAAAATAAACATACTGTAGATACTCAATTGCTGAATATGTCTTTCAATAAAATACAGTAAAACTTGTTTAATCCGGAACGTGAATAATGCGGAAATCTGTCCAATGTGAACAAATTTGTTCCCGGCGAAATAATACTAATTTTACGTGTATTTATTTTGTATAAAACGGTATCTGTCCAACGCGGAAACGGAAGAATATTTCTGCACAATTCATGAAAAAAAAACATTTTATAAAGCGGAAAGACAGAAATAAATTAGTTTCCCCTTCATTAAATTCCTGTTAGACAAAAAAAAGGAATGATTCCTGCCGCCGGATGAAGTAAGATATTCTACCTGTATCTGAAATTTTATTTCGGCCTCACTGCACACCCGTTATGCGAAACACAGATATCTGTCTTACAAGTAACCATTGCACTAAAATATTAAATTAGCTTAAGTTCTGAGACCGATCTTTCACAGGTAGCGTTCTCAATTTACGGAATAAAAATGGCTAAAACATTTGTATCATTGTCATTAAACGAAAAAGTGAAACTGATTGAAGATAAATCTCCAAATTTCCGGACCGATGTTCCAAAGTCAAGCTCTAGCTGTTGCTAACTCCCTAGGGACTAACGATTTCAAGGTATCTTCAGGTTGGCTGGACAGTTTGAAAAGACGACATAATGTAGTGTGAAATGATATTTGCGGGAAATCAAAGGATGTGGACGAAAGTGTAGTTAGTGAGCGGAAACCGAAACTACATACTTTAAGTTCAGGATACGCGACTAAGAAACATTTTTAACGCTGATGAAACGGGACTGTTTTTCGCGCGTTACCATCGAAGTCGCTTGTACATACTATACTTCAATTTTTTCGGCTTAAAACTGGTCACGCCATCTCTTCATAGGTCGCCCAACACTTTCCTATACGATTATAGTTCAGGACGGTTTTTTGATATTCTAGTTGGTGACATGCATTGAACATGGTCTCTCCAATTAGTACTATATTTTTGCATCAATGTCGTAATTGGTTGCATTCATTCCTGATGTTTATGCTTCTCCTATGATCTAATGACGTAACAACGTGCCACAAATCGAAGAAATTTCATTTCTGAAGACTCTATTTGTTTTAACAGGCATACAGTACAGTCAGGTTCAAGTTCTCACTGTCATATACATATACAGTTGCAATGCAGTTATGTATTTAATATTTTAAATTAAATATTTTCTTAGTTAATGGTGGACTAGTGGTTATACTCCTTGCCTCTGGTCCCGAGGGTCGTGGGTTCAAACCCGGCCGGGGTCGATGGATTTTTTAGGACGGAAAAATCCAAGGAGCAAGTCCTCCGGGAGGGACTTTAAGCCGTGGGTCCCGAGTCTGAATATTTTCAGGCTCGTAAAAAATCCTTAAGCCTGAATGAAAGGCCTCTAAGCAAAATTTACCGATTTTTCCCGTCCTAGTACTACCTTAGTTTCCTAGATGTCAGTATGAGGCGGAAAGCTGACCACGCACCACTCAAATGACATCTATAAGAAAATAAGTGTAACTAAATTAGTATGGTTCAATTTTTCCCCTTCCCTGTAGGGGAGAGCGCCTAAATCTCTGTTAAGGGAAAACATAGGTTTACAATACAATACAAAAAAATACAATTAGCTTTTCTGAAAAATCATATATCCATCCAAAGTAATTCTGCTCGTGGGTACTTATTTAATTACAAGGTAAGTAAAAATAAATTATTTCACGTTACAAAAATGTATTTTAATGTCTTTATTAATAAACAATTTGCATTTAATTTTGTTAATTAGTAGTATTGATATGCAGTGATGAATCAGCCTTCAGATGTGTGTCTCTTACAAGTGATAATTGAAAATGCTGACTAAACATTCATAATTGTTAGTTTATGCAATGATTAATATTTTTGTTAGCACATATCTTGTGTAGGGTAGGCTAGGGGTATACGAATCACTTTTTAAACAATCTAACATTCTCTCTATAGTAATTCTGTCCGAGAGCAGATCTTTCACTGCAATCATAGCATTCTCATGCTATCCTTTGCAGCTTTACTAGGGAATTATAGGCGTAGTAGCTTCCCGTTGCTTTCCACACCGGTCAAGGATGATGATGATAAAGATAAGGATGATGGTGTGGTGGGATGATTTTTGGGGACTGTTGGGCCCTAAGCTTCCTGACATTTGTCTTACAGGTGAGTAGGAAAAACCCCGAAAATATCTCACCCAGGAGCCTGTCCCGACCAGGAATCGAACCCGGGCCCGCTGCGTGATAAGGCAGCACACTACCTCGAGACTACAGCGGTAGACTAAATCATATATTTGAGATCCAAATTAATTAAGATAATTTGATTATATTTGTTCCAAGTAATTCGCATGTAAAATCTGAGCATTTATAGGTATATTACTACCTCAACTAATGTATATTTATATTTAACAAATACAACCATCAAAGTTTTATATGATTTGTATAAATATTTATTTCATTTAACATACGTAACAGCTGTTTCAATACACTGTATCTTCATCAGCCGAATATCGTAAATACATTTTTTAATCTATTTACTCATAACATAATTAAAAAAATGTTTTTTTGCGCGATAGTGCATTTTGTCGTACTTACAGCAATGGCAATCATGATTGAAAGTTCAACTTCCTACATTTCGGGATTGCCAACCTAAATAACTGTAATAATACATTTACACCACGTGCGGTAAGTAAAACCACTGCCTTTTATGTATACTATGTACAATGTATATACAAAAAATATTCAAAAGGTAGCGTTAATATACATTATATGAAACAAATCACTGCATTTTAAATGAACTGAACTTTATTTGAAACAATATAAAATAATAAATACGATACTTCCGGCCATGTTATCAATAGAGCGAGGAATTATATGAAGAAAATTATACGAAAATATGAAATCGTAAAGACAAAATATGAAAATTATGACACAAAAATATTATGAAGCTACTATTTCTAAACTTTTTACATATATTTATATACATAGGCTCACTATAACTTATAAGTGTACATACCTGCATATAAATGAGACAAACAGAACTTATTTATAGCTCAAGAAATCAAGATGTTCACTGTATTTTAATTTTAAGTAGCTTTTTCGTTAATTTTGTCCCAATATAAAATATCATATTCATGAATAGTTGTATAAGGAAACGTGGTACAAATAGGAAAGTCATGGGTTCGTGTCTTAATATGGTGAAGATTTTTAGCTGTACCAGACCTTGTGGTGGCTTTGTGGACTGGGGTCGACTCTGATCTTATTGAAAGTGAGTACTAGATGCATGTTCTGGGCACAAATGTGGCCATCAGGCAGATCCGACAATCTGGCGGACATCTCGTGCCTATTGTTTAGAAAGATGGGAGCTTCAACATACCACTACCCTAAAGACCTCCCAAGACTGTAGCGGAATCATTTTACCTTCATAAATCAAAACTGAGAGGTTATATATAATACAATAAATTTATTAATGTATTGAATGATATTTAATTATGAAATCTAAACATATACAAGAAACAAAACATTGTAACCAAAACAAATAGGTTTCCATCAAATCTAGCACTAACAAAGTTTAGAGCAGGTATAGTTTGGATTATTGCTATTTTAGTTGCATAAAAAACTCCTGGCACGACAGTGCCTACAAGGCCCTTAGCCTACTAGCCGGCTGCTGGCCTCACATCCATATGTGTCAATCACAGAGGTAGATGATCATCCAGCCAGTGTAGGGGTGACATGTGGTCAGCATGTCGAGTCCCCCAGCCATTACAGCTTATTTTCTCAATCTGGAGCCGCTACTTATTGTAGCTATCCAAATGCCTCACGATGCTGGGTGGGCACCGGTCCCATACTGGCCGAAATACCATGAGAAAATTTCTTCCCACATGGGGACTCAAACCAGCGCAAGTCCCGTAGCTCTGCGCCAAGGCTTCTTATCTTAACCATTCGGCTACAGCATGTTAAATTCCTGTAGATACAAATGTAACAACAACATTAAATTGGACGATTTAGAATACAAGTAAACCATTCCAGTATGTGATATTTGGAGAAAAAAGATGTTAAAAGTTATTAGTCCATAATTGATTCTAGGGATTGTTTCAGAACTCTCTTTGCAATTACAATTACATTTAATATTGAACTACAAACATGGTGAAATATAGTTAAGAATTATTTTAACATTATTATTTTGTTCATGAAATGGGTCTAACAGTGTCCATAGTCTTGGTATAATTGTGCTTTGAACAATCCAATTGTCAATTCTGTTTGTAATCCACAGAAGTTTTTTTTTCTTCTATATTTCCTGATAGTACATTATAAGACCTGTCTGTCAGAATTGTTTTGCACAATGGAAAATTACGTTCAACATCACACGATGTTATGGTAGCATACTTGTGTCATGCTATATTTGATAGTTTGACGTCCTTACCTACATGATCTTTACTAATTTCACAAAGCACTGCATCAAATTTTAGCAGCTGCGTTCTTTCCTACATTTAAATGTTGTAATCTGTTCACAAAGTAAGGACTGATCTCAGGTAGCAATAACGAGCTGACAGTTATACTACCCGACTATAGAATATTCCAACATTGGTCTTCTACTTATTCATCTAGGCTCATGTTCTTGTCTGGGGATCGAGTTTAGGACAAAAACCTCCATCTAACACGTCACTCTGTGACTCCACATCTAATTATTTGCTTTCATAAAATCTATCTATCTTGTTCAGAAGGGATGCTGAAAGAATTTTCACTTGTCTACCACATAACACTGTCAAAAATTACATAAATACATTCATTTCATGAAATATTTTAATGAATTCCTAGAACTTTTATTGAAAAAAATACAGGAATTTCAAAGTTGAAAAATATGAAGGAGTATGAAATTTTCACTAAAATATGAACATTTTGCTAAAATATTATGAAATATGAAGTTTTTTGTTGGTCTTATTTGATTCTACATATCATAAAATGTAAATATACTTAGTCTCAGCGCTCTCTGACAAATAGTTTAAAACATGACATTTCATAAAATTCCTCGCTCTAGTTATCAATAATTGTTCTCAAGGCCTCCTGTTGTTTCATCTAACAAACATTGCACACACTGTTAACGTTAGTCAATTGTCTATAATGAACACAAATATTTCCAACAAAGATATTATTATTTTACTATTATTTATCATTTTGAAAACACCATCGCGCAAAAAATAATGTACAACGCACGTTTGTGGTGTTTTACAGAATCTCGCTATTGCTCGGTTTTTAAACATTTTTCCTCGATTCTGTAAAAACCACTTCCCAACCTCGCATCGTAATATACTATTTTACGCGATAGTGCGTTTTGTCGTAATTACAGCAATGGCGACCATGATTGAAAGTTCAACTTCCTACATTTCGGGATTGCCAACCTAAATAACTATACTGTAATATTACATTTACACCCATGTGCGGGAAGTAAACCCACTGCCCTCTATGTTTACTATGTACAATGTATATACAAAAAATATCCAAAAGGTAGTGTTAATATACATTATACGAAACAAATCACTGCATTTTAAATAAACTGAACTTTATTTGAAACAATATAAAACAATAAATACATACGTGCGGTCATTTCATCAATAATAATGGTCTCACGGCCTCCTGTACTTTCAACTAATAAACATTGCCCACACTGTTAACGTTACTCATTTGTTTATAATGAACGCACATACTTCCAACAAAGATGCTAATATTTTATTACTATTTATTATTTTGACAACACAATCGCGCAAAAAAAAAATATACAACGCACGTTTGTGAAGTGTTTTACAGAATCTCGGAAATTAAAAACCTCGCTATCGCTCGATTTTTAAACATTTTTCCTCGATTCTGTAAATACCACTTCCCAACCTTACATCATAATATACGATTTATGACAATCGTCTGATGAATATAGACCTAAAATGTACTGAAACAGCTATTATCAATGTTGAAAAATACATCCATCCATAGTAATTCTGCCCGAAGGCAGGTCCTTCACTGCAATCACAGCATTTTCATGCTATGCTTGCAGCTTTACTAGGGAATTGTAGGTGTGGTAGCTTCCCGTTGCTTTCCACACCGGTGAAGGATGATGATGATGATGGCCATATGATTTCGGGGACCGTTTGGGCCTTAAAGTTTTCCTGACATTTGTCTTACAGGTGAGGAAAAACCCTGATAAAAACCTCACCCAGAAAAACTGCCCCGACCGGGGATCGAACCCGGGCCCGCTGCGTGACAAGGCAGCTCGCTACCTCGAGACCACTACGGTGGACTAAAAAATACATATTTATGAGAATCCTATATACGTTAGATGGTTTTATTTATTAAATACATTATGTATTTTCATCAAGTAAACGCCTAATCAATTGATTATTTAATGTACAAGGTTCCCACAAGGTAATGATGATGAAGAACTTCTTCCTTGGCCTCCGCGTTCGCCAGACCTCACACCCCTTGACTTCTTTATGTGGGGTTATGTCAAAGATCTTGTGTTCAAGCTACCTTTTCCACAGACTGTCCTTGATCTAAGAGGGCGCATCACAGCAGCCATCGAAACAGTTGACTATGATACGCTACAAAGTTCCTGGGCGGAAATATGTGTCGTGTTACCAATGGAGCTCACATTGAACATCTGTAAGGTACTGTAACCAAAACGTTTTGAGTTTCTCGTTCCATTAGTACTAGTTTCATGTTTGTAAGTTTATTTAAACGCAAGTTACACGTGTTCGAAACCCGAAAGAGCATTTGTGGGAACCCTGTATATATATATCCATCCATAGTAATTCTGCCCGAAGGCAGGTCCTTCACTGCAATCATAGCATTTTCATGCTATGCTTGCAGCTTTACTAGGGAATTGTGTAGGTGTGGTAGCTTCCCGTTGCTTTCCATATATATAGGTGAAGGATTATCGTTGGGGTAATGAGGTAAAGAGGTGTAGATGTGATTTAGTGGCACTAGGAATACGGAAGGAGTTCTCCATGTGTGAGAACTTGGGTTGCTCAGGTTGGGATACCGGTAGGCATGAGTTCTTATCTAGGGATTCCACGAGGACTTCGTCGGGCAGAATTAATGTGTAATGAAGGTCTGGTAAAAGTAGTTTATTCTTGTCTTTTATAAACTGCAAGTAATTGTATATGAGAAGTGACTTTATTTAACTTTCAGAACGAAGTGTTTTTGAGAAGTGACTTTGTTTAATTGTATACGAGAAATGATTTAGTTTAATTGTATACGAGAAGTGACGAGGAGAAGCTTCTCTTACCTATTAGGTAAACTAGTTACTCCCACTACCTTGATCTCGTGGACCTAAGGTCAGTGCTTAGGCACATATAACAAAACATATAATTGGTTAATGCACCCTCCTATTTTAATCCTGGGGGTGTTACAAATTTATCATTGGCGATTTACGCCTTCAGAGGTTGGACCTTTTTTTCCCGTGCTGGCTTCACGTACAGTCTGGTCACAAACATTAGTTATATAATACTCCTGCCGCGACAGGCCTACAAGGCCCTTAGCCTACCAGCCGGCTGCTGGCCTCACATCCACATGTGTGAATCACAGAGGTAGATGATCAGCAGCCAGTGTAGGGGTGACATGTGGTTACCATGTCGAGTCCCCCAGCCGTTATAGCTGGTTTCCTCAACCTGGAGCCGCTACTTATTGCAGCTACCCAATTGCCTCACGATGCTGGGTGAGCACCGGTCCCATACTGGCCGAAATACCATGAGAAAATTTCTTCCCCCATGGAGACTCGAACCAGCGCAAGTCCCGTAGCTCTGCGCCAAGGCTTCCTACCTTAACCGCTCGGCTACGGCGCGGGACAAACATTAGTTAGGCTTGGGTTTTTTCCTAGGCTTGGGTTTTTTCCTAGGCTTCAGACGCTAGAAAATTGCCATATTCCCACACTTTTTGCTAGCGTTGGTGTGTCAGGGCAAAACCCCCGCTTGTACATTTAGCTAATGGGTTATGGTTATCACGATAAATCAGTTAACTGCAGGCTTAGAAGATATTTCTACTCAATCTGTCGAGCAAAGGATTTTGTCATTACTAAGTTATTATCATGTGTCAGCCACTTCCGTCTTAACAAAAGAAAGGGTGACATTACCTGAGTTGTCAGTACCCTACTTAATAACTAGCAATTTAATTACATTGATGCTGACTTCTTTGGATCATTTTATATGACCTTTGCTACTACATAATCAGGTTCTACTCGCTTCCCTGATCAATTTGAATATAAATATGACCTAAGTCCAGTAACTGCTTCATTCAATGATATAATTGTATCTGATTATTATTATTATTTTATATATATATATATATATATAAAATCTTTATATGATAATTTATTTATAATATGGTTTCCGAAACCGCAACACTTGTTTGAGATTGAAAAATCATTCAAATGCATTTTTAAATGTAATATACTGTAAATGTCAGGAAACTTTAAGGCCCAAACGGTCCCCGAATACCATCTGGCCATCATTATCATCAATATTATATTTGCCTAATTAGCTTAAGTTTAGTTTAAGGTCTCTCCTGGCGCATCATTACCATCATCAACTCTCATATCATCGGGGCAGCGTAACCCCGCCATCCAGGCGCCCCAACCTCAGAAGTGGGTTACAAATACGCCATGCCAGGAGAGAATACCAGAAATGTCGAAAATGACAACCTGGAGCATTTAAAAAAGTTATATTTACCAATCCAAACTGGTTACAAGGGAAGCCAAGCGCCACAAACTCCTGGTGGTTTGATTGAAGTGCATTCAACCCCAGGTAGTGTTTTGTGAAGCCTCAGTAGGTCGCTACGTTTACAACCAGCACTACCTAAAAATTATATTGTAGAGTTTTAACAAAGTATGATATCAACAATCAAATATATGATTTGTTTATAAGATCTATTGTGTGCCCATTCGAGGGACGTCTAATTTTCGAGTAATTTTCTGAATATGTATTAATAAAAATACTCACCTTGCCTCTGTAGTCGGAAAGACTAATATTCTGGGAATCGTGTACGTCGGGAATAGTATAGTCATAGATGGTGCCATCTATTGTATCTTCACGATCGCAGTGCACAAATTCAGATCGTTGAGCTTTAACATCACATCCATATGTCAGCAACAATAATGCAACAAAGTTGCATAATTTCATGCTTCCTCCAAGCATGCTGCTGAGAATCCTGCTTCCTGAAATATAGATTAATTTCTATAAATGTAAATATAATTAATTCTGCGATAGTTATTTATTGATGCATGTTTAAAATGTCCTTAGAAAAATAACCAATGATGATGTAAGTATCACTTGGAAAGGATGGGACAACAAATAGCGATTAAAAATATATCATATAATTTTATAATAATTATGAACGCAACAAGGAAATTTCGTATATGATTTTGTTCATTCCTATACTAATATTTATGTCTAATTTTTATATTTCGTGTGAATTTATATATTGGTTTGAAGAGTTCAATTGTTTGATAGCAAGGGAAAGTTGACAAAACAACTGAAATTGTTTATTGTTGTTTGAATTAGTGGCAGACATTTTAAATAGCAGTTTCAGATTGCATATTAATTATAGATATCATCATTTGTGATGTAGAGGAAGCGGAGAATACCTCCTGAAATTGTAGCTGAAACATGTGGTAGTTCAGTGGAAGTTACGAAAGATGAGTTCTTAAAGTAGAGAAACATATTGAAATAAATAGGAAAAATGCTAATGAAAATCAACCAAATTTTGTGGCTAATGTTAATAATATTGTAACAACTGTTCAATCACTATAAATTTGAATTATCAAAGTGAGAAATAAGTGTGTTATAATAAAATTGTATTAATACAATTTTAAGTGGGTAACATTTTTACATTATTAATTAAGTCAACTACTTTTCTTCCCTAGGGAAGTAAGTTGAGCAATTAAATGCCGTTGTCAATGGATACCAAGGCCTCCCTAAAAACAGAATGATAAATTAGGTCATTATTAGTATAGGAGTGATAAAAAAAAATGTTTACATATGCAGTGTGAGTCCACCGCTGTGGTCTCGAGGTAGCGTGCTGCCTTGTCACGCAGCGGGCCCGGGTTCGATCCCCGCTCGGGACAGTTTTTCTGGGTGAGGATTTTATCGGGGTTTTTCCTCACCTGTAAGACAAATGTCAGGAAAACTTTAAGGCCCAAACGGTCCCCGAAATCATATGGCCATCATCATCATCGTCATTCTTATCATTATCATCATCCTTCACCAGTGTGGAAAGCAACTGGAAGCTACCACACCTACAATTTCCAAGTAAAGCTGCAAAGCATATCATGAAAATGCTATGATTACAGTGAAGGACCTGCCCTCGGGCAGAATTACTATGGATGGATGCAGTATGAACAGTATTTTTTAAAGTTGTAATTTCAAGTGTGAGAGCGACTGTAAATCCTGCTTTTTTATGACTTATTTACAACGTTTTAAGGCCAATAATAATTGAGGTTATAAACAGAAAATGTTTTGTATTTAGAAATATTGATTTTTAAATAGGTGTACGCTTCTAAATATTTTCAATATGACCAAATTATTAAAATCCAATTTAGCACTATATTGATATCATCATAGAGCTGGGAGTTTTATCTGACTTGAAATCATTTGGGATTTTCGGAGTAGATCATAGCAGTAAACAAACACGAGCTTAAAAATCCCCTATACCTACATATTTTGAAATAGGGAGATTCTGGATTCCAAATGTTCCACCTTATCGACGTATAGTCCTATTTAAGAAATAGAAACATCTATCAATAAAACTAAATACGGTATATATTCACCCATAGTTAGTCAGTGTTCCACTTCTGTTCTCTATATATATTAACGATATATCCACTAGACTTACCTATTGTCGACATCGCCTATACGCTGACGATATGCAAATTTATATTCACTCCCATCCTGATGATGTACATGACACACTAGACAAATTAAATAGTGACCTAGACCTTAATCTAAATGCTGACAAGACACAGTGCATAATTATAGGACATCGGCGAATCCAAAGCATTATAAATTACGAAAATATCCCTACCATTCTCCTAAATGACAAAAACATCCCCTACAGCTCAGTAGTAAAAAATCTGGGTATCTACATGGACCAACACCTAGACTGGAAAATCCAGGTGAATAATACCTGCAAGAAAGTGTTCTCAATTCTTCACTCCCTAAATAGTTTTAAAAACTTCCTTCCTACAAAATTAAAACAAATACTTGTACAGACTCTTATAATGCCACACTTCGACTACTGCGACATATTACTGACTAATCTGACAACTAATCTGACAGACTACAGCGTGCTCATAATGTGTGCATTCGATTTATATTCAATCTCCGTCGTTATGACCACGTGTCTCCTTCATTTCAGGCCTTATCATGGCTACGCCTAAATGACAGAAGAACTTTACGTTCACATAGGCCTACCTTACTATTCCAAATTCTGCACACATATTTACCAACTTATTTAACAACACGTTTTCAAAATTTATCGGCTCATCACAATTTAGGAACAAGATTACAAGACTCTTCTTTACTTTTGATACCACAACACAGGACCTGTCTATACTCTGAATCTTACACAATATCTATGACTAGAGCATGGAACGCACTTTCCAGTCATGTCAGGGACTGTAAATCGCTATCATTATTTAAATCCAAATTAACTGATATCTTAAGTTCGACACAATGAAAACATTAACTGCCTGACAACTATAAAGAGCATTCCATTAATAATCATGTAGGAAGCTACTTACTTTATTTTATATAATTTTAATTTTATTATATTCTATGTTTTTGTTAGTATTAGATCACATCATCATTGTATTTTGTTTAGTCTGTATTTTAATAATATCTTAAAATTGTAATATGTATGTAATTTTTGTATAATTCTACTATTCGCTGGTTGAGTGGAAGTGAAGGCCTCATGGCCTTAACTCTGCCAGCTAAAATAAAGCATTATTATTATTATTATTATTATTATTATTATTATTATTATTATTATTATTATTATTATCATTATTATCATTATTATTATTATTATTATTATTATTATTATTATTATTATTATTATTATTATTATTATTATTATTATTATTATTATTATATTCACACATAGAAATACATTATACAAATAAATGGACATTAATGACAACATTAAGTACATTTTGAGGAAGTGGCTGAATTCAAATACCTAGGAACAATAATCACAAATAGGAATGAGAAACAAAAATAAATTAAACATAGGCTCAATTCTGGAAATGCGTGCTATTAGACATTACAGAAACTCGTCGTTCCAACTCCTTTCAAAAAAACGTTAAACTGAAAATATATAAAACTGTTATTCTACCAGTTATATTATATGGCTGCAAAATATGGACTCATACTTTAAGAGAGGAAAGAAGATTACTAGTACTCGAGAATAAAGTTCTTAGGGAAATTTTTGGACTAAAGAGAGATGAACAGACAGGTGAATGGAGAAGATTAACTAACTTTGAGCTATATGATCTTTAGAGGAAAGCAGATATAATAAGATCAGTTAAGTCTCGTAGACTGCAATGAGCAGGGCATATGGCACGAGTGGGGAATGAAAGATGGGGATGGAATCTTCTAGTAGGAAAATCAGAGGGAAAACGCCCAGTTGGTAGACCAATATTTGAGGGGAAATATATTTTACAGAGGATATATGGAAAACAGGATACGATATGTGGAGAGTTTAATGATAGTGTCAATGGATTAGTTACTTTCAGTTTAATAAGATTTGTGTCGGAGATATATATATATATATATATATATATATATATAAACGAAGTGTATCATTGTTATTAATCTCCTCTGCAGGCCCGGCCAAACAAATTTCTTATCTACGAAAACTGTAGATCTACTTATTATATTTAAATTTCCAATCAGAACTCCGATGTCTCATATCTCTTGGAAATAAAACATATACTTGTATTATAATCTATTTTAATGAAATTATTTAAGTACGGTAATCGACCGCGGTGGACTAGTGGTTATGCTCCTTACCTCTGGTCCCGAGAGTCGCGGGTTCAAACCTGGCCGGGGTCGATGGATATTTTAGGACGGAAAAATCCAAGGAGCAAGTCTTCCGGGAGGGACTTAAAGCCGTAGGTCCCGAGTCTAAATATTTTCAGGCTCGTAAAAGATCCTTAAGCCTGAATGAAAAGGCCTCTAAGCAAAATTTACCGGATTTTCCCGTCCTAGTACTACCTTGGTTTCCTAGATGTCAATATGAGGCGGAACGCTGTCCTCGGGCCACTCTAATGACATTTATACGAAAACAAGTGTAATTAAATTAGTATGGTTAATTTTTTTTTCCCTTTAGGGGGAGAGCGCCGAAATCTCGTTGAGGGAAACAAGAACTTACAAAAAAAATTGTCAAATACAATGCGACACAACTCTTTCTCTCTCTCTCTCTCTCCCTAATTTAACATCTCCCTTTATAGGTAGGACTACTTTAACATGCCCCACGCCACACTGGCCTTATAGGGAGATGACCTGTTGGGAGAGAATTTGTAATTCTGGATCACACACACACACTTTTTGACCACACAAGGACATGAAGAGATTCTTTGGATGAGTGATCAGCTCAGTGCCAGGGCCACCTCGGAGACAACACGAACATTTAAGACAAGACACACTATTTACTGTCATTTATATTAAACAAGGCGAATATTATATAAGCCTATATTTTTATGATGACCAGATGATGTTCGAGAACCATTTCGGCTTTAACGTTTCCCGACCTTTGTCTTAGGCCCTACACATGAGTAATACCGAAAAACTTCACCCAGGAATTATGTGTTAATTACAGAGGTAGACGATCATTCTGCCAGTGAAGGGGTGACATGTGGTCAACGTGCCGGTTCCCCAGCCGTTATAGCTGGCTTTCTCAACATGGAGCTGCTACTCATTGTAGCTCCCCAAATTCCTCACGGTGCTAGGTGGGCACTGATCCAAATTCCACGAGAAAATATCTTCCCACATGGAGATTCGAACTGCGCCAAAGCCTCTTGCCTTAACCACTCGGCTGCGGACGTAGAAAAATGTTCTGTACGACTAAGAAAAATACAATAGACTAAGGCGGTATTCAAGAACCAACCTTTCCGCGAAGATCGACTCTCAGCCCGTCTCTCCGTGGTTAATTATGTGGGTCATGTAGAACTACACTAACTGGCTCACTCTATTTAACATAATTTGCCAACAAGATACTTATTTTTAAAATATCCGGAAACAATTGAAAGATGAGAACCTCAGCTTACGGAAGACGGAGATGACATGGTGTAGAGAGTTTGGTTCTTGAATATGGGCCTAAAATTCTGAAATGTGATTATTGCATTCAAATACCATTGTCACAATTTAATTGTTGATAAGTTATATAATAATATAAATAAATAAATAAAAATAGAATGTATGTTGTAAAGAAAACATATGCTTAATAAAAGACTTACTGGAATGTATTGATTAAGGCGAAATTCCAGTCCTTGTTTTTGAAGCAAATCTTACGATGTTAGGAATTTATATAATCCTTTACCTATACCTATATGACTGTACAAGTAAATTTTAGAATGACATCACAAGACCACATTGTGTTACTGTGTCAGCTTCTTATGGTACTAGTGTACACACACTCAAGGTCTTCAACTTAAGGTGTTGTCCAGCTGGAGAAATTTAAACACAATCTCATCCATTTCCTTTTAAACTTTACTCCGAGATATAACTTGACAAACACAAATTATCCCATATCGAGTAAATGTAATTTGACAGACTGATATCTGTAGATGTTATCATCAGACACTCCAAAGCAGCGACGTTTGAATCCCGGTATTATCATTACAAATGCAATCCTCTCGCCAGAAGAATAGTTTATTTATTAAGAGGCCAGAGGTAGACCTATATATACTAGAGGAAAACAATATGAGCTCTCATTTTTTTTAGATTAGAACACAAATAAATAAATATATATATATATATATATATATATATATATATATATATATATAAAGTAAAGTCAGTATTACAGTTAAATTTAGGAATTTTTTTGGATCAAAGAGAGATGAACAGACAGGCGAATGGAAAAGACTTAGATATCGATGGGCAGGATATTTGGCAAGAAAATGGAATGAAAGAGGGGCATAGCTTCTTGTAAGAAAATAAAGAGGAAAACGCCCAGTTGGTAGACGAAGAATGAGGTGAGAAAATAACATTAACCATGATTTGAAGGAAGTAAATTATGCAGAGGATAATTGGAAAACATTAGATCAGGATATGTATGTGTGGAGAGCTTATGATAAGTTTATTAAAATATCAAGTGTATCTATCATTTACATAAATTAATTAGTTTGGACCATTGAAATATCAAACGGGATATCTGTGCTCTAATAACGCTTTTTATATATAATAAACAGTATGTTAAGAATAGTTTTGTGAAGAGAGTTGCTCAGACTGTGCAATATTAGGATAGATTCCTTGGCGTTCTAGTTCCAGCTGGAGACTGTTAGATGTCGTGATAAATTAAACGCATCGTCAACATTAAACATTATAATACCTAAGGATTCTAAAAAAAAGGTACAATGAAAGTAGTATTTCAATCGATTGTTCTTCAAATAATTCCATACTAAATGTTTGTCGGACTTGAATTCAGCTGGACGTAGCTTACGCTTATTATCTAGTAGGCATCGGCCAAGCACGCTGTATTAAACGTAGGCTTAGAATATCCAACATGACGGACAAATTTGCGAAAATGACTACAGTGACGACCGGATTTCCAATACTATAAGCGTTGAAGAGAAAAGAACACTATAAGGTAAGTTAATTGGAAAGTTTATATTTTCTAGAAACGGCAATATTTTTTATCTTTTAAGTAGATTATATGCCAAGTGAAAATTATGTAGCGCCATTGTTGTTTTAAGCAGATATATTGTAAACAAAAACAGGGCTATCATAACTCATTGGCACTATCGAACAGGAGTCACATGTCATCGCGGAAATAAACTATCCATATATCCTTATCCTGAACTAATATTTTCCAATTATTCCATATATAATCAGCTTCTCTCAAATCATGCTTCATGTTATCTGACTTCATTCTATAGACTCATCTACTGGGAGCTTTTGCTTTGGCTTTGCTACAAGAAGTTTTCATGGTCATCTTGCATTTCTACGTATTGTGTCACATGTCACAAGTAGCTACGAGACTTTACCCTTCTTATTACATCTAATTTCCCATGAATATCATAGCTCACTGTTGTTTAGTTTTCTCCATTTACCTGTTTGTTCGTCTGTCTTTAACCTAAACATTTTCCTATGCACTTTATTCTCTAATAGGTCCATTTGTAATATTTTCTCCTGTCTTAAAGTACTTTTTTGAGAGATGACAAGAGTCCCTTTAATACACATGAAAATATTTTTTACGAGTCATTGCTACCAATATTTATTCCGTGATCTGAAGATGTACAGAATATATATATATATATGTCCACCGCTGTGGTCTCGAGGTAGCGTGCTGCCTTGTCACGCAGCGGGCCCGGGTTCGATCCCCGCTTGGGACAGTTTTTCTGGGTGAGGTTTTTATCGGGGTTTTTCCTCACCTGTAAGACAAATGTCAGGAAAACTTTAAGGCCCAAACGGTCCCCGAAATCATATGGCCATCATCATCCTTCACCGGTGTGCAAAGCATAGCATGCAAATGCTATGATTGCAGTGAAGGCCCTGTCTTCGGGCAGAATTACTATGGATGGATGTATATATATATATATATATATATATACTATGGCCCTGGGATCGACTCAGCCTCTATTGGAAATTATTACCAGACGCTCGTTCTTAGGGTAAAGACGGTCGTCACTCAGCGCTGGCCGATTGTCCAGAAAAAGTGGGAGCTTTAAACTCCTGCTACCCCAAGAATTTCCTGAGGCCTGTAGTGGGATCACTTCACTTTATTGTTCAATATAACCCCACATAAAAGTGGAAAGAAGATAAACTGATATATCTCGATTAACTCTACAAAAAAAGTCCTGGATTACATATGTCTATCTTTTATGAATAACTCACAATATCCTTTATTGTCTTTCATTGATGCAAGAAAATCGGGAGAAGTAAGATTCCCGTGTGCTGACATACCGTTCATCCGATCGTGATGGGGATTTTTGCAATATGTTCAGGGGTTTCCCGTTAAGGGTATAGGCTATAAGTGTGTTTTAATGCTGAAGCCCTTTAACCTTTAAAAATTACCTTTTGTAGTGAAAATCCTTGAAAAGGTAGCTTTTCGTACGCTTAAATGCCTTACGCTGTCTAAACCATCACAAACACGCCAATTTAGTGTACACAGAAGTGAATATCTCAAAGCGTTCTAAAAAAAGTCGACTACAGCAGCATATGTTTATGTTTTGCTGATAACTCACAATACCGGTAACTATTTTTTTGTTTGATTGATGCCAAGAAGATCGACATAAGTATATTCCCGGGCAAACATAGCAGCGCACGGCGGTTATTCCCAAAATAACTAATTTTGTATTTCAGTTCATTTATCCAAGTACATCCGGTTGTGTAGATTCCAGGGCAACGCCGTTTAATCAGAACGGGAAATACAGATAATTAGTTTATGGGTAGATTTAGCAGTAATAATTAAGAAAACAAATTTATAATTAGTTTTTCATTTAATTATTCAACTAAACACAAAAACACAGTTTTCTTATTTCAGCAAATTTACGCCAAGAAGATGTGGAAAAGTAGACTATTGGACATAGCCGGAAAATCAGCAAGGGATATCCTAAATTATTAATTATATAAATTTATAATTACTTTTTCTTTTACTTAATGAAATAAACGGAAAACACATATAATGGGCGTACCAGGACACGCCGGGTATTAGCTGGTATTTTATATTTGTCTTATTGTGGCATAATTTCATGTTTAAGATCACCTAATATGATTTTATGTTATAGAAAAATTCATGGTTTGTATTTTTAAATTAAATATATTTTTTCTCTTGTGTAAAAATACAACTTTTCAACTTTTAATTTGGCAAGTCACTGAATTACTGACTTAAGGAACACACTAAAAATAAAATAATAACCCACATCGAACTTATGAGCGTATAATCTGAATAATGCACTCTCCAGCTGTTTTTTTTTTAATTTAATCTGAATCTTTTAACATCAATGACAGGCTCCAGCTTTAAAGGTTAGACTGCCAGACACAGTCTCTGGTGAAACGTCGGGGTACTTCAAGCCTCGAGACCACGTCCTTCTTCAAGATCATCATAGCAACTACGGCCGTGAAAGTCGAAGTCAATATATATGCTTTAACTGTTTGTCTTCCTCACCCTACTCCTTATGCCGTTTAGACACAGGTGAAAAGTCAACTATATAGAAATTCCAAATTCCAGCAGGAGATTATACAATAATTTCCTCTTAATTGAATAGTATGCCTTCTTGAAGGTGATGTACAGTGTCATTATATTAACGTTTCTTTATTAGAATCTGTCTTATTCTAATAATAATCTGATATATTTATAGAGGCATCATAAGCCCTGATAATAGCTACTCACATTTATAAACTTTTATTATCTTAAACAATTAAAGTTAATTATCAAACATATATAATTAATGGTCCCGCGCCGTAGCCGAGTGGTTAAGGCAAGATGTTTTGGCGCAGAGCTATGGGACTTGCACTGGTTCGGGTCTCCATGGGGGAAGAAATTTTCTCATGGTATTTCGGCCAGTATGGGACCGGTGCCCACCCAGCATCGTGAGGTATTTGGGTAGTTACAATAAGTAGCGGCTCCAGGTTGAGAAGAACAGCTATAACGGCTGGGGGATCCCTTCATGCTGACCACATGTCACCCGTACACTGGCTAGATGATCGTCTACCTCTGTGATTAACGCATGTGGATGTGAGGCCAGCAGTCGGATGGTAGACCAAGGGCCTTCTAGGCCTGTCGCGCTTGGTGTTTATATAGTTGATTATCAAACGATTAATTATTTGGTTATTGTAGCGGATCTATGTACACGTGGACACAAGTTAAAATTTATTGGGATTCTTTTCGTTTATCTTATCGATTATCTTCGATTATATTCCGTGCCCTGGTATCGTCTCCTGGCATGGCATTATTGTAACCCACTTCTAAGATTGGGGCGCCTGGAAGGCTGCCCCGATGTTAATTTAGCAATTCTAATAGGTTGAATATTTCAAGATTAGGGTGTTATTTTTTTTTTTAATTTGTAATTTTGCAATTCAGCTCTACCCAAAGAATCGCTATATTTCCAAGTCCCATAGTATTAATATCGCGTCATTTTTGTTATTAATTTTCCCCTATACTTTCATCGGACAAAACATCACACACACACACACACATTTGTATTTATATAAACAAGTCGCCAATTACTTTCTAAAGAAATAATTCATCCATTTTTGTGCTGTATTTTAAATTAAATAAGTGGATGATCGTTAAAAAAAGGCAAACGTTTTACAGAAACTAGAAACTGTTTTACTAAAAACATTTTTATTAGGAATGTATGAAATTATAACTAAAAAAAGAAAACTAAATTGCAGCTTTTCATTAATAGGTATAAAATTGTATATTGAAGTGATTCTTAGTTGAGAACATTATTACTACAGACCGGATTATATGAAACATAACAAGCTCGAAATGTACATGTAAACATGCATGAAAAATCCTTAAAATATATATGAAAAATGTCAATATATGCAATACCAAATAATTAAAAAATTTATTACTTTATTAGATATTTTATTTATAAATTAAAATATTAGTATTTTTATTATCTATTTATTAATATTGCCATTTATCACTGATAAATGATAAATTATCAATCAGTATCAGGCAAAAGTATTATTCAGAAATTAAAATATTCTACACTTTGCTACTATTGTAAACAGAAACGATCAGGTACTGTTTAAAATGTTCGATAGTAAGATTGTGTCATCGATCGCTCAAAATGTTTATAAACAGAAAAAGACCGTTCTACGTCAACTGCAGTAATTGGGCAGTATTTTGAATTTGGGTGCAATTTTGGCACTTATTATTTCTGACAAAAGCTCGCCCGTCCCATTTATAAAACTATTAATATAACACAGAGGTTCAAAGCCTGGGTTAGCGTTCAAAATGTTTTCAAACGTTTTCTTAAGTTTGCTAGGGAATACCTCCAACAATAAGGAGTTCAGTTGACTGATTTTATCCATTAACTGAATAGATTCAATCAACGCAAACTTTGAGTTTCAAGCTTTTTTAATGGTTGCAGGTATATGGGGGAAAAAAGTGCTAATTACAGCTATGTGCTTTTTAAATACTGGAATCGTTAAATGATTCCTTGCACTGACGACCTGCCAAAGCGTCTGCACTATCGAAATCGTTTACTACACTTTTGATGGCCTCGAAATATTCATTGTAAAAGAACATATTTTTAAATGTTGTAAACATATTGTGAATATATGCGTTATCACTAGTTTTTAGTTAATATATGCATTAACAAGTGAAAAAGGCCCAAATATGCAAATGCATATAATCCGGTTTCTGATTATTGCCAATATGCGCACAAGATATTAAATACAAAATTGGTCCCTGGTAAATCGGTCGTCCTCAACTAAATTAGGCTATTAACACTTCATCAAGTGTTCCAATATGGAGGCCTTTCAAAAATTAATTTTTAAAATATACGCATTTTAACAAATGCCTAATTCAACAATAACCACGGAAGAAGGAAACAATCATACATTACTGTAAATTGTACCATCGAGGGTAAAAACAGTAAATAATAAAATTAAAATTATTCATTATTGACTTGAAGTCACTCTGATAAGCCTATTATAACATTTTTATATAGGAAAAACATAATGGCCTAAATCTGGAACGGGATTTTTCCAGTGACATTCCAATGCTTCTCACCATTTCATGGTTGACAGAGTCATGTTATTTATATATCACGTATAAAACCAGAGTTTAGGTTGTAAAGAAAACAGATATAATAAAATATTAAATTACTTGGAATGTACTGATTAAAGGTGAAATTCCAGTCCTTGTATGCAAGTCTTACGATGTTAGGAATTTATATTATCCTGTTAGCCTACATTACTGCTCAAATCAATTTTACGAGATGATAGTATTGTGTTATTGTGTCAGCTTCATATGGAAATAGTGTACACACACACACACACAAGGTCTTCCGCTTGAGGTGTTGTCCAGCTGGAGAATTGTAAACACAATCTCATCCATTTCATTTTTTAAATTTTCTCGAGATATAACTTAACAACCCCAACTTCTTCCGTATCGAACAAAATGTGATTTAAGAGATTCCTCTCTGATAATGTGATCTGACATTCTAAAGCAGTGAGATACGAATCCCGATATAACCATGTCGTTTCATGTTAAATGCAAGCTTGTCGCCAGCAGGACTAACTTATTTATCACGAGGCAAGAGGGTATGTATGTATTCTTACGTTATAGGGACTATTTAACTCATGCCACAAATGCTAGTCAATGACCAATCACGTTTCAATGAATGTTGTTTTACAACCAATGACAGTCGTGTTTCACCTCGCTCTTTGTCGATTTCTCTTTATCAGTTCCTGCTTTTGTGATAAAGAAAGCTCCTCCTTTTTAATGTTCTGAACAGGTCAAAGCATTATTTTTCTCCAACAAATACATTGAATATAGTAAATAATGAAAAGATTCCTTGATTTTACTGAGTTGTTTACTAAAAAAATAAATGAATAACCCGTAATGTTGATTATGGTATATAGTTTGATGTGTTTCATTATTTCTCCACTTGGGTGCACTCTTACAATAAAAACTCTTGGCGCGACAGGCCTAGATGGCCCTTAGCCTACCAGCCGGCTGCTGGCCTAATATCCACATGTGTCAATCACAGAGGTAGATGATCATCAGCCAGTGTTGGGGTGACATGTGGTCAGCATGTCGAGTCCCCCAGCCGTTATAGCTGGTTTTCTCAACCTGGAGCCGCTACTTATTGTAGCTACCCAAATGCCTCACGATGTTGGGTGGGCACCGGTCCCATACTGGCCGAAATACCATGAGAAAATTTCTTCCCCCATGGAGACTCGAACCAGCGCAAGTCCCGTAGCTCTGCGCCAAGGCTTCCTGCCTTAACCACTCAGCAACGGCGCGGGATACTCTTACAATATTGCGATCTTATTTGGCAATAAATAATATGATCAAGCAGCAATGAATGAACATAACCTCACATTTCTGATTTGTTTTCAAACATCGCCGTTTACATCAAATATATAAATATTTTAAAATGACTATAGTTAAACAATGATTTGTGAGTAAACAGCTTAATTTTATTCGTTAAATAGTCATAACAAATGCCACTCTTGATTTCCAAATTGTCTAGATAAATTCACTCCTCACTTCGTGAGTCTTGAATTTATGGATAATTTGGAAATCACTCGTGGCATTACTTATGATAAAGGCGATAGACACGTAGGACTGAAAACTCGGCTGGCAGCTCGTGTCGTCTGTCCAGAAAGAGGGGAGCCTTAACGTCCTTCCATCCCAAGGTCTTCCTAAAGACTGTTATACTTAATTTCTTTATAATAAATGTTTTGTCTAATGCCACCAGATTGTCTTTTATGACATTTCTGGCTTTTGTCCCCTGGCATTGACGGAATTATAATTATAATTATTATAATCATATCTTAGATTGGGTCACCTGGAATTACCCTGATTACCATTACCCTGATGATACGATGGGTGATAAATGGCAATGAAGCGCCAAGAGAGTTCTTAATCTAAACTTAACCTAAATTACAGACCATGGGCAACCATGAAAATAATCTCCTGTAAGGAAAAATTCATATGGTTTGACCGAGAATCCAACCCGGGACCTCATGAACTGTAGTCAGAAACGCTGACCACTAGCCCATGAGGCAGATGTGTGTATGTATGCATGTCCTTCATGGAGATATGGGTGTTCCTCTAGCAGGAGTTTCTATACCTGTCTTAAGTTAGTTATGTTTATGTCCATACGATGTCAGTAAGTGACATGTGGTCAGAACATCGCCTCAATGAGATATCTAATAGGCAACACAAGGTACGAGTATTATGGATGGGGAAGGTCTGTTAAATTTTGCTGAGAGGCACTAATTTAGGCTTGGTGTTCTTTTATGAGCTCAAAAATCTTCAGACTCGGGACCCATGGCTTAGTCTCTCCCATAGGACTTGTCCTTTGAATTTTTCCATCCTAAGACTCCATTGACCCCGGTCGGGTTTAAACACGAAGTCTTCGGGACTAGAGACAACGAAGTTAACCACTAGAGCACCACGGACGACCTAGTGATTATATTATATTACTGTATATTGTTTAAGAAAGTATTTAGTAAGCTTATGTTTAACTATGTATGCGTCGTGTAGTTCTGAATTAAGAAGGCAGAGAAATTCCCTCAGGGAATTCCAGACCCATGTAAAATAAACACTCCTGAAATAAGAGGCTCTGAACAAAATGTATCGACTCTTTTACACTCAGATTTGAGTTCCGACGGAAATTACCTAAGTTGTTAAAGAGCGTCATTAAATAAAAACATCTGAAATTAATATTAAGTCCTGCACCGTAGCCGAGTGGTCAAGGCATGATGCCTTGACGCCAGAGTTATGGGACTTGTACTGGTTCGAGTCACTATGGCGGAAGAAATTTTCTCATGGAATTTCGGCCAATATGGGACCGGTGTCCACTCAGCATAGTAAGGAATTTGGGTAGTGGCTCCAGTTGAGAAAACCAACTATAACGGCTGGGGCACCCGACATGTTGACCGCGTCACCCCGACACTAGCTGAATGATCGCCTTTCTCTGCGATTGACACATATGGATGTGAGACCAGCATCTGGATGGTAGGCTAACTGTCGCGCATGATGTTTATTGAAACTGGTGTTAAGAGAAGTTTACATTTTGTCCATATGATGATTTCACACGGGAAGTATTAGCAGTAGAATTTTATTTAAAGACGCTCTCTAACAACTTAGGTCAGTAGCATCAGAACCGAAAATTGACTGTCAAAGAATCGACATATTTTACACACAGCCCTCTTAAATCAGGCCAGAGGTTCTTTAACATGCCGTAAACCTTCAACAGGGACTCACGGCTTCGAAGGAAGCCATGCTCAAGATTTTTATGCCCTGAGAAAATCTATAGAACCTACCAGGTTTGAACCGGCGAACTTGTAAACAGAGGTGAGCATAGTAGCTATTGTTGCAACTGGATCGACTTTTACGGGAAGTTTACAATACATATTTTTGCTAAGGTACTCAACAATGTTAAATTTTATAGATAATAGAATTTTTTTCCCAAATGCCCCGGGTTGTCATTTTGACATTTCTGGCGTTCTCTCCTGGCATGGCGTACTTGTAACCCACTTCTAAGGTTGGGGCGCCTGGAAGGCGTGATTACGCTGCCCCGATGATATGAGAGTTGATGACGATGCTAGTGATGCGCCAGGAGAGGCCTTAAACTAAACTTAAGCTAATTAGGCGAATATGATATTGATGATAATGATGGCCAGATAGTGCTCGGAGACCGTTTGGACCTTAAAGTTTCCTGAAATTTATCTTACAGGCGAGGAAAAACCCCGAATAAAACTTCACCCAGGAAACTTGTCCCAACCGGGGATTGGAACCCGTGCCCACTGGATGACAAGGCAGCACTGCTGCTGCTCTGCTTGCCCAGGAATCTACTTAATGAATCCACATTTTATATAATACTAGCTAATACCCGGCGTGCGCTGCTACGCCAAAATAAATGATAATGTGTTTTTTACGTTTAGTTGAACAAGTAAAAGGAATAATAATTATAAATTTATATCATTATTTTTTTTGGATACTCTGTGCTGATTACCCGGTATTGCCCGGAGGTAAAATAGTACCATCGCTCCACCAATCACAGATGCCTGCGGAAGGATACCTTTTGTGACTTTGTTTACAGTACAACATAAACTAAGGACGAATACGGTATAGTTATTTATTTATTTTTAATTTCAGAGTTTACATTATTTTATTATAGTAGTCATCGCCATTATCTTCGTTCATGGTGCTGGGCTTTTTTCCTATTACGTTATTACATTTTCAGTTCACCAGAAACGTTACATAACATTTCATTGCATAATTATTTATACAATTTGCTGATTGTAAAGTATAATTTAAACTTTTACAGCGCAGATAGACTGCTAATAAGGCATTTATAGCATACTCATCGTGTCCTTCATCTGACAAACGTAATTAATTGTATTTTACAACTTTGGCGGAAAAAATATTTTAAGCCGGAAATATCACTAGAAATTGCATTTAATTAATGCTTATTTTTATATCTGTTGGTAATATATGACAGCTTATATAAGTGCTAATATAGTAGATGTAATACAAAATATTGTAATTATGGAATCTTGAGACAAATGTCATATTAATTAATTGTTTTTAAATAATTGTTATTCATTATGTCTTTATGAATGTATGTTTGTATGTATGATGGAAGTTTCCTTCGTTTTACAAACACAACATTATCACATAAAACTTTCATTATTCGATAGAACTGACAGAACGTCTAATTTTCTGATAAAAACCGTAATAGACAACTTAAATTATGTCTTATCGTAAATTATGTGCATATTATTTACAGGATCACGAAGGAAAGACAAGATTTCTTGATATAATTTCACGCAACAAGCAATTTTATGAATATTTCAGCACCATGAACATTGAATTTTAAAATAAGTTTATTTTTTAATAACCAACTAACTCACTCACTGGCATTACCGAATCTGTAGGTTCATGGCCGCGCGGATATAAGCTCTCCCTACATCCCTATCCTGAGTTATTGTTTTTTCAATCATCTCCATATAATCTACTTCCCTCAAATCATGGTAAATGTTGTTCTCCCGCCTCATTTTTGGCCTACCAACTGGGCGCTTTCCCCTCTGGTTTTCCTTCAAGACTATAGGTCTAGAAATTTTAAATTGTTTATTTCAATACCAATAGTGTGTGATTTCAAGGCCCACTTATTATGAAAAAAAAATCTCTCTCTACTGCCGGGATTGAATATACTTCGAACAGGCTTTAATAATAATAATAATAATAATAATAATAATAATAATAATAATAATAATAATAATAATAATAATGTTATTGATAATAAAAGTCCACCACTGTGGCCTCGAGGTAGCGTGCTGCCTTGTCACGCAGCGGACCCGGGTTCGATCCCCGGACGGGGCAGTTTTTCTGGGTGAGGTTTTTATCGGGGTTTTTCCTCACCTGTAGGACAAATGTCAGGAAAACTTTAAGGCCAAAACGGTCCCGGAAATCATATGGCCATCATCATCATCCTTCACCGGTGTGGAAAGCAACGGGAAGCTACCACACCTAGAATTCCCTAGTAAAGCTACAAGCATAGCATGAAAATGCTATGATTGCAATGAAGGACCTGCCTTCGGGCAGAATTACTATGGATGGATTGATAATAATACTATAATAATAACCTATAATTTGATTATATAATTGGCTTGGTAAAGAAAGTGCAAAATGTAAAATAAGTTACTATAAAATATATCAAGAACTCCTACTCCTGGCGCAACAGGCCTATAAAGCCCTTAGCCTACCAGCCGGCTACTGGCCTCACATCCACATGTGTCAATCACAGAGGTAGATGATAATCAGCCAGTGTAGGGGTGACATGTGGTCAGCATGTCGAGTCCCCCCCCCGCCGTTATAGCTGATTTTCTCAACCTGGAGCCGCTACTTATTGTAGCTATCCAAATGCATCACGATGCTGGGTGGGCACCGGTCCCATACTGGCCGAAATACCATGAGAAAATTTCTTCCCCCATGGAGACTCGAACCAGCGCAAGTCCCGTAGCTTTGCGCCAAGGCTTAACCACTCAGCTACGGTGCGGGATATCAAGAACACGGTTATATATTATATTGTCTAAGAAAATATTTAGTGATTTTTTTAACTCCTTGATATAAGAGGAGAGGGGATTCCAGAATCGGGCAGCTGAAACTAGAAATGATGATGAATAGAGAGATGTTCGATGTAGAGTACAACTAATATTACATTTTCTCTCGATAACATGTTTACGTTATGGTGGGAAGATGGTGAATGGAAGCGAGTCATACTATCTGCTATGTAAATATTGGACTATCTTTCAGAGTATATTATATGTCTATCCATAGTAATTCTGCCCGAAGGCAGGTCCTTTGCTGCAATCATAACATTTTCATGCTATGCTTGCAGCTTTACTAGGGAATTGTGTAGGTGTGGTAGCTTCCCGTTGCTTTCCACACCGGTGAAGGATGATGATGACAATGATAATGGTAAGGATGATAATGATAAGGATGATGGCCATATGATTTCGGGGACCGTTTGGGCCTTAACGTTTTCCTGACATTTGTCTTACAGATGAGGAAAAACCCCGATAAAAACCTCACCCAGAAAAACTGCCCCGACCGGGGATCGAATCCGGGCCCGCTGCGTGACAAGGCAGCACGCTACCTCGAGACCACAGCGGTGGACATATTATATATATAGGCCCTATTATAAACTAACTAACTAAGTTACTTACTCACTGGCACTATCGAACCCGTATGTTCATGGCCGCGCGGACATAAGCTCTCCATACATCCCTATCCTGAGCTAATGTTTTCCAATCATTCCCTGTATAATCTACTTCCCTCAAATCATAGTTAATGTTATTCTCCCACCTCATTATTGGTCTACAAAAAAATGGGCGTTTTCCCTCTGGTTTTCCTACAAGAAGCTTCCATGCATATCTTTCATTCGCCCTTCGTGCCACATGTCCTGACCATCGCAGTCTAAGAGACTTAACTGTTCTTATTCTATCTGGCTTCTTATAAAGACCATGTAGTTCACTTTACGTAGTCTTCTCCATTACCTGTCTGTTCATCTATCTTGGTCCAAAACTTTTTCCTAAGAACTTTATTGTCAAGTAGGCCTACTCGTAATCTCCTTTTATCCCTTAAAGTAAGAGTCCATGTTTCGCATCCGTATAATATAACCGGTAGAATAATAGTTTATATATTTCCAATGCCAATGTCAGGAGCGAACACCAGAAATGTCGAAGTAATATACTGGGGCATTGAATAAAGAAAAATATATGTACATATATTTTCAGTTTAACGTTTTTTGAAAGGAAATGGTACGTCAAGAGTCTCTGTAATGCATAATATGAGTAGCACGCATCTCCAGAATTGTGCCGAAGTTTAATTTCTATGTGCATCTCATTCCTATTTGTGATTATTGTTCCATTTGTAGCCTATAATTAGGTATATATATATATATATTATACAACTAAAATTTATAAAAATAAGTGGTAAAGAGAATATCTTCTGCATTGTAGTAAGAAAAACACTTCGTCTACACAAGTGTTTCAAATTATTATATCGATAATGACTGCTACTATCTAAAAATAAGAGCGTAAACCCACTTTATATGCATTCTGCAAAATCTAATAATTGCCTATAACAAGCAAGTGACATAACTATACAAAGAGGATGGGTTGTGATTCAAGTTCTGGCTATGATCATAGTAATTAGCTATTGGAGAGTAATGACAGACCTTCGATATTCATTTATGAGTTAGATATAATTATCTTTGTTCCCATGACTAACATACTTATTTTCATTACCTCAAACAATGATCTTTCAGAATGATGTAAGGTTGTAGGATTTGTTGCATACTAAATAATTATTTGCATTGCTCAAATAGAAATAACTTTTCACATACAGCTATAAAATTTTCCATTCTGGTTGTGATTCCTAGAATATTACTATTATTTTATTATAGTCACGTGCATAATTTATTTGGATTCTGCTTAGTTTGATGTAGAGCTTTGTAGGTGATTTTTCTTTGCATCTGCAAATCGTTTCTGAGAATTATATTTCTCATTTTTTCTAATTGTTAATACGCAGTGTATAATCTTGTGAATGCACAAAAAACGTAGGAGAGATGGAAATTGAAGACCGCTCCAGCAAAAGAAGTGATTTTTGTCCTAATGCCATTGACTGCACTTTTCGTTCTTCGTCTATCATATTAGACCATCGTTTTCCCTGGAGTTTCGACAAATATTTCAAGGGGTTGGCCAAAATTTTTCCGTAATGGCGGGTTTCGAAGTTAAGTCTATTATTGTTTCCTTCATTTCTGCAGTATAATAATACAGTAAAGGGATCCCACAACAGGCCTCAGGAGGCCCTTGGGGTAGTAGGAGGTTAAGGCTCCCACTTTTCCTAGACAAATAATAATAATAATAATAATAATAATAATAATAATAATAATAATAATAATAATAATAATAATAATAATAATAATAATAATAATAACCTGGAATTTATCAAATAAGTTTATCATATTAAAGAAATCTCCTCCTTTAACATTCTGAATAGGCCAGAGCATTATTTTGCAGTCACTGACTCTCTAAGAAATACAGCTACCAGATTGTATATATATATATATATATATATATATATATATTTATTTATTTATTGCACGAATGTAAACAGATAGTGCTTGCGGGATATAATGTAAAAACACCTGTAGCAATTGATTATACGAAAAAAAAACACTGTTTGCACTTTCTTAAACGTATTATTTCCTAGGTAATAACGTTCCAGAAAAATATAATTGGCATATTTACATCATAGGACATAAAACATTAATTCATATACAGTTTGATGTGTTTCATATATTGCGTTCCTTTGGCAATAAATAATATGATCTGGTTGCAGTGATGAACAAGTAAAACATAACAAACGTTTCTCATTTGTTTTCAAACATCGCCGTTTACATTAAATATATAAATATTTTAAAATAACTATATTTAAATAATGATTTGTGAGTAAACAGCTTAATTTTATTCGTTAAATAGTCTTAACAAATGCCAATCTTAATTTCCAAATTCTCTAGATAAATTCACTCCTCACTCCTTATCGATAATTTGGAAATCACTCGTGGCATTACTTATGATAATTTAATTTTAAAATAATAATAATAATAATAATATAGTAATAATAATAATAATAATTATTATTATTATTATTATTATTATTATTATTATTATTATTGCTGCTGCAGAAATGATGGAAACAATAATAGATCTAACCTCGAAACTCGCCGTTACGGAAAAGCTTTGACGAATCCCTTGAAATATTTTGCGAACCACAGATTGGGAAACGATGGAATATACCCTTAATCGGAAAAATATCAGTATAAGTGCACCCCTATAAATATCTAGAATGTGATATTAATTTTAAATTCGACAAAGACATCGAGAAGAAAGTTAATAGATTTCAAATGTAAAAATCATAAAAAGCGTATACGGGAGATAATATAAAAACATTCGTACCAATTGATTATACCACAAAAAAAAGAAACCACTGTTTGCACTTTCTTAAACGAATTATTTTTCAGGAAATGACATTGCAGAAAAAATATAATTGATATATTTACATCATAGGACATCAGAAATTAATTAATACCTATGATGTTGGTTATAAATTTCTCCACTAGGGTGCATTCTTACAATATTGCGATCTTTTGGCAATAAATAATATGATCTGGTTGCAGTGATTAACAAAACAAGCAAATGAAGCGTACCAATCGTTTCTCATTTGTTTTCAAAAATCGCCGTTTGTATTAAATATGTAAATATTTTATAATAACTATAGTTAAATAATGATTTGTGAGTAAACAGCTTAATTTTATTCGTTAAATAGTCCTAACAAATACCATTCTTGATTTCCAAATTCTCTAGATAAATTTGAAATCACTCGTGGCATTATTTATGATAATGACAAGATAAAGAAAATAAAATCAAATCAAAGATCATATTAACAGAATGACAGAGAATATATTACAAAAGAAGATATTAAATTACAGGTCGATCGGGAAGAGATATTTGGGTAGACCTCATAAGAGGTGGCTTGACCATAGAGACCGGGAGAGGTGATGTTACCTAATCATTGAAGGAATACACAAAATAATATATATATATATATCCATCGCACCTACTGGAAGCCTCAACAATTTTGTGCCTTGAAGCAAAATGATGTAAACATTAACATGACATGTGAAGTTTTCTAACAGCAGTATATATGCTTTTCCTCTGTTTTATTTTTGTTGTATTTCCTAGGCTGCAGCTATAATCAAATTCAGATTGACACTAGAAAAAGAAAACAGATAAATCAGGAAACATCATTAATGTTGACGATTACCATTATCTTGCTCCAAGGGACATGATTAAACTAATGGGATATATATTTGCATTGACTTCGCTGCAGGTTGACGGGATCATTTTCGTAATATTATTTTATACAAATGTTATCAGGGAATAAATTTGAGTTAATTTCTTTATTTTAAGCTTACAATCGGGAATTTCTGAAAAAAAAAACTTTAACCATTAATCAGAACAGTAAGAAAGAAAACTGACCAAGTACAAAATATAACTAACTCACTGACACTATTAAACCCGTAGGTTCATCGCCGCGCGGACATAAGCACTCCATATATCCCTAACCTGAGCTAATGTTTTCTGTTGATCTCCTGTATAATAAAAAAAAGGTAAAATGGTGCCACTACAGGCCTTAGTAGGCTCTTGGGAGAGTAGAAAGATAAGGCTACTACTTTTCTAAACAATCGACACTTGATGTCAGCCTGATTGTCAGCCCTGCGTAACGATCGCCTTTACCTCCAGTATTTGCTACCCATTTAATTTTAGTGGTTGAGTCAGGACTCGGCCTCTAATGGAAATTAATATATTCTCACACTTCACTCTTGGCCTACCTACTGGGCGCTTTCCTTCTGGTTTCTCTACAAAGGAGCTTTCAAGCCCCTCTTTCATTTCCCAATCGTGAAAATTAATTGTTCTTATTGCTTCTGGCTTCCCATAAGGACCGTGTAGCTTACTATTATAAAGTCTTCTCCATTCATCTGTCTGTTCGTGTCGATTTGGTCCAAAATTTTTCCCAAGAACTTCATTTTTAATTTTTTTGTAATATTTTGCCCTCCCTTAAAGTAAGAGTCCACATTTTCCATCCGTAAAGTATAAATGGGAGAGTAACAGTTTTACTTTTTTTTTTTTTCATTTTTACGTTTTTGAGAGAAGTTGGTGTGTCAAGATTTCCTGAATTGAATAAAAGCATGCGTTTCCAGAGTTGACTATGTTTGATTTTTTCCTTAGCCTCATTCATATTTTATAATTATTGTTCATAGGCAATAGAATTCATCCATTTCTTCAAAACTTCCCTCATTTGTCATAACTGTTCATATCCATCATATAATGAATATCTATGTGTGACTATATATTTAGTTTTATTAATGTTTGCTTCCAGACTCAATTTATCTGTTACTCAGTAGTACAATATATAAAGTTAAACAAAAAATTAACCAACTGCAAAACTCAGGCCACTTTTCCATTTGACAACAAATTTAATATGCTGAGAATCTACGCTAAGAATCAGGAGTTCGTTAATTTTTGTATTACCCTATGAACCTATGTTATAGATAAAATTATGTTGTACTTCAGTTTTGAAAAGAAAGTCACTTGGTCAGTTTTTATTTTGACTGCATCAATTATTCTTATATAAAAGAATAAATATTTACAATGAAAACGATCACCACCATCATCAACAAAATAACACAGTATTTAAAATAATTAACAATATATTTTTTAATGTATAAAAATGAAGGTCTTACAATACCCTTGAAGTAGTACGATGTTAAGGCGGCTCCCACCTTTGTAGTAATCAGCACGAGATGTCAGCCCGGTTTTCAGTCCTGCGTGACGCTCGCTTTTATATATTTTTTTCAGTTACAGGCCGAGTCAGCTCTAGGTCTGAACTTGTCCCCAGAAGGTTTAACTAGTATACAAATTATGATCCAAGAGTATTTGAGAATTAAGTTCATAGGAACATTTTTGGACAAAAGAGAGATGAACAGACAGGTGAATGGAACTACATAGTAGTGAGCTACATGGTCTTTATAGGAAGCCAGATATAATAAGAACAGTTCGGTCTCGTAGACTCAATGGGCAGGACATGTGGCACAAATGTGGAATGAAAGAGGTGTATGGAAGCTTCTAGTAGGAAACCAGAGGGAAAACGCTCAGTTGGTAGACGGATAATGAGGCGAGAGAATAATATTATCCATGATTTGAGGGAAGTAGATTATACGGGGATGATTGAAAACATTAGCTCAGGATAGGGATGTATGGAGAGCATATGTCCGCACGGCCATGAACCTATGGGTCCGACAGAGCCAGGGAGTTAGTTAGGAAGTTATTGGAACTCGAACCCGTGAACTTCAGGCTTTAGCGTATTTGATTCTTCTTCTTCTTCTTCTTCCTTTCATGTGATAGACCTAGTGGTCTGTTACGGTCTCAATCCAACGTTTGAAGGGTCTGCCCAAAGATCTCTTGCCTGGTGGCTGGTAATTTAAGATCCGACGTGGTATTCTTGTTCTGCTCATTCTTCGTACGTGAGATTTCCAGTTGTTTCTGTATTTTTGTACATATTCCTTCACTGATTGCGTATTTAATTTATATATATATATATATATATATATATATATATATATATATAATCACGAACTGAAGAATTTTAATGCGCTAGTAGTACTTTTAGCATATTATTGGGACATCTTCAAGCAATATTATTTCAATCGGAGTTGATACAATTCCAATTTCAGGTAGGAATTCTGTTTCAACTGAATGTCTGACATTATCATCAGGGTTTGAATTTTAATCCGCTCCGACACCAATGACCACCTCTTTTTTTTTTTCCATGTCCTTTATGTGTAAATATTTTTTTTTTTGTTACTGTTATCTATATTGATTTTACAGAAATTGAGCGCGAGAGATTAATCGGAAATATTAAGATCTAGAAATTTTAATACTGGTACTCAGAGTCAACAATAACTACAAATATTAATTAGGTCTTTCTAAATTCTGGGAAAGTAAATTTTTAGCATATGTGGTTATGGTTTGAATTTAGTTAATTGTTACAGTAGAGGCCTAGGCCTACTACATTAATTTCTTGCATATTTTATACTTTCTGGAACTTTCACTTGGTAATATTTAGGGAGAGGAATTTTAAGGTGCAAATTTTGATCGTAAAATGGGATAAAGGTTCTGAAAATACAAACTAAAAGGTCCAAAAAAAGGTGTTGTTGAAACAATTGAATTAAGGTTTAAACCATTTACATGGACTCAATTTCTATAATATGCATATCATTTTGCACCATTTTTTTCTTCTTTATAGAGTCCGTAAGAGGCAATGCATAGTTCTTTAGTTTATTGCAATATTTACTTCGCAGACGGAACATCGAAGAATGATGACATAAGTTTCGATAAATATCGTTTTGAATTCTTCTGAAAGTGCGTACAACTTATCCTTCTTTACATTCGCCATGTTATTGTTGTGAAAACCCAGTTGTAATACTAATAAATATACGCTGTGGTTCAGACTAGTAAAACACAGCGAACAACAATTATATAGATAGAAAACTGTTAAATTATTGCCAGTACTAACTGAACTTATTTTTAACTGTTACAGCAACACTGTTGACAATTAAATTTAACTTCACAGCTGCCGATTGGCCATTGTTGCTGGAATATAAATTACTGGGGGTTTACATAAATTATATTTTAATATGTCCACCGCTGTGATCTCGGGGTAGCGTGCTGCCTTGTCACGCAGCGGGCCCGGGTTCGATCCCCGGTCGGAACAGTTTTTCTGGGTGAGGTTTCTATCGGGGGTTTTCCTCACCTGTAAGACAAACGTCAGGAAAACTTTAAGGCCCAAACAGTCCCCGAAATCATATGGCCATCGCAATCACCATCATTCATATTCATCTTAGGTTAATCTTAGGATTAGGGACTCTCCTGGCGCACCATTATCATCATCATCACCACTCATCATATCATCGGGGTTCGGGGTAACGTAACCCTGCCTTCCAGGCGCCTCAACCTCAGAAGTGAGTTACAAGTACGCCATGTCAGGAGAGAAACCAGGAATGTCGAAAAACAAACCTGGGGCATTTGGGGGAAAAAAAATTACAATTTACTATTTTGACTTCACACTGCAGATTGGTCATTGTTTCTTGGGTATAAATTACATTAATTATATTTTAATATTTGTTTAATGTTGTTGACTTTTGATTGAGATTTTAAAAAGCTTTTCAAGAAGCTGTCCAATCTTTTAAAAACGCAGAGAAGATTGGAAAAGGTGCTGAATCATAAAAAAGAGGGGAAAAGGGGCTAAATGCAGCATCTCACAAAAATGTGCAACGAACTGTGTTCATTTCATCCCCCCAAATACATTTATTGAACTATTGAATAGCTATACTTTTGGGAAGATGCCGCACCTCAAAATCCTTCCCCTACTAATAATACAAATGCCTGGAGATGTACACATAAGTTGTCCTTGAGAAAGGTTTTCTGTTACGAGACTGGAGATTTCAATGCAAGGATTTTAATACTTCATCATTGTCTACTACCCACTAGTAAGATAGGGATGAATAGTCATATGTAGAACACTGATTGATTTTATTTGAATTTGATTTTGTATTTTCTAATTTAGGGAGAAGTTTACGTCTTGGTGTTTGGCAAATTTATTTTAATTTCGTGACATAATCTCTGTACTTTGCACATCGATTTTACTTGTAAATTGAATGTAATATACCGTACAAAGAAACGACATTATTTTCTAGTCATACTATTGTAATACAGCAAAGTTTATAATTTAAAACTATTCCAGATCTTCTAAAATTATTATTCATATATCATAGCAAGACAACTATAATCTTTATCACAATTTTAAAATTAGAAATATGCTATCTACTAGTATGTTGATACCTCATCTGCGTTGTGTAATGTACAATTATATCATAAACCAGTACTTGAATATGTTTTTCATTATATAAATTTACTTTTTCAAAATTAAATTTAAGACAAGAAAAATCGTCGATCGGTATAAGGACAGGTACCTTTCAGAGTATAAATATACATTATATCGTCGGCCTACAAGTGAATCACACTAAGTCAGATTTCATCGTAATTACGATTTTACATGTTCCTTATGTAAAATTTCGCGTTCTTTCGTCTGGCGAAGTCAATTAAGTCTTATCTCAAATAGGTTTTAAGACATTTATCATTTTCCATTTCCACTAAGTCGAGATTCTTAGGATATCAACTAGTAATGTGTCACATTAAGTCCCTTAGTGCGTTTCTTGATATATTTTCAAAGTCCTATAGAAAAACTGTGAATAGAATTGATTAGAATATATTTATTTAGCCTGGTGGAGTTAAGGCCGACAAGGAATACTAATATTATAGAGAAATGTAATGTATTGTTAAAACTTCCCACGTGAAAAAAAATTATGTTCATTGTAGCCTTAAAAAAAAAACGTTAAACTGAAAATATATAAAACTATTATTCTACCAGTTATATTATATGAGTGCGAAACATGGACTCTTACTTTAAGGGAGGAAAGGAGATTACAAGTATTTGAGAATAAAGTACTTAGGAAAATTTTTGGACCAAAGAGAGATGAACAAACAGGTGAATGGAGAAGACTTCATAACAAGAAACTACATAATCTTTATAGGAAGCCAGATAGATAATACGCACAGTTTAAGTTCGTTAGACTGCGATGGGCAGGACATGTTGCACGTAATATGGGGACATGAAAAGGGCATGAAAGACTTGCATGGAAGCTTCTTGTAGGAAAGCCAGAGGGAAAACGCCCAGTTGGTAGACCAAGAATGAGGTGGGAGAATAACATTAACTATGATTTAAGGGAAGTAGATTATACAGGGAATGATTGGAAAGCTTTAGCTCAGGATAGGGATGTATGGAGAGCTTATGTCCGCGCGGCCATGAACCTACGGGTTCGATAGTGCCAGTGAGTAAGTAAGTAAGTAGCCTTGAAGAATTTTTAGTAATGTGTGTTAGAAATTAAAATTATGTTAGTTAATATTAAAGAAAAGTAAAACTCAAATAAATTATTATTATATTATTAGAATTTGTAAGGAATTTCCAATTTTATTAGTATAAGCCCACTCGTTTTGAAAATGGCTACAATATGCCTAAAATTTGTCTCCTACAGTCATAAATACATATTATTAATGTATTATAAAATTAATAATTTATGTAATGCAAATCTTCTAATTGCAATGCATCAAACATGTTCATATAGACCAGATTAAGTAAAAATTACTGCCGAAATGTGGCATTCCTCTCAAACGAAAGGCTGGAGAAAGACACTAAGTCTATATTGACTGGTGAAAAACACTAAGCCAATGTCATGTTGAAAAAAAATAGATTTAACATAATAAAATCGTTACAAATTCACTTTTAACATCACCCGTCAAAACTACAAACATCAGTCATGATATTAGTAAAATATTTGCTACAAATAAGAAGTATTATTCCGTAAAACCGGAAAACAAAATTTTAAAATATTCAAACCCCGTTTCCTCAAAACTGTGTTTTTCGACTTACTGTGTTTCACTTGTAGGCCGACGATATATAGATTATTCTTAATTTTTATGTAGAATTTAATGAATGATCAAAGCAAAATTTATATCCGTATACGTCGCCGAAGAAGATAAAATAAAGGGAATGTATGGAAATATATTTTTCAAAACTGTTAATAGGCTATAATCAATAGGTCCCGTAACTAGAAAAAAATGTACACATGAGTCGGGATTTGAACTCAATATCTCCAGCTTTATGAGCTGGCGTTCTACCCTTGAGCTACTTAGTCAAACCCCCATGGGCATAATCTCTAATTATGATAACGAAAACCAATACATATTTTTGTAAAATTTGTTATATATATATACTATACTAATTCTGCCCGAGGGCAGGTCTTTCACTGCAATCATAGCATTTTGATGCTATGCTTTGCACTTTACTAAGGAACTATAGATGTGGTAGCTTCCCGTTGCTTTCTACGCCGGTGATGGATGATGATGGTGATGACCGGATGATTTTCGGGGACCGGATGATTTTCGGGGACCGTTGGGCCCTAAGCTTCCTGGCATTTGTCTTACAAGTGAGGAAAAACCCCGAATAAAAACTTCACCCAGGAGCCTGTCCCGACCGGGAATCGAACCCGGGCCCGCTGCGTAACAAGACAGCACGCTACCTCGAGACCACAACGGATATATATTGGATTACTTAGATTTCAGTTAGTTAAGAAACAAGTTATCTTGGATAACACATATCTTACGACAATCCGAGCTATGTTAAATTCGTTATTTGTTATGTACTTACGCAATGTTTTCTAAATTTTATTGGACGCACAATGGGCTTTTCTAAGCCTAAGAAATTTGGTCCTTTAGAAAGATTTGCAATAATAATAATAATGATAATGATGATAATAATAATAATAATAATAATAATAATAATACTAATAGTATTAGTAATAATAATAATAAATATAGTGATAATAAATAGTAATAGGTTTAAGACAAGGATGTTGTTTATCGCCGATCTTATTCAAATATATCTACATAACACCTAAACAAAGTGGAAAAACGAATGTTCAGCTATAGGAATAAAAGTGGATGAAGATACGATTTATTCGTTGCTATTTACTGATTATCAGTTATTGATCGCAGAAGATTGCCAAGAGTTAGAGTACATGACAAAAAACTGAAGGAGGAATAAGAAAAACGGGGATTAATGATACATTTGGACAAAAACAAGAATATGGCAATAGGAGATAAATCAAAATATCTGATTTTAGAATACGGGCATGGAAAATAAAAACATGAGACGAATATGTTTATTTGGGGACGAAAATTAGTGCAAATTGAAATCAAGATACTGAAATTAATGAGAGGATAAATAAGGGAAAATCTGCAATATTAAAATTAAACGATGTTTTATAGGTCAGAATATAAGTTCTAAAACAAACACAACCATTTTAATACAATAATGAGTACAATGACATGTGGTGCAGAAACATGGTAATTCAAACCTAGAACACTAAGTAAATTAAATTCGGCAGAAATGAATTTTTGTAGCCGTTCAGCTGGAATATTTAGAAGAGATAAAATAAGAAACAGTGTAATTAAACAAAAGATGAATATTCAAACTTCATTTGTTGATTTAATAAAAAACAAACAATTAAAATGTTATGGTCATGTAAAAAGAATGACAAAACATATTCCCAAGAAGAATACTAGAATAAGTAGCACTTAATAGAAGAAGGCCAAAAATAGGATGGGTTGATGTGAAACATTGTAAAATATGTTAAATAAATAAAATAACAAATTTTCCTGATGCTTACCTGAGAGGTATCAAAAGTTGTTCTCTTATTTCTCGGCCTCCTGCGTGTTATAGTTGTTTCTTCTTTGGTTGAAGATGCACTGTCAGTCATGAAGTAGATTCTATACTATATACTCGGCCCCCACTACACTAGCTTCAACATGGCGCATATGTGTCTATGTGGTTAAGGTCACTTATTTGATATTGTGGAGCAATGAAGCGATGCCATTTTACAATTTATTCTCACCCACAGACAACTAGTACAGTCCTCCAACATATATCTGACACCTTTGTGACCTCTACTTTCAGCTCCCTTAAATTGCTTATTTAAACCCTTATTTTAAGACGCTTGTTACTCTAACATTTTTTTAAATATAGAATATTAATACTCAATGGTATTAATAAACTGTTGGTTTATGCTGATGATGTAGTACTATTGGCCGATAGCGAGGAGATACTAAAGGCCAATACGCACACACTACTGAGTAACACTAAGAAATTGGGACTGGAAGTAAATATCATTAAAACTAAATATATGGTCACACATAAAAATACATTATATGGTGGAAATGAACAGCTAATGACAAATGAGGGAAATTTTGAGGAAGTGGCTGAATTCAAATACCTTGGAACAATAATCACAAACAGGAATGAGATGAACAAGGAAATTAAACATTAGGCTCAATTCTGGAATTGCGTGTTATTATGCATTACAGAGACTCTTGATGTCCCGATTTCTTTCAAAAACGTTAAACTGAAAATATATAAAACTATTATTCTACCAGTTATATTATATGGATGCGAAACATGGGACTCTTACTTTAAGGGAGGAAAGGATATTACGAGCATTTGAGAATAAAGTACTTAGGAAAATTTTTGGACCAAAGAGAGATGAACAGACAGGTGAATGGAGAAGACTGCATAACAGTGAATTACATGGTCTTTATAGGAAGCCAGATATAATGAGAACAGTTAAGTCTCGTAGATAGCGATGGGCAGGACATGTGACACGAATGGGGAATGAAAGACGTGCATGGAAGCTTCTTGTAGGAAAACCAGAGGGAAAACGCCCAGTTGGTAGACCAACAATGAGGTGGGAGAATAACATTAACTATGATTTGAGGGAAGTAGATTATACAGGGGATGATTGGAAAACATTGGCTCAGGGTAGGGATATATGGAGAGCTTATGTCCGCGCGGCCATGAACCTACAGATTCGATACTGCCAGTGAGTTAGTTAGATAGTTAGAATATTTTAATACATGTCACTAAGCTGCGTTCAAATTATGTATTAATATATATTGTGCAAAATAATTGCTGCATTAAATTTTAATTAGCGGTAATTCTGAATTGATAAAATGAGTCGCGCTAATAAACTTCAACAATCATTTTCCTTAACTACTAAGGAAAACCCTATCAGATTTGTCGGGGCAGAAATTTAAAGTAATAAATAGTATTAGTGAATCTGTAAACTAACTTTAAAAAATGAGCATACATATTTAGGCCTTTATGCTAGGTCAAATATAACCGGAAGTTTGAAGTAAAAACATAATCTAAGTATTGTTTGTTTTATTGAGATAAAGAGATTTGACAACACATTTATGGATAGGCTATTATAAAATTAAGGTGTTTGGATTTTTATATGAGAGTTCTGAGATTTTTGGCTGGATGCACAAGATTGAATAAAAACATCATTAGGAATAAATTTAAAATTAGAAATATAGTTGAAGATATAACATATAATACAGAGATATCCAGAGAACACGTGGTGAGAATGGATCCAGATGGTTGGTTTTTGGATACAAACAAAAATGGAAAAGATAAAGAGGCAGACCAAGAAAACGATGTAACACATATTTTGAGACTAATAATGGCGCCCGTGAAGACAAGAAGTAAATAAAATTTAATTATTTTATTAAAACAAAAGAACTGGGAATGGAAAACATCCAGAGCAAATTTGATTTAAAATGAGGCATATAACCGCTTAGCTAAATTTAACTTAATTTTATTTTTTAATAAATTTCAAGACCACAGAAAAAAGAAAGAATGTCACAAGACCTTATGTAGCACTGAACCAACTTAATCACATGTAGGTTATTGTATGCCATACATTAATTTTATTAAAGAATAAAGACAATGAATGCATAGAATATTGTGTAACCCTTGATTAAAATGAACACGTCAAAAATAGGGGCATAAGAATGGTGCGAATTAATATTGTGTTATAGTCTCTCTGGTTTAACTTTACGAGAAATTTGTAGAATGAGACAACTGTACTCACCTCTCATACTCACTCCAGTGTTGTCGGTGTATCTTCACCAGATATTAATAGGGATAAGGGGGAAGACGAAAACTGACAACAGGGTGGGTTCTTTCTTTTGTTACTGGATTAAAGCGGTCAACCATCTACCCTTGTATCTCCATCTCTCTCTCTGCCAAGTTAAGCCAGCTATAGCTATACAGTCTCATAGACAACGATGGACAGGACTTCTGACATCTCAATGGGAAATAAAGAGGGGCATGGAAGCTTCATGTAGGAAGACCAGAGGAAAACGCCCAATTAGTAGACCAAGAATGATGTGGGAGAATAACATTAACCAAGATTCAAGGGAAATAGATTATACAGGGAATGATTGGTAAACATTAGCTGAGGATAGGGATGTGTGGAGAGCATATATCCGTGCGGCCATGAACCTATGGGTTCTATAGAGCCAGTGAGTTAGTTAATCAGTTCACAAGAATTTAAAGTGCACCTAGAATATATTTTATAAATATTAGGTTTCTTTAATAGGCTAATATCTGCAGAACGGATCTGACCTGGTTATTACGCTTGAAATAATAAACTGATAAACATAACCAATACATAGTATTCATTGGCTAAGTTATGTTCCTTCTTGGCTAGTTGTCAAGTGATATTCAATTTAAAAAGGAGACACGATAACTCTATTTGAGAATAAAGTTCTTAGGAAAATTTTTGGACCAAAAAGAGATGAACAGACAGGTGAATGGAGAAGTTTCCATAACAGTGAATTATCTGGTGTTTATAGGAAGCCAGATACAATAAGAACAGTTAAGTCATGGACTGCGATGGGCAGGACATGTGGCACGAATGGGGAATGAAAGACGTGCTTGGAAGCTTCTTGTAGGAAAACCAGAGGGAAAACGCCCAGTTGGTAGACCAAAAATGAGGTGGGGGAATAACATTAACTATGATTTGAGGGAAGTAGATTATACAGGGAATGATTGGAAAACTTTAGGTAAGGGTAGGTACGTATGGAGAGCTTATGTCCGCGCGACCATGAACCTACGGGTTCGATAGTGACAGTGAGTTAGATAGACACGATAACTCTGATTTTAATTATAGTCATTATGAGCCCTAACGATCTAAACATAAACTCGTACACATTCATTTCTAGAACGTTCTAAAAGGCGAATATCTATTTCACTTATAGCTAACTAACTAACTTTCTCACTGGTTTTATTGAACCTGTAGGTTCATGGCCGCCTAAACATAAGCTCTCCATGCATGCATGCATATCCTGAGGTAATGTTTTCCAACCATCATCATCATCATCATAGTACATTCACGAATTTAGGCCATTTGTTGACCTGTTTCGGCCTCAAGAGAAACACCATCCAGAAGTCTTTTGAATGGACGTCCTGGTCTTCTTCTTCCTGCAGGTTGATATCTTAACATTTGTTTGGGTATCTAGTTCCTCTTCTTTTTCATGGATGCTTCGGACATTCCAGGTTGTCCCCTCTTTAATCTACTTCCCTCAAATCATGGTTAATTTTATTCTCCCACCTCATTCTTAGTCTACCAACTGAGCGTTTTTCTCTACTTTTCCTACAAGAAGCTTCGATGCACCTCTTTCGTTCCCCATTTCGTGCCAACTCGTCCTGCCCTTTCTAGTCTACGAGACTTAACTGTTCTTATTATATATCTGGTTTCCTATAAACATCACGTAGCTCACTGTTATGAAGTCTTCTCCATTTGTCTGTCTGTTCATCTCTGTTTGGTCCAAAATTTTTTCCTAAGAACTTTATTCTCGCATATTTTCTCCTACCTTAAAGTAAGCTCCATGTTTCGTATCCATAATAATTTCCTATATCGGGATGTTTAAACAATACTGTTTGGAAAAAATACAAAATTAAGAATAGATACAAAAGTAAGAATTTACAAATCTGTCATAAGACCAGTTCTAACATATGGTTGTGAATGCCGAACAGAAACTCAAAAAACAAAACAAATCAATGAAACAACCGAAATGAAAGTTTTAAGGAAAATCGTAGGAAAATCGCTGAGAGAGAAAATTCGCAGCTCTGTTATTAGAGAAGAATGTGAAATTGAACATATAAACCTCTGGATAAATGAAGAAGACTAAACTGGAACGATCGCATAGATAGAATGGAGAACAGTAGATTAGTGAAGAAAGTACGTGACTGGACACCTCAGCAGAAAAGGCCTTTAGGACGACCACAACTACGATGGAAGGACGTCACCATACCCCGGACCTGTAGTGAATGAACACGGCAACAAGCTGCTAGCTTTCATGCGTAGAGGAAGAAGAAGAAGAATAATTTCCTGTATTAAATAATATAATTTAATCTTTTATTATTTTAAATATCATAGTAGAAATTAAAGTTAACAAAATTAACTATTAACAACAAAACAATTAATATACCCGCAGGCCTATTATTAATATCTAATCCACTTTTTTTTTTTCAATTTACTACAATTTTGATATTCTCTCCTGATATTGGCGGAATTGTAACCCACTTCTTAAATTGAGGATCCTGGAAGACGGAGTTACCCAGATGAAATGATGGGTTATAAATGATAACGAAGCAATAGGAGAGTTTTTAAACCTAAACTTAATCTAAATTCCTGACTATGGGCGACCATTGGAATAAGAAACATAGTTGGACAGTTAATGACACACGAGGGAAATTTTGAAGAAGTAGCTGAACTCAAATACCTAGGAACAATAATTACAAACAGGAATGAGTTGCACAAATAAATTAAACGTAGCCTGAATTCTGGAAAGGATGCTATTATGTATTAGAGGGACTCATGTCGTCCCAACTTCTCTAAAAAAACATTAAACTGAAAAGAAAAAAAATTAAACTGTTATTCTCCCAGTTATATTATATGGATGTGAAACTTGTATTTTACTTTAAGACAGGAGAAAAGATTACGAGCATTCCTTAGAAAAAAATTGGACCAAAGAGAGATGAACAGACAGGCGAATGGAGAAGACTATCTAACAGTGAACTACATGATATTTACTATAGAAAACCAGATATGTTATAATAAGAACTGATAAGTCTCGTAGATTGCAATGGGCAGGACATGTGGCACGAATGGAGAATGGAAAATGGGTATGGAATCTATATACGAAAACCAGAGGAAAAGCGCCCAATAGGCAGGCCAAGAATGAATTAGGAGAATAACATTAACTACGATTTGAGGGAAGTAGATTATACAGGGGATGATTGGAAAACGTTAGCTCAGGATAGGGAATGCATGGAGAGCTTATGTCCGCGGGGCCATGAACCTATGGATTCGATAGTACTAGAAAGTGAGTTAGTTACAAAAACACAATTAAAAAAGAGTTGTACTTAAACTTATTTCCCATAAAACTAAATATCCTACTTATCGTTTAAATTCCACTTTTAATAATAATAATAATAATAATAATAATAATAATAATAATAATAATAATAATAATAATAATAATAATAATAATAATAATAATAATAATAATAATAATAATAATAATAATAATAATAATAATAATAATAATAATAATAATAAATAATAATAATAATAATAATAATAATACAAGGAATGATTAAAAAATTGCTCAGGATAGGGATATACAAAGAACTTATGTTGAACACCCATGTCTGGGACTATCGAACCTCCAGAGGCGATAATGCCAGTGAGTTAATAATAATAATAATAATAATAATAATAATAATAATAATAATAATAATAATAATAATAATAATAATAATAATAATAATAATAATGATAATAATAATGATAATTATGATAACGATAATGATAATTATGATAACGATAATGATAACGATATTAATAATGATGATAACGATAGTAATAATGAAAATGATAACGGTAATATTAATAATGATGTTAGCGATAATAATAATGCTAATGAAAATAATGATCATGTTAAAAGTAATAACAATATAGGTCTAATGTTTAATAAGGCTCGTTAATGTCTCACTTAGACCAACAGCGTTGCAATATGGGTATGAAACACCGTCAAATTCTACATGGAAACATCTTATTTTATGCTTTAATTATTCTATGTGGCTTACTACATGGTTTTACGTCACTCTCGAAGGAAGTTATTCTCAATATTTATATGCACTATTCATTGACTGGCAAATTTTTATCCCGCGATTCTCATACAAAGAAGAAGAAGAATACTCAATTGAGTTGGTGTTTACTTGATGAAAATCCATATTTATTAATTAAATAAAAATAAAACGTAGTTTTATTTGATTTTCATATTTATTATATAATTCAGTGACAGCTGTTTCGGTACACTGTACCTTATTCAGACATGTTAACAAATTATGAATTGTGTTCCAACTGATCTAAGCAACAATACAACAATATTTATTTAAATGTTTTAATTTAACAAAGGGGATTCATTCAAATCAAGTTGGGAATTTAACAGTTTTTTACTACTTTTAAACTTATTAATTTCTACAGCCTCCAAAAGATCTAACTTCTTACCCTTATCACAAATATGTAAAATTTCAAAATTTGGATCGAAACAATGATTAAATTGGAATAGGTGGTTAGCATAGTTTGAATTTTTTAAATTTCATGAGAGCATATAACAGAAATTTAGAAAATTCAAACTATGCTAACCACCTATTCCAATTTAATCATTGTTTCGATCCAAATTTAAATTTTACATATTTGTGATAAGGGTAAGAAGTTAGATCTTTTGGAGGCTGTAGAAATTAATAAGTTTAAAAGTAGTAAAAAACTGTTAAATTCCCAACTTGATTTGAATGAATCCCCTTTGTTAAATTAAAACATTTAAATAAATATTGTTGTATTGTTGCTTAGATCAGTTGGAACACAATTCATAATTTGTTAACATGTCTGAATAAGGTACAGTGTACCGAAACAGCTGTCACTGAATTATATAATAAATATGAAAATCAAATAAAACTACGTTTTATTTTTATTTAATTAATAAAGAAGAAGAATATTCTCTAATTGGATAACTACTATTTTGGACTGAAATACTTTCAAATAAAATTATATCTTTTCCCAATTGATCTTACATCTCGGCATGTTAAATTAATACTTAGTAAATGATGAAACATTTTTGTCTATTTTATCTCATTTATGGACGCTAAGATCATATAGTGATTTAATATATTTAAGCGTAACTAATAATGCTCTGTGTTTCCATTGTGTCTCTGTAATGTGAATTTAAAGAAGGCGAATGTAATACGGATGATTATGATGCCTAGAAGGTAATTGGAGACGATTTGAAACTTAGTTTCCTGACATTTGTCTTACAGATGAGAAAAGATCCGAAAAAAATCTCGCCCTGTAAACCTGTCCCGACTGGGAATCGAATTGGAACACACTGTGTCAGATGTAATGACGGCAGCATTGCGATGGACGAAATTTGTCCTCGTTTTGCTATACAATTACATCTATAATATTTTCTGGAAATCTATAAGGAAAAAAAAAACTTTGACACAAACGACAGAATATCATATTTGTGAACAGCAGTATTTCTACGAAAAATAATATAAACAAACATGAAAAATCGGGTGTCCATGACAGCTTTTCACCAATAGCAGTAGGATACCGCTTCATGTGTCAAGCAACAACTGTAGGCCTAATTCCTGAAATTTAGTTCAAGAGACAAAAATTGTACAATATATTTGTATTTTAACGTGATGCATTATGTAGGACGAAATACCCTATTATTTTGAGTTAAAATTGTTTTAATAAGCACAGTATTTGAGAATAAAGTGTTTTAAGTATTTATTTCATTAAAATTGTTTTAATGAGTACAGTATTTGAATCATCATCTTCATCATCCGGTATCATGGCAGCTGCCGCCGTCTTCCGGAAATCAAACGCCATTCCTCTCTGTCCATCAATTGATCTTCCTCCATTCCTCTGATATTCATAGCTGCTTGTACCCCTTCTATCCAAGTTTTCTTCGGTCTTCCTCTCTCCCTCCTTTCCATTGGGATCCATTCCATAACAATTTTAGGCAATCTTTGCTCTGGCATTCTTTTGACATGGCCATACCACTGTAATCTTTCCTTTTCTATAATGTCTATGATGTCCGGCTCCTCTTGTACACCCAGTATTTGAATATAGTGTTTTTTAAGGGTTTTTATATTAAAATTGTTGTAACAAGTATAGTATTTGAGAATAGAGTGTTTTTAAATATTTATTTTGACCAAAGAGAGGCAAATAAATTATCACATATTGAGATTTTATAGGAACAGGCTCTCAAACGACCTAATCCTAAATAAATTCATGGTAATGATGTTAATGATGAGAGAGACGAATAGACGGTGAATGGATGAAATTACACGACAATTAGCTCCATGAATTTTGTGAAAACAGATGCAAAATGAGCAGTAAAGTTCAATAGATTTCTTCTAGGTACTTCATGTGGCAAGAATGGAGAATTAAAGAGAGGCACAAATACTTATTGTAGGAGAACCAGTTTATAGGTCATGATCGAGCTGGTAGTATAACATTAACATAAAGAGGAAAGCAAATAATACAAGGAATGATTGGAATTATATTAGTTCAGGATAGAGATCTTTGGAAAGCTTGTGTCCGCGAAGGTTCGTTAGTATCAATGAGTTAGTTGCAATAGTAGTACTATTAAACCCTCTGTTCACCACTGGCACCTCTTAAGAAGGCTCAAGTGTTTGTAGGAGGATAATATTCGGATCGATCTTAAGGAAAACCACAATTTTATAAAGCTGTGGCTGTCCCCTTACTGTCGTGTGGTAGTGAATTTTGGGTTTTAACTAAAAGAGAAGAGACGGTAATAGAAGCAGCTGAAATGAGATTTCTGAGAAGTGTAGCTGGCTGCAAACTTCTAGATAAAGGAAGTGAAGATATTAGAAATGAGCTAAATATTTTTAAACTTTTAGATAAAATAAATTACTGTAGAAAAAACTGGAAAGAACATGTTCAAAGAATGAAAGATGAACACATACCAAAAATTATACTTAATTACAAACCAAAAGGAGACAGGGATGTTGGTAGACCGAAATAGAGATGGATTCAACTATTTGAATGTGAATATAAGACCGGAACAAGCCACATGGGCTTAATCCGTGATTGTTCATAATGATTTTAAGGAAATTAATATCGGAGATGTGAACTGGTTTCTATTGACCTTATTGAATGCAGCAGTGAACCTATGGGTTCCATAAGCATTATACTTCAGTTAGTTGTCGCAAGATAGTAACTTATTTATAACTTGTCTGGAATGAAGAGGAAGGAAGAGCTGCAGTGGAGCCACAGAGACGCCCACCTGTGAAGGAAGACAAGAGGAAGAAATCGAGTATGTGTTAGTCACATAGACAAGTGGACGACCTTGAGTATTTACACATTCCAGCTACGCATTCATGTCCAGATAACCCACTTCCTACCTTTTCAAACAATTGTTACTGTAATGCAACCTGATGTCATTCTTTGTAATCAATGTATGGGCATTGGAAAAAGGAAATCTCATTTCCATTATATTGATGTACTGAAAACAGCCGGTATTCTCCCAGTCATATTATATGGATGCGAAACATGGACTCTTTACTTTAAGGGAGGAAAGACGATTACGAGTATTTGACAATAAAGTTGTTAGGGAATTTTTTGGGCCAAAAATATATGGACAGGTGAATAGAGAAAACTGAATAATAGTTAACTACATAATATGTATAGGAAGCCAAATATAATAAGAACAGTTAAGTCTGTTAGGCTGCGATGGGCAGGACATGAGGCACATATGGGGGATGAAAGAGGTGCACTTCTAGTAGGAAAACCAGAGGGAAAGCTGCCAGTTGGTAGACCAATAATGAGGTGGGAGAATGACAATATCCATGATTTGAGGGAAGTACATTATACAGGGGATGATTGGAAAACATTAGCTCAGGATAGGAATGTATGGAGAGCTTATGTCCGCTCGGCTATGAACCTACGAGTTCGATAGAGCCAGTGAGTAAGTAAAGTTAGTTAGTTAGGTCAGTTATTATATGCTGTGTGGTAATAGGTAGATATTTCTTTCATTCAGTGAAATAAAACCGCATAAATGTTCTATAATTCTTGCAGACAAATTTTGAGGATAGTAGAAGAGCTCCAAATAAACGTTTTAATAGGCCTATAGGGAATTTCTATCTAACTCACTGGCACTATCGAATCCGTAGGTTCATGGCCACCTGGATATAAGCTCTCCATACATCCCTATTCTAAGCTAATGTTTTCCAATTATCTCCTGTATAATTTAAACTCTCCTGGCGCGACAGGCCCTTTGCCTACCAGCCGGCTGCTGGCCTCACATCCACATGTGTCAATCACAGAGGTAGATGATCATCAGCCAGTGTAGGGTTGACATGTGGTCAGCATGTCGAGTCCCCCAGCCGTTATAGTTGGTTTTCTCAACCTGGTGTCGCTACTTGTTGTAGCTACCCAAATGCCTCACGATGCTGGGTGGGCACCGGTCCCATTCTGGCCGAAATACCATGAGAAAATTTCTTCCCCATGGAGACTCGAACCAGCGCAAGTCCCGTAGGTCTGCGCCAAGGCTTCCTGCCTTAACCACTCGGCAACGGCGCGGGACCCTGTATAATTTACTTTCCTTAAATCAAAGTTAATGTTATTCTCCCACCTCATTCTTGGCAAGCCTGCTGGAAGCTTTCCCTCAGGTTTTCCTACAAGGAAATTCCATGCCCCTATTTCATTCCCCATTGTGCCACATGTCCTGCCCATCGCAGTCTACGAGATTCAACTCTTCTTATTATATCTGGTTTCCTATAAAGATCATGTAGCTCACTGTTATGTAGTCTTATTCATTCGTCTGTCTGTTCATCTTTCTTTGGTCCAAACATTTCCTAAGAACTTTATTCTCTGGCACTATCGAATTCGTACATTCATGGCCGCCCAGACATAAGCTCTCCATACATCCGTTTTTTGAGCATGCTGTCCAATCATTCCCTGTATAATTACTTCTCTCAAATCATTGTTAATGTTATTCTCCAACCTCATTCCTGCTCTGCTTTGTGGGCGTTTTTCCTCTGATTTTCCTACAAGAAGTTTCCTTGCCACTTTTTCATTCCCTATTCATACAACTTGTCCTGCCCATCGGAGTTTATGAGATTTAACTGTTCTTATTATATCTGGCTTCCTATAAAGACCACGTAGCTTACTTACGTAGTCTTCTCCACTCTGTTAATTTCTCTTTGGTGCAAACATTTTGCTAAGAACTTTATTCTCAAATACTCTTAAAATTTTCACCTTCCTTAAAATAAGACTACATGTTTCGCATCCATATAATATAAAGGGAATTTCTTTTTTCTCTCTCTCTCTTTAATTCTTTATCCTCCTTCGTTTTGTAGGGTTTAGACCCCTCTATGCCCAATACGACTTAAATGTCGATGTCCTTTATATCAGTACTTTGCACTGCGAAGTTTTAAGTCAAAGCTAAACCTAGTTTCTAGACTTAAAAACCCAGTAGTACGCGGTATTTGGAGCACGGCAACATTTCGATTAGGGTTTTTTAATGATGTCACATGGGACTAAAGCGAATGCTAAAACATAGTATCCAAGGACCAAGTCCAATTTCTTATTGAAGATACCGGCGCTCTAATTAAAACCGTAAGGACAGTGCGCACATTTCTAATTGTGCATGAACTCTTATAATATCTGTCTACAAATTTCTTGTGCAGAAGTGGCCATAAAGCACGATCTTGAATAGTTTATTTGGCCATGTTTTGCCTGTAGGCAGAAGCATAAACTATGTGATACATTAGACAGTGGCGGGTCTCTTCGGGATCTGTTGTTATAAGGTATGTTAGGGTCAGAAGAAAGATAAGGGACAGAATTCCAGATTCTAGGTCTAGCAGTTACATTATATGGATGCGAAACATGGACTCTTACTTTAAGGGAGAAAAGGAGATTACAAGTATTTGAGAATAAAGTCTTAGGACAATTTTTGGACCAAAGAGAGATGAACAAACAGGTGAATTGAGAATACTACTAACAATGAACTACATGGTCTTTATAGGAAGCCAGATGTAATAAGAACAGTTAAGTCTCGTAGACTGCGATGGGCAGGACATGTTGCACGTATGGGGAACGGAAGACTTGCATGGAAGCTTCTTGTAGGAAAGCCAGAGGGAAAACGCCCAGTTGGTAGACCAAGAATGAGGTGGGAGAATAACATTAACTATGATTTGAGGGAAGTAGATTATACAGGGAATGATTGGAAAGCATTAGCTCAGGATAGGGATGTATGGAGAGCTTATGATCGCGCGGTCATGAACCTACGGGTTCGATAGTGCCAGTGAGTAAGTAAGTAAGGTGCATTTTTAAATTACCGGTCACTTAACAGCAGAGAATTGAACGAAGACCGCAGGAGTGATACACATACAGTCACCGGAAAGAAATTCGTGAGCACAACATTTCGTGTAATAATATAAACTCACAATGAGTAAATGAATAGCACGCCACTGACTAAACATAGATCTGACATGATGATACAGAAAACATATTTTGGTAATAAGAAAAATGTTATCGGACTATTATCAGTGACATTTACTCTATTTTGAAACTGCACAATTAACAATTTTCAAAATACCGTTTATTTTCTACTAAATAAGCCTATTTTAGATTTTCAAATATCATCATCATCATCATCATCATCATAGTACATTCACGAACCCATGTAGTAATCCACATAGAATAATTAAAGCATAAATGGGAAAAATAATGAAACAGTTCGAAATATAATTGAAGCGGTTAGAGGTAAAGGGGTAAGTGCAAGTTTTGAAGTACTGAGAAGAACAGGCTTAAAGCGGAAGTTGTATCAAAATCACCGTAAACTCGAGTTTTGTCCATTGCTGTGCATCTTTAGCCCATCATAAAATTGGTTTTGTTTAGTGTTAATGTATAAAAGTGAAAATGTGCTTCATTATTGCCATTTTCCGGTTGATAGCAGCACTATGCAGTACCTATCATTTGACGATAGCCTATTGTGTAATCATATATTTAATATGGTGGGTCAAATTTACTCCGCAAGGGACAAAGTAGCCCTAGTTTACGGCAATTAAAAATTATAACAATAATTTTTTATCTGTTCCTAAAGCATACCTTTATATCCCTTTGTCTAACTAACTCCCTGCACTATACGACGTAGGTTCATGACCGCGTCGACATAAGCTCTCCGCACATCCCTATCCTGAGCTAATGTACGCCGTACGTAGTGGTTAAGGCACTGCGCTACAAGTTGGAAGGTCGAGGGTTCAAGTCCCGGTGGGGTCAGGATTTTTAAACTGACCAAAACCTTCTGGCGGCACTATGACCCTGGGGTCGACTCAGCCTCTAACGGAAACGAGTACCAGACGCTTGTTCTGGCGGTAAAGGCGGCCGTCACGCAGGGCTGACAACCCGGCTGACATCAAGTGCCGATTATCTAGAAAAAGTGGGAGCCTTAACCTCCTACTACCCCAAGGGCCCCCCGAGGCCTGTACTTTACTTTTTTATAAAGACCATGTAGCTCACTGTTATGTAGTTTTCTCCATTCACCTGCCTGTTCATCCCTCTTTTACATATATTACTTTGTCACTAAATAAAATTATTCACCAAACAAGTTTTCTTTTTGCGAAAAAAATCACTTACACCTCTTTACCTCTAACCGCCTCCATTATATACCTTCAAATACTCAGGTATCGATATTGACGCTTTAAAAAAATAACTTTACAGATAGGCAGAATACGCCATAAGTTATCTAACTCAAACTGTTTATCTCGGTTTTCTGCACGATCCCGTGTAGTTTGTCTGAATTTTTCCACTATCCTACGCAGTTTATCTGCGACCTCTCGATCCTACGCGCTCTATTTAGCGTTGTTGTACTTAATAAGGGGTATTGTACCGAACTGTTTTCCAAATTATTAACTTTACCATCATGTAAGGTTTGTTAAATATAGCTCTAAATACTTTTAAAATTCATTAAGAACCACGGTTGATATTACTATGCAAAATGTTGAAACATTTAAATTGCGTGTCTGAGATATCAGTCGACCTTAATTAATTAAAATTTCACTTTAAATCATTTCATCATTCAAATAACTACGGTCAGTGGGACACCTGTTTCTGACCTATATAGTGATTTGACTGTTGAAGGGGTTAAATTAAAATTTTAATTAGTTGAGGTTAATTGAGATCTTAGGAACTTATATTAATATTTTGGCCTTTTAAGTGATACTGTATAAGAAAACTTGAGATAATATATAAAAAATGGAAGTTTTAAGTTAAGATATAAAAAGAGTAATAACATATGCTGTTAATATTTATGAAGCCGTTTTATATATATATATATATATATATATATATATATATATATATATATAGATAGTAATTCTGCTCGAGGGCAGGTCTTTCACTACAGTCTTAGCATTTTCATGCTATGATTTGCAGCTTTACTAGGAAATTATATGTGTGGTAGCTTCCCCTTGCTTTGCACACCGGCAAAGGATGATGATGATAATGATGATGGCCGGATGATTTTCGGGGACCGTTGGGCCCTAAGCTTGAAGAAGTGATTCCTTTCCCATATTGTGGTGACATTTTGAAGCAGGTAACTCTCTTCATGCCCGATGTTGTAGTAACATTTTGAAGGATTGGTGTCCCAAAAAAAAAATATTACTGGTTTAGGTTGGGTTTAATTTTCGGTAGAGCTGGATTCTCTTCTTAGGGTCAGAAGTTGGTACACTGGATAGGAAAACACTTCACAATCATAAAAAAATGTTTCTTGTAGAAATAATTACAAATTTATTCACTTTGTAGGTTCCCAGCAGATTAAATAAATGTCGGTGGAACTATTCTTCACCGTCAATTAAAATTAAATTATTTTCTTTTCTTAAATCAATTATTCTTGTATTAAATATTACATTTTATCTTGAGAACTCTTCTTGCTTCTACACTGCTCAAAAAAATTAGGGGATATTGTAGAATAACCTATTAAGACTATGTTTTTTGGAATAGTATTAGATGCAATCACTTTCTATTACTCCAAGATAATGTAAATAAGAGTTTGAAGTTGTTACGTAACCTCGGTACCACACCAGAGGGCAGTGTCTGTACTGTTGATGTGAAAGGGTGGTGTGGGGGTGAATGTTTAGTTGCTGTTTTTAAATCCAGTCCAGTCCAGTTTTCAGTTAGTGAATGACTTGCCTTAGGGACAGTGATGCCTCGACAACGTGATTTACCTGAACCAATGGCTTGGAGGCCATAGGAAGGATGGAAGCTGGACAGACACAACAAGAGGTGGCACAAGCCATTGGGGTGTCTCAAAGCGTGATTTCCAGTCTTTGGAATCATTTTCAAAGAACATACTGTTCACAGAAAAGCCGGACAAGGGCAACAACAGCAAGGGATGACCGTTACTTCTTGTTAACAGCCCGTCGGAATAGACAGCAGAATGCAACTCAACTGCGAAATACACTTCAAACAGCAACAGGACGCAGGGTGTCAACTCAAACTGTCCCTAATCGACTGCACGGAAGTGGTCTCTATGCTCGTAGGCCCATGGTGTGTACCAGGTTAACTCCACAACACCGTAGAGATCGCAGAAACTGGGCGGAGGAACATCGTGGGTGGAGGCATGCTGAATGGAGATCAGTTCTTTTTTCTGATGAGTCGCGATTCAACATGGAATGTGATAGTCGGCGTGTATTCATCTGGAGAGAAAAAGGGACACGAAATATAATCAGCTTTTGTACGTGAAAGATCCCCATATGGTGGCGGTGGATTGATGGTGTAGGCAGGAGTCAGTAGTGGTGGACGTACGGACCTCTACGTTATCCAAGGTGGTACTTTGTCTGCGGTAAAGTATAGAGATGAGATTCTCCGACCTTTTGTCGTGCCTTATGCTGATGCCATAGGCGATTCTTTTCTTTTTATGGACGATAATGCACGACCCCACATAACTGGCTTGGTGGACGACATGCTGGAAGTGGAGGGTATCGAGCGTATGGAATGGCCAGCTTCCTCCCCGGACTTAAATCCGATTGAGCATGTGTGGGATGCATTAGGCATGTGCATTGCAGGCAGACCAGCACCTCCCACAACTGTTCCAGAGCTGCACATTGCCCTTATGGAAGAGTGGCCAATATCCCCCAAGAACTCATTGCTAACCTCATTGCATCAATGCCATACAGGTGTGAGGCAGTGCTGGCCGTTCGAGGAGACCATACACCATACTAAAGAAACATTTTCACCCATGTTAATGTTGCTTTGTTTGTTTGCCATATTCCTAATCAGGATCTCTTTGACATCTGGTTTGGTACAGAGGTTACGTAATGACTTCAAACTCTTGTTGACATTCTTTTGGAGTAATATAAAGTGATTGCATCTAATACTGTTCCTAAAAACATAGTCTTAATAGGTTATTCTACAATATCCCCTAATTTTTTTGAGCAGTGTATCTTTGTGGAAAGTTATATGCAGAATGACTAGTGTAATTCTTTTATAATTTTAAAGAACATTATTACATCACATGATGTTAAGTTTAAATTCTGTTGGTTAATAGTCCATTAAATACATAAGGTTTAAATTTGATTTGTTAAATCAAAAAGTTAATTGTTTTAACATCCAATCAGAATTTAGTATACTTTCATTTAAAAATATGAAGTTAAGCAGGTGTTCTTATTACAGTTATAACAGAAAGCTTTATAATGTTGACAACAATGACTTAAAACAATTTGTAAAGCATTATTTAGAATGATGTTATGTAATACAATTTCTTTAATTGTTACTGAGACTTTTTATTCAACAATGAACACAATGAATTATTTAGATGTTTTTCTTTATTTAAGTTATATTTAAATATTAAAAAAACATTAAAGTATAAAATTATTAACTTTAACTTCCATATTTATTATGCTATTAAAATCCTGCTTTAAGCTTCCTGACATTTGTCTTACAGGTGAGGAAAAACCCCGTAAAAACCTCACCCAGGAGCATGTCCCGACCGGGCCGCTGCGTGACAAGGCAGCACGCTTCCTCGAGACCACAGCTGTGAACATATATATATATATATATAAATGAATGTTTGTTTGTTTGTTCGTACTTTATGCGCGGCCATACCGTTGATCCAATTGTGATGGTGTTTTTTGCAAAATGTTCAGGAGATTCCCGGGATGAACACAGGCTATAAGAGAGTTGAGATACTCAACTCCTACACCCTTAAAAACATCCTTTGTAGTGAAAAACGTGAAAAAGTCCCTTTTTTACCCTTAAATTGCTTATGCTGCCTAAACAATAACAAATACACAACATTAATATACACAGAATTGATTATCTAAAAAAAAAACTCTACAAAAAAGTCCGCGACAGCATATCTTTTACAGATGACACATAATAGCAATTTTTGTCTTTCATTGATGCCAAGGAGATCGGGATAAGTAGATTCCCGGGCAAGCTTGTGCTGCCGATTGTCATGGGGCTTTTTGCAAAATTTTCAGGATTTACCCTGGAGGGTTATAGGTTATAAGAGAGTTTTAATTCTGAAGCCCTTCACCCTTAAAAATCACCTTCTGTAGTGAAAAAACGTGAAAAACTCGCTTTTTGACGCTTAAATGGCTTACGCTGCCTAAACCATAACAAATACACAATATTATTGTACACAGAATTGAATATCTGAAAAAAAAAAACTCTACAGGAAAGTCCGCGACAACATATGTTTATTTTTTAAGGATAACTCACAATAAGTATTTTCATCTTTCATTGATGCCAAGAAGATCGGGATAAGTACGTAGATTCCCGGGAAAGCATAGCAGCGCAAGGCGGGTATTCTTTTATGGATAACTCAAAATAACGAATTTAGTCTTTCAGCTCATTTATGCCAAGTACACAGGGATGTGTAGATTCCCGGGCAACGCTGGGTAATCAGCATGGGCATCTAAAAATAATAACGATATAAATTTATTTTTTCTTTTACTTATTCAACTAAATAAAAAAACTCATTTATTTAGGTGTAGTAGCACACGCATTAGCTAGTATATATAAATAAATGATAGTTTTTTTTTGCATTTAGTTGAATAAGTAAAAATAAAACTTAAATTATGTTATTAAATAATTGATTAATATAATATATATTCACTTATTTATGTAAATATAGTAAATATATTTGTTATTAATCCGTATTTAATTATATGACCTTATATATATAAGCCTCATGGACTAGTGGTCAGCGTTTCTGACTACAGTTCATGAGGTCCCGGGTTTGATTCCCGGTCAAACAATGGGACTTTTTTTCTTAAACTTTTCCTGTAGTTGCCCTAGGTCTGGAATTTAGGTTAAGATTAAGTTAATCTATCTATCTATCTATGTGTTGGCAGCGCGTAGCGCCGCCCAGTGTGCCGCGTCTGGAACCAGTTGTAGCTCCCTGGCGGCTAATACCTTTGTGGCTATCGTTACGTGGTTTTTCGTCTATTGTCACTAGTTAGTGGCGTTGGTGTTCTATTGTTTTGAATGGTGTTTTGTAAATTTATTTTATATGTTTGAGGAAATGGAGTTCTATAGATGAAATGAGATGTTTCCTCTCTAGAGCAGGGCATCGGAAACCACTGGCGAGGCAAGCAGAGAGTCCGAAAGCCGACCGAGTGGAATGAGCCACTCTACTCTAGCTGTAGCACAGTTCTCATTTCTGTTATCTGGACCATCATGGGGGTCTGGTAAATATGTTTTTGTGGACAGCACGCCGCTGTAGCCCGTGGCCTATATTGCGAACAATAGGGTTCGAATGAGTTTGAATAGTTTGGAACATGTGTTCCACTCTGTCATTAATTTGGGTCGCAATATATGGCATATTGGCTAGGTTGTGCAACTCTGCGATCCTCGTGTATAGCGGGGCCGAAAATATGATTTTTAAACATTTGTTTTGAATTATTTGAACTTTCTTTTTGTGGCAAGCAGCGAGGATGCTCCAGGCTTCACAACCGTATAGCAGCATGCTACGGATCACAGCTGTATATAAGGTTAGCTTGATCCGAGATGGCAGTGTAGGAGACTTGAAAAATGGATATAGTATGGCAATTGCCGCATTTGACTGGTGAAGAAGATGTCTAATGTGAATTTTGAAAGTTAGCTTGGAATCCAGGTGAATTCCAAGATACTTGACTGAAGTCTCCAGGGCCAATTGATGGGTTCCCAAGGTGAGTTGGATAGGGCTTCGTCTACTGGATTTTGTAAATAAAACAGCTTTTGTTTTATTAACGTTAAGTTTGATGTTCCAGAGACGAAGCCAGGAGTGGATGGTATTTAGTGCCGATTGGAGCACTAGGATGCGGCGTTCAAGTAGTCGGAAAGGTGTTTGATGATACACACAGGTGTCATCAGCAAAGGAAGCTATTTGGATACGGTTCGGAGTTGGAATATCAGACACATAAAGTGTGTACAAGATGGGTGAAAGTACTGCACCTTGGGGAACTCCTGCCAAGAGGGGCTTGCAGTTAGAGTGACACCCACTAATAGACACATAGAATTGTCGATTAGTTAGGTACGTAGCAAGTAATTTGATCAAGTCTGCCGAAATTTGAAATTTGATTAATTTATATAGTAATCCATTTATCCAAGTCGTGTCGAAAGCTTTCTCAATGTCTAAGAATACTGCTAGTGTGCTTTTCTTGTTGTTGAAGCCCGTAACGACCTCGTCAATCAGTCTAGCAAGCTGTAGCGGAGTGCTGTGAGTTTTCCGAAAGCCGAATTGATGGTTTGGAATTAGGTCTAGAGTTGAGACCTCGCGTTTTAGTTTCGAAAGAATTACATTCTCCATTACTTTGCCCAGTACTGGTAGAAGACTGATTGGTCGTAGGTTGTCAGGATTAGAAGGGTCTTTTCCAGGTTTAGGAATAGCGATTACTTTGGCTTTTTTCCATACTTCTGGGAAGTATTGGAATTTAAAGCAAAGCTTCACTATTTGGAGAAATAGGACTAAGGCTTTTAGCGGCAAGTGTTTGACCGCAAGGCATGGTATTCGGTCGTGTCCAGGGGAACGGTTTGATGGAAGTTTTTTGATTACGTTTGTCAATTTCCGACATCCGTATATCTGGAAGAGTGAGAGGGATGGGTCTCTCAAGAAAAGCACTTACTGTATGGTGTACTTCAGCTTCGTGAGCAGGTGTAGTGAGCTCATGTGGACGAAACCTTGATGCCAAGTGTTCCGAGAGGATCTGGGCTTTATCTCGCGGGAGATAGGCCCAGTTGCCCATTGTGATGGATGGCAGATGGAGGAGGCTGTGCTCGACTCCTTTTAATACGTTTTAGAATCTCCCATGGAGGAGTTTTAGATTCAGAGAAACGCTGCATGGAAGATTCCCAATCGCCGTTTCTTTTTTTTTTTCATTTCTGTTAGGCGGTTTCGTACCAGATGAGCGTATCTGTTGTATAGCTGTTTGTGATGGGGTGCTCCGAAAGTTCGATACAGTTTGAGATATCGTCGTTTTTCATTTAAATAATTTTGCAGTGTAGGGTCGTGTGGTTTTGTTTCTGCAGTGTTATCTGTTCGTGTAGTTGCTAGTGTAATGGCCGTTTTTATAGTGGCCTGTAGGCTAAGGATTTCGTGTTCTAGTTGTTCTGTAGACTGGACAGAGAGTGTAGGTTTAATCCATTGATTAAGCATGTGTGTGTAATTCTGCCAGTCTGTGTTATCGTGATGCTTGTGTATGGGAGAGGACATTAAAAATGTAGGACTGATTTTAAATAGTATCGGACAGTGGTCCGAGTCGAGTATGTCTGTAATTGTAGTTATGTGTGGAGAGATAGGGACATTCTTAGAGAGTGCGATATCAAGAATATCTGTTCTGAGTCCGAATCGGGAGTTTCTAAAGAATGTGTGATCCCTTGGAGCAGAGATTTCTATATTATGAAGTTGGCAGTAGCGTTGTAGTACTACACCAGATCCATTTTGGACACGACAATTCCAATAGAGGTGTTTACTGTTGAAGTCTCCTGCTAACAGATAGTTAGGAGAGACAGATGTGAGAGCATCTAGGTCGTGTCTCGTTAGGAGTCTGGTGGGAGATTTATATATTGATGCTAAATAAATATTTTCCCGGTCAGAGATGGGCAGAAATATGGCAGTGGCTTCAATGAATTGAAGCCGAGGTGTTGGAGCCACTCTATGGCCAATGGATTGCTTTATGCATATAGCAGTGCCTCCAAGGGGACCGTTTAATCGGTCGTTTCTATAAGTGAAATATTGCGGAATTTTGAACTTATCTCGCGGCTTTAAATGTGTTTCATTTAATAAAAGAATGTCAATATCTCTCTCTTGTACAAAAGTGATGAGCTCTTTGATTTGCCTCGCTACACCGTTTGCGTTAAACGCAGCCACATTGAGATAGCTTCCGTTTTTGTACCTAGCCATTGGTACGGTAGCACATATTTACCAGATTGGCAATAAACGAGAATTTTTCCTCCGGCGTTTTCATTGTAGCCAGTAGAGGCTCAATGTCCCGGAGGAACTCTTATCCATTGCCTGTTATGGGCATGAGTGAACAGGGACCAGTCTGTTCCTTAGCAGTGCTTACAATTGTGTCGTTAGGTTTGGGACCTGCAGCAATTTGGCTGAAGGATACTTGGGGATTGATGGGCTTAGAAGTAAAGGTCCTGGATTTGGGAACTGTAGGATTTGGGGTATTTTTTGGTTTTAGGAAAGCAGTTTTCGCTGCAACGTAAGCAGGACATTCTCGATAGGATGCGGGATGTCCTGTTGCACCACAATTTGCGCACTTTAATTTAGATTTGTCAGTTAGAGCGTCAGCTTTAACGTGAAAATTTGAATGGTTGTGTGGACCAGCACATATCACGCAGCGTGGTGTAAGGCTGCATCCCGCATAGGTGTGTGGTTAAAGTTCTGGCAATTGAAGCACTGCTTTAGGCCAGATCTTGGTTTATATGGTTCCACTGCGACTACAGTATAATAGAGGCTCTTTAGGTTATATATTTCTTTGCCTAGATCGTTGTTTTCCAACTCTAGGATGAAAAGTGGCAGTGGGATGACTTTGTTTTCATCTTTTTTACTAATTTGCCTGACTGATAGTATGGGGTAATTTAGTTCTTTCAATTCTTCGTATATGTCGTGAATGGATATGTTAGAGGGAAGCCTCTTCAATATTACTTTCAGTGGCAGGTCTTTCTTCATCATGTACGTGTAATATTGTTTACCTAAGTTTTTAAAATACTCAATGAGAATTTTATGGTCTGTCACTGTAGCAGCGTAGTAACGCAGACCTTCTCGAGTACTAACAACTCTCGGATCTTGTGTTAGTTTCTTTGAAGTTCGAAGTTCTTTATTCATTTTTGATAGGTCAGAGTGACCCATAACCGTGATTGGTGGCGGTCGTGATTCTTTCCTTGTTGGTACTCGAGAAGGTTGCGAGCTTTGTGTCGCAGTGGAAACCCTAGGCTCTTGGGATGGTCCAGGCTGAGGTCTATTTTGTGACGGACCAGGCTGAGGTTGACTTTGTGTTGGAGTGATGGTCTCATCCATTTCGCCTAAGATCGAGAATGGATTGTAGACCGGCACTGTAGGCGTGAAGGGCACGGTAGGCACATGTTCTGAAGGAGTTTCTTGTCTCCTCCTTTTGATCGAGGGTTTCAAGAGTCCTTTGCGCTGTTTGTTTAGAGCCATTTTGGCTCTTTATGTTTTTGTTAGAGGACGATGTGGTTTTAGTTGGCGCTACTTTGTTAGTAGAGGGCTCTATAGGTATTTTTGCTGTGTTAAAACAGCATGCTGTCTGTATATTAAAAGCCATTGTTTGTAGGTCGATTAAGATTACCTCTAGATATTTGGACTTACTTGTGGCAGTGGCTTCCGTTTTCTTTAAGTTCTCGGCACATGTGCGTACCATGTCCATGGCCTCCTCGGTCCTTTCGAAGTCTGGGTGGGACTGGAGGTAGCTGCCTATCACAAAGCAGTTTCCTCGAATTTTCTTAGCCATAATTTCGGACTTAGTGCCCGCTTTAAAGTTTTGCTCTTTAATGTGGTTATCAAACTTGTTGAAAATTTCCTCCCAGGTTTCGAGAGGGCCTAACTCCTGGACCTCATCTTCCATTTCAACGTCATTAGGGATATGGCTAGCTGCCATGGTGCTTGGTGAAGCCAAGACTTAGTTCAATATATGGGGAACACCAACACTTAACTAGTAGTAAACACTGGTACTTACGATTTGCGTTATCCAATTGACGAAAAGCACACACACTATAGGCACGCACAGAGCGCAAGGCTCTGGGGTATTAACGGCCGGAGCCTCACCCGATTTAACTGAGCGAACACTATGCACGATAATATTAAACACAAGTCCCAGGATGGAGCTGCCGATCCACTTCGGCGAGGTGTCTATGGGAAATCCTTAAGATGCTGTCAGTCGTGCCACTAGAAACAGATTTGAGGGATGAAGACTGCACAAGAGTCAAGTGTTAAATAACTGTGAATGGTTGTATGTTCTCTAGTTTTGATAGGAAATCCTTAAGATGCTGTGGGACTTATGTACCCACATCCTGAAGGGGAAATACCAGTTATTATGCAGGAAACATAACATTGATTAAGTTAAAAACTCTCCTCGTGCTTTATTATCAATTATCACAGATCACATGATCGGGGTAACGTAACTCCGCCTTCCAGGTGCCCCATCCTAAGAAATGGATTACAATTCCGCCAATGTCAGGAGAGAAAACCAGAAATGTTATAAGAAGACAAAGTGGTGGCATTAGACTAATAGGCCTATATATATATATATATATATATATGTTTTTCAATATACCTTATTGTTTGCATTGTTTAATGGAAAAGATCATGAACCATTTTGCTGAGTTTTAGTGCAAGAAATTCTTATTTATATTTCCTTACTGTACGAATATGTATCATTCTCATTAGTTTAACTTATATTAAAAAAAAGAGATTTCTAATCTAACATGGACTCCATGCGAAACATGGGCTTTTACTTTAAGGGAGGAAAGAAGATTGCGAGTATTTGAGAATAAAATTCTTAAGAAAAATTTTGGGTAAAAAAAGAGACGAATAGACAGATGAATGGAGAAAACTACATAATAGTGAGCTACATGGTATGTATAGGAAGCCAGATATAATAGGAAGAGTTAGGTCTCGTAGACTGTGATCGGCAGGACATGTGGCACGCTAGGAGGATGAAAGAGGTGCATGGAAGCTTCATGTAGGAAAACCAGAAGGAAAACGGCCAGTTGGTAGACCAAGAATGAGGTAGGAGAATAACATTATCCATGATTTGAGGGAAGTAGATTATACAGGGGATGTTTGGAAAACATTAGCTCAGGACAGGAATGTATGGAGAGCTTATGTCCGCGCGGCCATGAAACTACGGGTTCGATAGATCCAGTGAGTTAGTCAGTTACGGGCCTATTACTATTAACACTAGAAACCCACGTTATTAATTTCCCTTCAATTTAAGTATTTTGAGTATAAATATAATTTTAGTACTGAATGACACATTTTTATTATTGTCCGCATCAACACTTTAATATATATATATGTCCACCGCTGTCGACTCGAGGTAGCGTGCTGCCTTGTCACGCAGCGGGCCCGGGTTCGATCCCCGGTCGGGGAAGTTCTTCTGGGTGAGGTTTTTATCGGGGTTTTTCCTCACCTGTAAGACAAATGTCAGGAAAACTTTAAGCCCCAAATGGTCCCCGAAATCATATGGCCATCATCATCATCATCATCATCATCATCATCATTATCATCATCCTTACCATTATCATAATCATCATCATCCTTCACTGGTGTGGAAAGCAACGGGAAGCTACCACACCTACAATTCCCTAGTAAAGCTGTAAGCATAGCATGAAAATGCTATGATTGCAGTGAAAGACCTGCCTTCGGGCAGAATTACTATGGATATATATATAACACCTACATTTACTATAAGTGAAAATCGCAGTTGAAAATTCAAATAACATGTGTCAACATATTGTAAAGTGAGGCGTTAATTTTTTTTTCATTGTGTCACACTTCATAAACAAATCAAATTCTAGAGAATTTTAGTTCCATAATGTATACAGACGGCCAACACGCACACTCTATTGAGTAATAGGCCTACTGAGAAATTGGGGCTAGATATAAGTATCAATAAAACTAAATATGTGGTCACACATGGAAAGCCAATATATATATATATATATGTGTGTGTGTGTGTGTGTAAGGGAAATGGAAAATTAATGACAAATGAGGGAAATTTTGAACATGTGGGTGAATTCAAATAATAAATTATAAACAGGAATGAGATGCCCAAAGAAATTAAATATAGTCCCATTTTGGATTCATTCTCGGGATTCTTCTCGTCCTAATTTCTTTTTAAAAACATTAACTGAAAAAGTATAAAACTATTATTCTCCATGTTACATTATATGGATGCGTAACATGGACTTTTACTTAAAGGGAAGAGAAAATATCGCGAATATTTGAGAATTAATTTCTTAGGAAACTTTTGGACCAAAGATAAGTGAATAGATGAATGTAGAAGAAAACGTAACAGAGAGCTACGTGATTCGATCTTTATGGGAAACCAGTATAATAACAGTGAAACCTCGAAAACTGCGATAGGTAGGACATGTGGCACGAATGGGCAATGGAAGGGGAACATTGAGACCCCTTGTAGGAAAACGCTCAGTAGGTACACTAAGAATGAGGCGAGAGATTTGAGGCAGGTAAACTGTACAGGTAACGTGCGAAAACATTAAAACATTAGCTCAGGATAGAAATATATGGAGAACTTATATCCGCGCGGTAATGCACCTACGAGTTCTATACCACCAGTGAGTTAGTTATTGTCTCCCTGGCTTAACTTGGCGAGAAATTTGTAGAAAGAGACAGGTGTACTCTTCTCTCTCACTCGCACCAGTGTTTACGGTATTTCTTCACCAGATGTTAATATGGTGAAAGTGAAGAGGAAAAATCCCAGGAATGTTTCGAAAACTGACAACAGGGTGGGCCATTTCTTTTGTAACTGGGTGAAAGCGGTCAAGTATCTCTCCCTACATCTCTCTCTTTGCCAAGCTAAGCCAAATATATAATAGCTAGTTAATGTATAAAGACAAGGAAAATATTGATATATTGATATTCGACTTTCTGAGATCGAAATCTTTCTTTATACTGTAGCTAGAATTAATAGACTCTAAATACTAAAATATAATTATACGATTAATAGTAATAACTGGAAGACGCACAAACATGCACATGAGTCTATTACCAACATAGGAACCCCAAACGAATGACACCTACCCCTCTAAGGTATAATGAATAACATGTGCATTTGGAGTGGGGAAGGCGACTGTATGGGAGGAGTCATCGCCCTTATAAGGCGAGAACGCAAGTGAAAACTTTCTCACATACACTCACACTCATACGTTCTACAAGAAGCAAGTCCTTCAGCAACCGTCCGCGACCTTTAGTAAATTTTAAAATCTTAAGTATTCTAAAAATCCAAGATAATTAGTAACTCGGAATTTTAAGTGATATTAAATACACGTGGACTTAAATAAACTCATCAACTCCACTTCGAATATTAGTGAGATATAAAACGATTGTAATTCTGTGTACATTAATAGTTCAAAATTATTCAATAAACTGGAGTAATAGGTTTAAATTTATTTATAATTACATACATAATATAAACATCCCTGAGTTATCATATTCTACCCTGAGCGAACCGGCACAATACATTTGAGATAAAAAATGGATAACAACTTTTTATATTATATTATGCTATTCATCCATCATTCAGTAAGGACTGGTCCTTCATTGCAAATTCATAATTCCTATACATGATGCTCATAATATAAATTAATAGTTTGTTTCTCTTTAACCGTTGGGAAGCCATTTATGTATTTTTTATTATCGTATCAACTGTTGATTTATCTTATATGAATGAGTTCAGATATAGTTCCCAAAGCCATGAATCGTTATTGTCCAACGGGGAAGATACCTCTGGACCATCCAAGGAAACGCTGGGTACAAAATTCATCGGTGAGATCGTAACAGGCCTATAGGCTTAAGACTTCGTTGGATGAAGAAGAAGAAGAAGATAAAAATAAATAGATGGTAAGTAAATGGTAGTCGTAAATAAATAAAAATGCGTTCTTACTACTTTATCTTCAAATAATGGAAACGCCGATCGTTACATGCTGCACTTGTTTAGCAAAGTTGTTTGAAAACAGTTCAATTTTTTAAATTCTGATTAAAAAGAAAACATTTGAAGAAACAGGTGTAGTAAAAATATATAAACATTCATTAGAGTAAGTACCTAACTGATGTAATGAAATCTGTTTTATATACATTCCGTGCAACAAGTATTGGCAAGGCCATGTGGGTGATATATTAACCAATGTTATTTGAAAAACATTGAGTTACGTCAGGATATAAGACAGATTACTGTTGTCTGACGTAATATGTAGTAATATATTTGTAAAGCTTTGAATTGGTGACAAATTCCATTTTTAATTTCGCAGAAGAGAAATAACTTTTATCTATTATTGTTATGAAACTGCAAGATTATTTTTATTGCTAACAACAACAAAAGCAAATCATATTTCCCTAAAACACGGGGATGGGCAGGACATGTTGACATGAATGGATAATGAAAGAGATGCATTGGAAACTCTATGTAGGTAAGCCAGAGGAAGACGTTCAGTAGGTAGGCCAAAAAGGAGGTGATAAATGGCATTCCATCCATTCATACTAATTCTGCCCGAGGGCAGGTCTTTCACTGCAATCATAGCATTTTCATGCTATGCTTTGCAGCTTTACTAGGGAATTGTAGGTGTGGTAGCTTTCCGTTGCTTTCCACACCGGTGAAGGATGATGAAGATGAAATGATAATGACAAGGGTGATAATGATGACCATATGATTTCGGGGATCGTTTGGGCCTTAAAAGTTTTCCTGACATTTGTCTTACAGGTGAGGAAAAAACCCGATAAAAACTTCACCCAGAAAAACTGCCCCGACCGCGTGACAAGGCAGCACGCTACCTCGAGACCACAGCGGTGGACATAAATGGCATTAACCATGATTTAATGGAGTTAATTATGCAAATGATTGGAAAGCATTAGCTCAGGATAGGGACCTATGAATAACTTATGTCCGCGCGGCTATGAACTTAAGGGTTAGATAATGCAAGTGAGTTGGTTAGTTAAGAGAAGAAATCAAATTGTTAGAAATTTCTCCTATAATATGAATGACTTATTTTTTTATTTTATTTTTTTTTTAGTTTTATCTAACTGATGTTAACGTGTGTCTCCAGGGTAAGGCCAATAGATTTGGGCGCGATTTTCAATTTACAAACTAACACATGCACTATCGAACCCGTAGGTTCATGGAAGGGCGGACATAAGCTCTCCATGCATCTCTATCCTGAGCTAATGTTTTCCAATCATCCTCTGTATAATCTACTTCCCTCAAATCATAGTTAATGTTATTATGCCACCTCATTCTTGGTCTAACAACTGGGCGCTTTCCCTCTGGTTTTCCTACAAGAAGCTTCCATACACGTCTTTCATTCCCCATTCGTGTCACATGACCTGCCCATTGAAGTCTACGAGACTTAACTGTTCTTATCATATCTGGCTTTCTATAAAGACCATGTAGTTCACTGTTATGTAGTTTTCTCCATTCACCTGTCTGTTTATCTCTCTTTGATCCAAAATTTTTCCTAAGAACTTTATTCTCAAATACTCGTAACTCCTTTCCTCCCTTAAAGTAAGAGCCCATATTTTGCATCCATATAATATAACTGGTAGAATAATAGTTTTATATATTTTCAGTTTGTTTTTTGAAAGGAGTTGGGAAGTCAAGAGTCTGTAATGCATGATAGCACGCATTTCCAGAATTGAGCCTATGTTTAATTTCTTTATGCATCTCATTCCTATTTGTGATTATTGTTCCTAGGTATTTGAATTCAGCCACTTCCTCAAAATTTCCCTAATTTTTCACTAACTGTCCATTTCCATTATATAATGTATTTCTATATGTGAACATTTATTTAGTTTTTTTTTAATTTACTTCATCATCATCATCATCATCATCAACAACATCAACAACAACAAGGATTAAGCCCAATGGCATGTTCCGATCTCATTGTAGGTCAAATTGGTCCTTCCATCTCTTCAATGGTCAGGGGACATTTATTATTACTGATTCATCTCAAAGCAAAGGCCGGATTGGATTTAATTTACTTATAACCCAAATTTAGGGAGACTCAATTTATATTTAAATACGACATTGATGTAAAAATATGCCGAAGAATTAATTACCGGCAACATTATAAATTAATAGAGAAGCAATTATAAAGAACATTTAGGGAGAAGCTAAAAAATATAATCCCAAAAAGGCATTTTTATACAAACCACAAGGGTAAAGTGGTTAGAAGATCTAGGAATAGATAATCTCAACATTTTTGAACCGGAATGGAATACAGCCCCTAATCGTAATACTGATTTCTATGACCTTAAAAAGTAAAATATGCATGAATTTATGACCTAAATAGTATTAAAATATAACCAAAAATACGATGAAATAGCCTTACAATTTAATGAATCTATTAAAAGTTTTATAACGGCCCGGTCTTTGAAGTAATTTTCAGTAATACATAGAACTACATTCAAACGAGTGATAATGCAATTTGCGACTTATATAGAGGAAGTTCGGGTAATGTGGACCCTTCGGTTTGAGTTGACCCTGTTAATATCTTCTTTAATTGGTGCTGTCCTCGGGCATAACATATTTTAACTTCTTCCCCATGTCAACTTTGACGTGTTCAATGCCCCTTTCTTTTATTCCTTGTGCGAAGAAGGGTTTATTTGTGTTGTGAAAACGACCAGTTTAAAAGTTTTTCAAGCTAAGAATTAATTCTTAATTTCTGCTGTTGAATTTTATAAATATTGAAAAATCTCCTAGATATATTATGTAGATGCTGTTTTAATAATCTGACGGGTTTGGTTTGATATAATGTGACATGGCGGCTGTATAAAATAATCAAACATAAACAAGGATTTTGGTTAATGTGGACCCTCCACGAGGTGATTAAAGTGGACCTGGGTGCACTTTACACGAACATAAATTTTATGAACGAGGATGCTATATGTAAAAGTCATGCACTTAATTGATTTTATTTAATATCTTTGTAATTTTTCTAAACCCAAATCGCTGTCTGCAGATGAATGACAACAATAATTTTTCAAAACATTAAATAAATAATCCACATTTTTTAAAATTACGATCCGGTATAAATATTTTCAGATTAATCTGTGCCTGTCTGTATAAATTAATAGAGTAAATAAACTTAAAAGTAGTTTAAAAGCTAGGATGGGCTCTAGGGCCCACTTTACCCGAATATGGAGGTTAAAGTCGACCTTTCTTGTAATGTAAAAAAGTTTATAGATTATGAAGAAGTTTCCATATTTGAATAAAATAACAATGCTATTTCATAGTTATAACACTAATGATAATCATTGTAATATCAAACAAAATTCAAATCTCTTAATTAAAAGAAGAAAAATAACAAATTTAAAATAGGGGTCCACATTACCCTAAGTCCGTGCTATGAGTTAGTTAACATACATTTAACATATTTAAGTTTTTTTTCTTTTGTAGAAAATATTTTAAATTCTACAGTTAGGCCTATATAGATCTACCCGTTTTTGTTTACTAAATATTAATTACAAAGTTTTGAAGAGAGCCTTAAACCCTATATTTTAGTTTTGTGAATTATGGTTTTAAAAAATGGCATGTATTCGTAAACGTATAAATGTTACAGTCAATATAAGTGATGTAATATTTTATTTTAATATGTATGCTCTTTAGTTTTCCCTATAACGAATAAGCATAGATCTACTCTCATTAAAACAAGAAGGCTACGTATTGTGTTAGGCGTGTATGTCATTAGTCCTAAACCGACTTTACAGTTCTCATTTTCTGATCAAGCTTGCATACATAGTAACATTTATCAAACACAGAAAACATAGCAGTAGTTGCATATTATAGTATCGGTACGCTTTTACATAAGAGCTGTTTTATTTTATTACTGCTGAGGCTATCCAGATAAACTAAGTGCAAACTAATGAAAACATTCGATTGTGCACTTTGTTTACAAACAATAACTAGACTTACTTTTTTTTACACTGTTTTCCTTCCTGTTTTACCTTTTTGTTAACCTTCTATTATTCTCACATATAGACATAAGTACAAGACATACACCCAGACCCAAGGTGGAGATTAAAAATCCCCTACGCCATGGCGACGGACATAATTTCGATGAAGTCCGTCGCCGTGGCGTAGTCGGTAGAGTCTCTACCTTCCACTCCGGGTTCGATTCCCGGCGGGGTAGGGGATTTTAAATATCCACCTTGGGTCTAGGTGTGTGTCCTGTCTTGTGTTTATATGTGTCAATAAGATAAAAGGTTAACAAAGGTAAAACTAAAAGGAAGAACAGTGTAAAGAAAGAAAACGAGAAAGAAAGAAAGAAAGAAAGAAAAAAATGTAAATATTTCAAGATAAATAGAGACTCGCCCCCATTTGGATAATAAGAACAGTAAGTGAGTACCTCGGAATTTCAGGGATAGCTAAATTATATTTTGTTTAAATACCATAATTAGGGGTGGATTCCTATGACATGTCCTTTTTTGAAAACTTTGATTTTGAGTTTTGAGTAGGTAAATAATATGTAATATAGGTTTTTTTTATGAAAATGTAGTAATTTTTATTTTGTCCTAAAAAGTAATATTTTTCACGTTTTTAGATATTTTGTCATATTTGTTCTAATTTCCGTAATGAAGTAATTTTGAACCGTATTTCGGACACTTTCATAAGTAGTAGTCAACCAAGTTTAAATAACTAACATAATGTAGAGTATCGAACCCGTAGGTTTATGGTCGCGCGGACATAAGCTCTTCATATATCCCTATCCTGAGCTAATGTCTTCCAATCATTCCCCGTATAATCTACTTTCCTCAGAGCATAGTTAATGCTATTCTTCTACCTCATTCTTGGTCTACCAACTGGGCGTTTTCCCTCTGGTTTTTCTACAAGAAGCTTCCATGCACTTCTTTCATTCCCCATTCGTGCCACGTGTCCTGCCCATCGCAGTTTTAAATGTATGTTAGTTACTTTATTTAGTTCCGCTCCATAGCGGAGAGGTTTAAGGCATTAAATCTTGGTGGAGGTCTATGAACATGTACTAGAGTATACAAGGAGAAGAAATGTTCTTATGGAATAGCGGGCTACAGGTAGAGAAAATGAAATATAACGGCTTGGGGCTCGACATGCTATGTATATGTCACCCCTCTACAGGTTGGATGATCGTTCACCTTTGTGATTTACATATATGGATGTGAGGTCAGCAGACTAATGCTCTTCTATGCCTATCGCGTCATATAATTTATTTTATTTAATTCTACTCTTAACTTGCTTGCAAGAGATTAAATCTTTCAAATTTGAAATAGTGTTTTTAATCGTTATAGAGTTCTAGAGTATATTAGGAGGATGGGAATTAGAAATTGATGGAATGTGGCCAGGGATAGATGATTGTACATCCAGAGGGTTTATGAAAATGTTTACGTCATAAGAGGATAAGCGGGTCATGAGCGATTTTCATTCCCGCTGTAGCCGGATGGTAAGTAAATCATTTTATTTTTCAGTCCCTGCCTTCGCTCCCTTATCCTGGCTTCAAGGTTAGCAAACAATACGAATACTATTATTTTAATAGCCGACTCTAGCGGACCCCGTTCGCCAGGATCGATAAGAGCTGACGCTGGGGCCGCTTGCCGCCGAGTGCCGTAGATAATGTCATAAACCGTTCTATATGTAAACAGTGTATGGATTCCCCTATTAATTATGATAAGATTATAAAGTTTTATTAATCCATTATTTTATAAAATCAACTCCTAAATTATAGAATCATAGATGACATAAAAAATTGTATCTTATAATAAATAGGGGAATATTATTCATGAAACCAGGTTTTACTTAAACGAGTCTCTTAATAAGGATAGTACTTAAAATATGATTATAATTTTAATTTGATAAATGGGTTAGGATTAATATCTCATTATTTGCATCTTTTCTGTTTTTAATTATTATGCAACAGTTAAAATTATGAATGTTTTTTCGAAGGTCCCGATTTCCGATTGAGGGTCTTTCCACTTTTCAGTGGTTGCCCTTTTACCAGCCGGCTGCTGGCCCTTCACATCCACATGTGTCAATCACAGAGGTAGATGATCAACAGCCAGTGTAGGGGTGACATGTGGTTAGCATGTCGAGTCACCCAGCCGTTATAGCTGGTTCCTCAACCTGGAGCCGCTACTTATTATAGCTACCCAATTGCCTCACGATGCTGGGTGGGCACTGGTCCCATACTGGCCGAAATACCATGAGAAAATTTCTTCCCCCATGGAGACTCGAACCAGCGGAAGTCCCGTAGCTCTGCGCCAAGGCTTCCTACCTTAACCGCTCGGCTACGGCGCGGGAAGGTCCATTATGTCAAAATTAATTTAGTACCACTGGAATATCAATCCAGAGATCCGGGTACAAATCCCGTTCAGACATTTATTTTTATCATGCCATATTAAGCTTGCATTGCTCAATGTCAAAATTTTAATTTTAACGTATATATAATTCCCATCCAATTCATATATAATAATAATAATAATAATAATAATAATAATAATAATAATAATAATAATAATAACACGATTGAATTATATGTGTAGTAGGTCTACTAATAATTTCTCAATAAACCAATAATGAAGCATAATCTATAAAAAAGTAAAAGTTTAATAACACTGAGCAACAAAAAATAAACATTTTTTTTTGTCTCAGAACGAAAAATATGTGATTCTGATAGTATTTTTCTCCTGGATTCAAATATGATATCGATTTTTCTCCATCACGCAAGGTTTCCGAGAGACAGGCATTTATAATTTCAAATACTTTAATATTTTCTACATTCGTAACTACACAATATTCGAACATTCGGACTAACCTAGAAAGTAAGAAATGACGATTTTCTGTTATATTTCGCCTGTGGAACATCCCTCTTGATGGTCCAACATTAATTGAAATTGAAATAAAAAAAACTGTGGGTGATGGAGAAATTCCGAATACATATTTGAAAACACGATAAAAAACTGCATTAAGTACAACCATTGGTAGTCATGAGATAAAAATCATGTTGATCAGTGTAATTAGTCGTATAAAGCTGGTTCAATATGACTATATCCTCTTGAAATCGAATACGCATCACCACTAGTATTGGGGGACGTGTGAATTCTAATTATTTGTTAACAAACCGCACAAACCACACACTATGTTGGGCCTAAGTCTATGCTGTTGCTACCTACAGAGAAAGAGACTCCGGATTCGATTTGAGTTTCATGAGGATTTTTCTCTTATAATATATTAAAACAAATAAATAAATAAAGTAAGGGGAAAGTTAAAAAAAAACTCGATAAGTCTATAACAATAGTTACTTTATTTGCAGCAATAATCAAAGTTTACCCAGAGACGATTAAGGTCTTCCAAACTACAACATTGCAATTGTTTTTTTTTTCCAAGAAGGAACATACTATTATTTGACAATGTAGTGTATAATTATAGAATAAGAGATAAACTAACGAAAAGAAAAGAAAAATATCCATCCATAGTAATTCTGTCCGAAGGCAGGTCTTTCACTGCAATCATAGCATTTTCATTCTATGCTTTGCTAGGGATTTATAGGTGTGGTAGCTTCTCGTTGTTTTCCACACCGGTGAAGGATGATATGATAACGATAAGTATAGTGATAGCCAGAGATTTTCGAGGACCGTTGGGCCCTAAGCTTCCTGACATTTGTCTTAGAGACGAGGAAAAAGCCCAAAAAAAACCTCACCCACGAGCCTGTCCCGACCGGGAATCGAACCGTGGCCCGCTGCGTGACAAGGCAGCACGCTACCTCGAGACCAAGCGGTGGAAATATATAGCCTATACATTTTTATAAATCCAAGTAGTAATGAGAATCTCATTAAAAAGTAAAGTGATCCCACTACAGTCCTCAGCTAGTAGAATGTTAAGGGTACCACCTCATGCTCCCATCGGCACGAGATGTCAGCCAGGTTGTTAGCCCTGCGTGATAGCCGCCTTTACTCCCAGAACATGCATCTGGTACTCATTTTCATTAGAAGAGGAGTCGAGCCGAACCATGGTGCCGCTAGAACATTTAGGTCAGTTTAAAAATCCTGACTCAATCGGGACTCGAACCTCCAATCATCCAGTTTTATCTTGTGAAATGATAAATTGGGGAAAAAGAGGCGGCGGAGTTGGAATATATAGGGTATACTAACAGACTTACAGCCAAAGATTATTTCCCACTCTGCATGCGATTACTCGCTTTGGCTCGAGTTTCTCTTTATAGAAATTAGAGCGAAAATGCCGAAGTGTTAGGGAAATTACAAACTCCAGAATGTTGGTCAATTGTGCGTTATTGAATCTGCTCTTCTTGATCCGATACCGTTTTGTGAGCATCTTGTGTGGCGGCATCAAACACTAACCTAATGACACTGAACGCATATAACACAACGCACCTATAGATAATATTTTCAGTCCTGTAATATGACATTCCTTTCCTCTGAACCAACCCACCACATTTCCGACACTTTGCTAGACTTAATAGTGACAAATAAGATACAACTTACGAACAATTGAAACTTCCGGAATCTCTGCACACGACATCATTTATGTCGAGTATTCCCTTCTACGCGTCAAATCTAAACCCTGACTTGTGACTTACAGAGACTTAAGACGGATGAATCACCTCAGCTAATTGATGACGCGGTAGTGACATGTGGACATTGAAAACTGTAGATGAAAAAATTAAAATGTTAAATGACATGGGACTTCAATTGTACCACAGACACCCCCCCCTTAAAACAAGACGGATAACCAGACCACCTGCATCCTGGCTGATTGATTCTATTTGCAACTTCATGGCAGAGACAAGGCATATAGACAATATAGGAAGAGTAAGCACCTAGCGAACTTTGATAAATACAAACTATTATGTAATTAATGTCCTTCGCTGAGGTCTCGAGGTAGCATGCTGCCTTGACACGCAGCGGGCCCGGGTTCGATCCCCGGTCGAGGCAAGCTTCCTGGGTGAGGTTTTTTTTGGGGTTTTTCCTCACTGTAAGACAAATGTCAGGAAGCTTAGGACCCAATGGTCCCCGAAAATCATTCGGCTATCATCATCACCCTTATCATTATCATCACCATCCTTCACCAGTGTGGAAAGCAATGGAAAGCTACCACACCTATAATTCCCTAGTAAAGCTGCAAAGCATAGGATGAAAATGCTACGATTGCAGTGAAAGACCTGCCCTCGGGCAGAATTACTATAATAATAATAATAAATTGGTAAGAGGCACTCGAAAGAGCATTAAGTTATAAGTTTATGATTTGTCTTTTATGAGTTCGTTCAGTGATCCTGTCCATATTCTGCATTGTTTGTAATGGTATCGCTCACACTTTTGGTCGCATATCTTGCATTCACACGAATCACTCGGTTGGTGGAATTTTGCATTTTTGCACATTTTGTGATGATATCCGTGTGTTGCTAGACCTATGATTCTGTGCCTTTGTGGTTGGTTACTTCCAGCCCACTCTCTGTTTACCATGGCATCTGAGGCGTAGAAATCTTCGTCGATCTCTTTCTCTCTCTGTTTCTTTTTTTCGATGACTTTCTTATATGGCTCCGTTGCTGGCAGTAGTATCCTTTGCCTCAGGTCCTCTAGGAAGAAGGTTTCTCTGGCTAGCATATAGGCCATTCTATTTGGTGTGTATTTGCTTGCACCTAATGCCTTTTTGATGAATCTTGGTTTTATTTTTTCTAACCTCTCCATATCGCTGGCCGATAGTTTCTCCCATATCAGTTCTATCCCGTAGTGACGATCGGGGTGATCACTGATGCGAATAATTTCATGGCTGTGACTAATTTTAACGATGTGATGTCTTTGATACTGCACATAGCTCTTATAGCTGCTGCTGCTCTCTCCTGCACATGTGCGCTGAAAGACTTTGTTGTTGGCTGCAGTGTTATGCCTAAATATCTGAATTTGTTGACCATTCTTATCGGTCTCTCCTAGTTTTAGATTATCACTTGCCGCTGTTCTTCCTCCTTTCTTGAAAACCATTTGTACGGTCTTGTTGCTGTTTATCTTGAACTCATTTTCCATAGCCCATCGTTGTATCCCATCTATGCCTTTTGCAATTCTTCTTTGTTTTCTGCCCCAATGGCCATGTCGTCCGCATACATTACCAGCGTGGTCCCGTTCGTTGCTTTCCCAATGTCAGCCGTCATTATGTTAAATAGTAGCGGGCTGATGGGATCTCCTTGTAGTATCCCATTAGTTTGCATAACCTCGTCTGATGCCGCAACCTCATCTGTTATTTGTAACCAGTTTCGCCTCATTATGTCCTGTACTATTCCAACAATGGGGTGCTCGTTTCCAATCATGTCCTCATCTTCGTGAGTAGTTTTGTTCTTTTATGTAATCGAACGCTTTTTCATAATCTATGAAGACCACGTAGTATTTCCCTTTCGGTCTGTTGAGGGCTGCTTCTATCTCATATAATAATGCGGATGCTGCTTGCAGAGTGGATTTTCCTTTCCTAAATCCGAATTGGTTATCTGGGATGTTTAATTTTGTGATGTCCATCAATCTGTTTGTAAGTATCTTCATAAAGATTTTGAACAGGGTGTTCTCCAGTACAACGCCTCTGTATGAGTTCATGTCTCCCGTGTTTCCTTTACCTTTATACAGCATTTTCAGGGTAGCCCTTCTCCATTGTTCTGGTATGGTTCTCGTCTCTATGCATTTGTTAAACAGTTCTTTCCATATTGATATTAGCACGTCGGCTGATGCCTTTAGGTGTTCGTATGCTACTTGATCCGGTCCTGTGGCTTTTTTTGTTTTTGCTTCTTTCACGCATTTGTTTATTTCATCCTCTGTGATTTCCATTTCCAGATTCAGGGTTCTTGGGTTCCTGGTAGTATTGGCTTCGTAAGCTTCTGTTCTGTTTCCTTCATTCAGTATTTTTGTGAAGTGGTTTTCCCAATCATCTATCGGTATTTCTTTCATCACTCCTCTGGGTTTCCTCCTTAAGACCAGGAAAGGGTCTTTTCTGCTTCTTCGGCTAGCTGTTGGGCTTTCATTTCTATGTAATGGGTTTTCTTGTATTTATTATGTTTTGTACTGTTTTCTTTTCTGGGCGTATCGTTCCAGGTCTACTTGGTTTTTGGATTCCTTTGCTTTGTTTAGTGCTTTTAGTGTTTCCTTCCGTTCTTTGTAGCACATCCTGTCGAACCACGGTTGTGCTCTTCTTTTTGATGTTGGTTGACAGGCGTTCTTTATAAGGTTGTTGGTGATGTCTAGTGCTTTGTCCAATTGGCCTTCCTTTATTCTCGTTTTAGCTTTATCTATGTTTTCCGTGTTTTTTCGTATTTGTTCTATATCTAGTTTTCTTGATATCCTGTTTTTAGGGGTTTCCTTGTTTGGTCTATTTCTGGCCTTTGTCTTTTCCAGTTTTGTGCTATCGGTACGTGTTCCTGATGGGTGCTAAGTTTGATGACCATAGCCCCTTTGTTCTATTAATCTTAGATCTTTTCCCTTTATATAGCAGTAAATCGATCGCGCTTGTTCCATTGTACGCTATATATGTTGGCAGTTCCATCTTATTGGTTAGGGTGTAACCCTCTTCTCTCAGTGTCTCTAGAACTACTTCAGTCTTTGTGTTCTTCTTGTCTATCCTGCAGTTGATGTCTCCAACTATTATGACGGATTCGTCTTCTTCCGTGTCTGCTATTGCTGTTATTAAAGTTTCTATCACTTCCTCCGTGGTTGCTTGTGGTCGTATGTATACTGCTACGATTGTGATGTTGTCTGTTCTCACTGTGAGTATGTCTTCGTCTTTGTGTATTACTTTGAAGTTCCCCTGTGATGGCCTCAGATAGCATGATACGCCACCTGTCGGCCTGCCATCCGTTTTCCTTCCGTACGAGTGTAGTCCGTAAAACCCCTCTATGTTGATCTGTTCCGTTGCGAATGTTTCTGTGAATACCATTATGTCATATTCTAGTAGTTCCTCTACAGGTATATATTCAGTGCATTTTGAGACCTTCCGCATTCCAATTAAGAACGTTAACAGGCGATTGAGACTCCTTTGTTTTAAATGTTCTCCGAAAAAGATAGCGTTTTATCAGTACCCTTCCGGCCAGAAGTCTGAGCCATTTACTGTCTCCAGGTATTCAAATGGTATTCCTATCTTGAATGCTTTGTTCCTTCCCCTGCTCGCTATTTCTTCGCAGATCAGATTTCCTTGAATATCGTTGTTTAGTAGGTAGTTTTTTACTTTATCTGGTGTTGTGTCTTCTTTCAGTCTTCCTAGGAAGAGCCAGGCATACCTCTGCGCTGCTTGGATGTCTTCGTTCTTGGTAGTTTTTGTTCCTATCTTCTGTTCAGGCTTTTGTGATTTCTTGTTTCTGTTCCTTCCGTATGTTACTCTGGTCCACGTGTCCACTTCGTTTTCTTCCTCATAGTTTGGTTCTTCGTCGATTCTTTTCTGTTTTTCTTCTGTTGGGCTGGCCATTGTGTTAGAGTTTTGTTTATTTGGGCTCCATCTCCCCCCGCTTTTTTCCTCTGTTGTGCTTGTGTTGTTGGATTCCTTTGGTTGTTTATTTTTTCTTCGATTATTTTGTCTAGTTTGTTGTTTAGGAGATCCATAATGTTGTCTATCTTTTGCATGATATCGCTCCTTCCTTCCTCTCCTGTATCTGTTGTTTTGTGTCCTTTTTGCATGGAGAGGTATTGCATTTGGTTTTCGCAAGGGTTCCTCTGTTCTCCGTCTGGCGGCTCTGGAGTTTGGTTTTCGTACTGTTGACTACTGCTGCTTCCAACAGATGTCGCTAGTTGTACCGGAGTGGAGCTCTCGTCTTCCTCGATCGGCATGTTTTGTTGGTTGAATTCGTTTTCTATATTATCACTTTTCATATTCATTAATTCTAAATATTTTCTAATCTCACTCACCGCTTGTAGAAGTGCATCTTTTACTTCCTTCTTCATATAGCCACCTACTTCCGCTATTTTTTCGATGTTTTTCAGAGCGTTTTCAGCTGGACTCACTTCTATCTCCGCCATCTTGACTTTTCTATGATGGATGTAATTAATAAGACAAATCAGATAATTCGTAACGCAAAACTTAAGCATGTTCACAACCTTTTATATTGTTATCAACTACAGAGACTTATGGAAAAAAATTAAAGTCAATGGCAATGTCAACAATCTCAGGAAAAATTTTTAGACTTATCGCTTGATGATCTAAACGACTACTTTACCCATATATATATATTAACTAATGATAGTTTCCTTTTCCCTCTGAGATAATTTTTTTTTCTTACATTATACCTGTGGATGTTTAAAAAGGCCATCATACATATTAATTCCAAAGCCCAAGGTGTAGACAATTTAACTAAATCCCACTTACGAAACATAATAGACATAATCACACCGATCTTGACTCAAATATTTAACGCTTCTATCATGATTGAGACTTATCCTAAAGTGTGGAAAATGACACTGATTCGATCCTTACCTAAAAGGAAACTTCTGCCAACACCTCAAGACAACGACCAATCAGTATATTTCCACGTTTGTCCAACGCACTTGACATATAATATATACACAGCTAACTGCTTATCTCGACAAATATCAGTCAGGCTTTAGAAAAGGACATCATGCAAGTAGGTCTACCGCTTCTTCTTCTTCTTCTTCACGGTTTAGACTCTTTTTACTAGCCTGTTCCGGTTCCAAATTGCTGCTGTTTTCATATTTTTTTTTGGATAAACTTGTTTATATATTTTATAAGTGAAACAAATTTTAAATGTTATGAATATATGATCAGAAAATTGGTCGACGCATTTGAGGTAGGTGGACTGAAGATAAATTATATTAAAACAGAATATATGGTAATCGGAAGAAATTCAGAAGACCTACAAATAAATAATATGATGATATTAAATGTGTTAAAGAATTTAAATATCTTGGATCTATAATAGATAAATCTGGTACTTGTGAAAAATATATTATGAACACAGTAAATTGTGCAAGGAAGGCGATTAAATCCCTGAATGGTCTTTTATGGAATAGAAATTTGACCATAAAAACAAAAAAAAAAAAAAAAAGAGATTATACAGACAATAATAGAAAGTATACTTACATATGGATCAGAAAGCTGGACAATAAATGAAAGGATGCAGAAAAGAATCTTGGCGACAGAAATGGATGGATTACGGAGAAGTATGAGAATATCCAGGCTAGAACATATTCGGAATACATATATCAGACAATAAATTGATGCACAAGAAACTGTTATCGATAGGATAACAAAGAGAGCTCTACAGTGGTATGGACATGTACAACGGATGTCGGAAGACCAGTGGCCTAAACAGGTATTGGATTGGATGGTACCAGGCAGAAGGAAGAGGGGGAGAAGTACAAGAGCATGGCATGAGGGAATATATGATGCCATGATGAAGAGGGGTATGGAAGATGGTCAATGGGAAGATAGGAATCTCTGGAAAGCAGGAATGAAGGGCAAACTGCTGTAAAGTGGAAAGTCTGTATTAAGTAAGTAATGAATTTAAAATTGGTTATTAATTTAAGTCTTCCCAAGCTTCTTTTTCCTAGTACTAAATAGTTATATGCTGCTTTTGATATTTTGTTCTCGGTCATTCTTGCTAAGTGTTCTTTCCAGTTTGTTCTGTATTTCACTATTGTCGTGTTTAATTCGTCTACTTTTAGTTTCTGTCTTATTTATGTGTTGTAACGCGAAATTTCCCTCCAGATTGTTCTAGTTTCAAATATTAACTAGACATCTCATTAAATCTAGATAATATAATTACAGGCCAGTAATTTGAGATAAAAATGTAATATAGAGAAACATAACGAGTTTGGACTTTATTTAATCAGAATTTTATTAGAAATCCAATGATCATATTACTGAATCGATTTTATTAATTATATAAAAGTTGATTTCCTCTTAGTAAAAATTACTTAGAAAACGCCTTTTGTTAAATTTGGGTTATGCCAATATAGTTGAAGCCAGAAAGTCTAGAAGTCATAGGGGATGACAAAGGTAGACCCAGATACCTGAATACAATAGAAACCAAACCTTTGTTAATGAAAATGTGTCAGGACATCTATTTGAAATGAGATTAAAATATCAGTCAAAATAATATTTATGAGTGACAAGGGAAACATCACTATGTCAGGATAAGTTTCAAATATTAATTTAGATACTTACTGTTAAAATATAACTACGAACTACACATAAAAATTAATTTAATAAAATTCTCAAAGGCCCAACTATTACACATCCAAGTTAACTGTTCACGGGCGGAGGGGAAGAGTTTTAGTGCTAGTGTCGCCGATCTACTGGATCTGTGGAAGGGATGTAGGAGAAAACTGTACATCCGATCACGTATTGAAATTTTTCAACTTCAAATGTGGGGGGAGAATCTTTAAACACGTGTGAAAGTTCTTAACATGGTTGTCAAATTAGTCATTTAAGCATGGAACGCTCAAGCGGTCGGATCATTTAAAATCACAGTATTTGTCGTCTTTCTAATACCAGCCTCACAATAAATCACAAGTGGCAACATGTAATGAGAAGGGCAAGGAAGCGACAGCTCATTCCTAGACGTAACCCTAAAAGTAACAGGGTTGTCAAGTTAGTCATTCTGCCACTGACCGCGCAGAACGACGGATCATTAAAATACATAGTATTTGTCAGCTCTCTACCTGCCAATCAAACAACATAATACAAAGGACTAGAAATGGCAACATAGTAAGGAATAGAAAGAGAAAGGCAGTTTATTAGTTAACATATTTTCCGCCTGCACAAAACACTTGGATGGGTAATAGAAACAACTTGGCAACATTGTAGACAAGTGGCTCGAAAAGCCACACCTTTTTTATATATCTGTAATATATGTGCTCATATATTTAAACCAATAAGAAAAAAAAATGTATCCCTTCTCCAGTACCGATCTGACGATCGAAAGAATACTGAGGTTTTAAAGAGATACCAAATTGAGACGCGTGCAGTAACAGAAGTCTCCCAACTAGCCAAGGGAGAACATAAAAAGTTTCATTTGTAATCGCGAGAAGCCTCCCAGATATCTAAGGGGAAAACATAGATTAAATTACATTGCGGATATTTATCCATAACTTTATATTATTATTTTAATAATAATAATTCTTCAGTATTCTAACGCAAAATCAGATTGCTAACACAACGTATAATCAAATGTTTTTTTCATTGTATCGAAAAGAAGTATAGTGAATATGATTTAAATAAATCGAGTGATTTATAAACTACAATTAGTGAAAATACTATTGCTGTCCGTACAGTTCCTGCGTTATTCCCTGAGATAAGTTTCCTGATCGCTCATCGAACCCAACCTGACTAGACCGCGAGCATGAAAGTCTCAGATTACGGGGATTCCTTCTAATAAACCCTTGTATTAAACCCACATCCTGTGATAATCCATCACACTTGTATCCAACCCCCTAGATTCTGTCCCAGTGTTGTGTTTTTTGTCTGTCCTTTGATATTCTACTATTGCCGTGAGGAATTTCATTTCAGCTGCTTGTATTCTGGCAGATTGTTGTGTTAACTTCAAACCTGACGAAATCAACAAAGACATCGACAGACTTAACATTGATCGTCTACAAAGACAAGCATCAAAGTGGTGCAAATACCTTGGGCATAAACTCAATATAGTGAATACCCAAGCGATAATCCTTGGTCATCCAAGACTACTTACATCATCATCATCATCTGCATTCATGGATTAGGTCTGTTGACCCGTTCTGACTTCAGCCCATCTCTTTCTAGGTCTGCCCACATATCGGGTGCCTTTAGGTTTGTATTTTGTTATTTGTTTTGGATATCTATCTTCATTCATTCTGTCTATGTGTTGCTTCCATTTTGTCTATATGTATCTATTTTATCAGTTATTGCAAATATTTCAAGTTCCTGTCTTATTTCTGTGTTCTTGATTCTGTCTTCCTTAGTGCACCCTTTAACAGATCTAAAAAATTTCATTTCTGCCGCCGTTATCCTACTTAGATCTTGTTTTTTATGTATCCAGGCTTCTGAACAGTACCGGTACTGCCAACGTTTATAAAATTTCAATTGGGTCTCTCTTGTTGTTTTGTTATTTAGTGATCCGGATTTTCTTCTGCTGAAGTTTATGAGTAAGTTATTTTTTACTAGTAGAGGTTACCAGCCTCTAGCCAAACCCCTCTTCCTGGAGGACAGGGAACTGCAATTTCGGAGTGTTCGTCTCCTAGAGAAGTTGCCTTCACTACGGCTTTGGGGACTTCTCTTCTCCCCACGTAACCCTGTGGACGGGGCCCTACCCAGATACTACCCACTGGGCGAGTGGGACCTGGAGCTCACAAAAGGGCAGGGGCGCCTACTCCCTGGAGTGGACTACCTCTTTCAAGGGTTCCACTCTGTTACCCTGTACTTACATCATTAACATTATTAATCTCCGGAAATCATGACAGGCAACAAAGCAATTACCTTTTACATCATTTGTTAAAAGTTTGAATTTCTATTTTGTCTCTAATCTAAGTTAGAACATTCAAATAAAATAAATAACGAAAAACATATTTTAACAGTGGACTCTTTCAATATACAGGGTGTAACAGGACCCCACCGACAAAATTATAGAGATGATAGGCCATGCAGAGAGGATAATTTTTTGTGAAGGAACATATAATCGCGAACACGTCATTTATGAGTTATGTACAGATGAAGATGTTCACCCATAAAGGTCGAAATTGAATACAAACAATTGTACACGTATAATTTTATTGAAAAAGGTATATTTTTACAATAAGTGTTTTGACGACGTCAAAAAGAATCCTGCCATGCTCGGCCGTGCTGGCCGATCGTTGCTGCGACGAATATCAAACATGCAATGAGGCACAGGGTCGACTGTTTGAACACTTATTGTAAAAACTTGTCTTTTTCATAAGTAATGCCACGAGTGATTTCCAAATTATCGATAAATTCACGACTCACGAAGTGAGGAAATCAAGAGTGGCATTTGTTAGGACTATTTAACGAATACAATTAAGTTGTTTACTCACAAATCGTTATTTAACTATAGTTATTTTAAAATATTTATATATTTAATGTAAACGGCGATGTTTGAAAACAAATGAGAAACGATTGGTACGCTTCATTTGCTTCTTTTGTTTATCACTGCAACCAGATCATATTATTTATTGCCAAAGGAACGCAATATTGTAATAATGCACTCTAGTGGAGAAAAAATGAAACGCATCAAACTGTATATTAATTCATTTCTGGTCCTATGATGTAAATATGACAATTATAATATTCTGGAATATTATTACCTGGGGAAAAATACATTTAAGAAAGTAAAAACAGTGTTTTTTTTTGGTGGTATAATCAATTGCTATAAATGTTTTTATATTAATTCCCGCATGCGGTATGTGTTGACATTCATGCACTATATATACAATCTGGTAGCCTATTTCTTAGTGAGTCAGTCACTGCAAAATAAGGCTATGACCTATTCAGAATGTTAAAAAGGAGGTGCTTTCTTTATTATGATAAACTTTATTTGGTAAATTCTAGGTTGTAAATAAAAAATCATTGACATGTGATTGGTCATTGACTCCCATTTGGGGCATGAGTTAAATAGTCAATAAAATTATACGTGTAGTACGGGTCGTGATGCCGCATTTTGATTATTGCGACATCTTATTGACAGATATTAACGATAGACTAACACATAAATTTCAATGTATTCATAACACATACATCAGATATATTTTCAATATTCGTAAATGTGGCCATATTTCTTTATTCTTGCGCGAACTATGGTGGCTCCATCTCCATGATCGTAGAAAAAAAAACTGTCCTCTTATTTTGATATTAAAAATTATACATACCTACACCTAGCTACTTAACCTCTCGCTGCCATCTCCTACCCTCCAATCACAATCTGGGGGAAAAAATCTCACCAGAACCTCCTACTTTACATCCCATAATACAGAATCTCCAATTTCCTATACTGTAACTAGAACTAGACTCTGGAACTCTTTACCACAAGAAAACAGCGACACTCGGAAATTAGTGTCATCTATAATAGAAAATTAAATCTCTCTTTTTTTTTGTAATTGGCCTTTCAGTGGATTAATTGATGGTTTCTGATTTTTTTGCTTCTCTAGTAATAGTGACTAGATTCATCATAATTTTAGTTTAATTTGTATAAATATTTACTTATAATTGTGTATGTTACGGTTTTGTGTAAATATGTTCTGTGTTTTATATTTTTTGCCGTAAGTGGAAGAGAAGGCCTTAACTCTGCCAGTTTATATAAATTACCAATATTATTGTTACACGCTGTGTAACTGCTTTAATGCACAGCACTGCATAAATGTAGGTTTTTTTACGGAAAAAATTGCATTACTTTTTTAAATACAGAATTTCGGGTTTGAATTTTGTACAGTACACAGAAGCTTCAATATATATGTTAACCATTAAATTGGCAAAACACTAATTTCTCGTGCCAGTTATTTAGATGTTACGGACTGCACTGAAAAGAAAAAAACACATGACTGTTATTATTAGGTTTATTATGTAATTCGACACACATTTAAGTTATTACTACTCGTTCGTTTTCTTCTGTTTCATTAATAATACTAAATAAATCGAATCAATTTATGTATCCTATTGCCAAGTAAAGGGTTAAATTTTATCCTTCTAAAATGACATCAAGCATACGACATGAAGAGCATTAGAGTAAGGTTAAAATATAGCCAACATGTTTGAAGTGGACATGTCCGCCATCTGTTGGATTCCCTTCCAGTCAAAATCTCTCCGTTCCGTTGACTAGATTGGTACTACAGAAATAAACACTTGAATACCGTTACAGTTCAATGAATGAATGAATGACGAATGTGACATTTTTCTAGCTTATAAAGGCTTTATATTATATTTGAAATATAAAACACCTCCATTCTTCTGTTTTTCTGTTCATCCTATCTATTTTGTAGCTTTTCAAATACAGTTGTAAAAAATATTCAAGTTGTATCGAAAGAAAAAGTAATAAGTTGGTAAGAGGCACTCGAAAGAGCGTTAAGTTATAAGTTTATGATTTGTCTTTTATGAGTTCGTTCAGTGATCCTGTCCATATTCTGCATTGTTTGTAATGGTATCGCTCACACGAATCACTCGGTTGGTGGAATTTTACGGATATCATCGAAAGAAAAAAGCGATTACTGATATTCCTCTATTTCTTCTTTCTAGTAGTACCCTCCATCGGAATGCTAATCAGCAGCATAATTTCATTCCTTATATAACTACTTGCAGATTGGTCTACATACAATTCGTCATCTCATTCTTGCTCCGGATTTTCATGGGTTAAAAAAATGAGAGAGTATTTATGTTTTTTCTATGCCGCGGCTGCCCAGAAGGCCCTTGACCCGCTAGCTGTAGGCCTCACATCCATATGTGCCATTTACAAAGGTGGATAATTTTGCAGTCAGTATAGGGTCACCATATCGAGTATCAGTTTTTCTCATACTTATTATTGTAGATACCTAAATTTCTCTCGATGTGGGGTGGACATCGGTCCCATATTGGCCAAAATATTTCCCCCATGGGGATTCGAACCAACGCACGTCCCATAGCTTTGTATCACTGGGGTAAGGCGTTATATGTATAAATGCAAAAAAAAAATACACACAAATAATTATTATTAGAAAATGTATCTATGAAGATATTCCGATTATAGATATTTAAAATATTACATATTGGTATAAGATATACATTTTAAATTCCATAGCGAAGTATGAAGCTTCATGTATACTTCAAAGGCATTAAAAAATGTATATCAAACCAATTACAAATTGGAGTCGAACCCAATATTTGATTATACTCATTTTTCACAGAAAAAGATTTTCTTGTCTTCATACGCACATACAAAGGTACAGGTGCGCGCGAAAACACACACACACACACATGCACGCACGCACACGCACACGCAAGCGCACGCGCACACGCACACGCACACACACACACACTCACTCACTCACTAACTCTCTATCTCTCCTTCCCTCTCCCTCTCTCCCCCTCTCCCCATCTCCCTTCTCTCTCTCTCCCTCTCCCTCTCCCCATCCCTCTCTCTCTCTCTGTCTGTCTCTGTCTGTGTCTGTCTGTCTCTCTCTCTCTCTCTCTGTCTGTCTCTGTCTCTCTCTCTCTCTCTTTTTCTCTCTCTCTCTTTTTCTCTCTCCCTTTTTCTCTCTCCCTTTTTCTCTCTCTCTTTTTCTCTCTCTCTCTCTTTTTCTCTCTCCCTTTTTCTCTCTCTCTTTTTCTCTCTCTTTTTCTCTCTCTCTTTTCCTCTCTCCCTTTTTCTCTCTCTTTTTCTCTCTCTCTTTTTCTCTCTCTCTCTTTCTCTCTATTTCTCTCCCTCTTTCTCTCTCTCTCTTTCTCTTTCTCTCTCTTTCTCTTTCCCTCTCTCTTTCTCTCTATTTCTCTTACTCTCTCTTCCTCTTTCTTTCTCTCTCTCTCTTTCTTTTCTCTCTCTTTCTCTTTCTCTCTTTCTCTTTCTCTCTCTCTGTCTGTCTTTATGAAAATGATTTTTACATTTTTGGAACTGGATCCAAGCCCCTTTTAAAGGTTGTTGGGTGTAATATTCAAGAAAATAAAACCACAAGTTTTATCCTTAATATGACCTGGTCAGAGACATTTTGTTTATGTTTCTTAATGACAGGCCAATATTAAGATTAGTGATTGGGACAATACCTTTCTTAGCCATCAATACCTCTAAATATTTGTTAAATAAGAGAACGAATGTAGAAGTTGTGTCCCTTTTCTTTCCACTCATTATTTTTTTTCTGGAGATGGAGCAAAATATTTATCATGGATTAATTTAGATTTTTTTTTTTAGTTTGAGTTGTAAATCTTGATGGTGCAGTAAGTATAGTAGACACCTTGGTTGCTGGCAGACAAAGTGGTTGAAATGTGAAGAAAAGTAGACCTACTTTCAGAATAATTATGATTCATACGCTCAGTTTCTTGGGGAGAAAATGCCAGGTAAGGTAAAAGGATTAATCTGGAATTATATTAGCACAAAATTGCACTATACCTCCAATGAAAGTTACACTTTAATAAAACAATAGACATGATAGGAGTAGCGGTATGCCTGAAATTACCTCTCTGAAAACAACCGGTGGTAGTAGATTAATATTCTACATTATTGTAGTATGAACTGTAATAACAAACTAACTCACTGGCACTATCGAACACATAGGTTTATGGCCGCGCTGACATAAGCTCTCCATACATCCCTATCGTGAGCTAATGTTTTCCAATCATCCCGTGTATAATCTACTTCCCTCAAATCATAGTTAATGCTATTCTCTCACATCATTCTTTGTTTATCAACTGGGCGTTTTCCCTCTGGTTTTCCTACAAGAAGCTTCCATGCACGTCTTTCATTCCCCATTCGTGCCACATACCCTGCCCATCGCAGTCTACGAGACTTAACTGTTCTTATTATATCTGACTTTCTATAAAGACCATGTAATTCACTGTTATGTAGTTTTCTCCATTCACCTGTCTGTTCATCTCTCTTTGGTACAAAAATTCTCTTAGGAACTTTATTCTCAAATACACGTAATCTTCTTTCCGCTCTTAAAGTAAGAGTCCATGTTTCGCATCCATATAATATAACTGGTAGAATAATAGTTTTATATATTTTCAGTTTAACGTTTTTTGAAAGGCGGTCCTCGAACATCATCTGGCCATCATTATCATCAATATCATATTCACCTCATTAGATTAAGTTTAGGTTTAAGGCCTCTCCTGGCGCATTATTACCCATCGTCATCACCCATCATATCATTGGGGCAGAGTAACCCCGCCTTCCAGGCGCCCTGATCTCAGAAGTGGGTTACAATACGCCAATGCCAGAAGAGAATAGCTGAAATGTCGAATGACAAACAGGTAGCACTGAACAAAAAAAAAGTATTTTCAAAGGAGTTGGGACGTCAAGGGTCTCTGTAATGCATAATAGGCCTACACGCATTTCCAGAATTGAGACTATATTTAATTGTTATGCGCATCTTATTCCTATTTGTGAATATTGTTCCTAGGTATATGAATTATGGTTTAAAAAATACTTTCATTTAATGCTGATTTACAGTAGGTTCTAACATAAGAATTAAAAAAATACTGAATTGCGTTTATCCTGATCGAAAATGTAACAGTATATCGAAATTGTACCATCTTACCATCTATAGAATGTGTTACTTTTTACATTATCTAATTGCATGTATTATTCTCGTTTCTTATTCTCCTTCCAATTACATCTTTCGAACGACAAGTTTTATTATTAAATATTACCTTGCATTTTTTTTTCCAGAGAAGCGTTGTGATTAGGGCTAGGAATTTTATGTAATAAAAGGTAAGGTTACAATGCAGACAGTATATATTATTCAACTGTTTGTGTATGAAACAAAAATAAAAGACAGAAGTCTAACTTCTCATTAAGCTATTCAACTGTTTGTATGTGAAACCAAAATAAAAGACAGTCATAAGTCTAACTTCTCATTATGCTATTCAACTGTTTGTATGTGAAACCAAAATAAAATACAGAAGTCTAACTTCTCATTAAGCTATTCAACTGTTTGTATGCGAAACCAAAATAAAAGACAGTCAGAAGTCTAACTTCTCATTATGCTATTCAACTGTTTGTATGTGAAACCAAAATAAAATACAGAAGTCTAACTTCTCATTAAGCTATTCAACTGTTTGTATGCGAAACCAAAATAAAAGATAGTCAGAAGTCTAGCTTCTCATTATGCTATTCAACTGTTTGTATGTGAAACCAAAATAAAAGACAGAAGTCTAACTTCTCATTAAGCTATTCAACTGTTTGTATATGAAACCAAAATAAAAGACAGTCAGAAGTCTAGCTTCTCATTATGCTATTCAACTGTTTGTATATGAAACCAAAATAAAAGACAGAAGTCTAACTTCTCATTAAGCTATTCAACTGTTTGTATGTGAAACCAAAATAAAAGACAGTCATAAGTCTAACTTCTCATTATGCTATTCAACTGTTTGTATGTGAAACCAAAATAAAATACAGAAGTCTAACTTCTCATTAAGCTATTCAACTGTTTGTATGCGAAACCAAAATAAAAGACAGTCAGAAGTCTAGCTTCTCATTATGCTATTCAACTGTTTGTATGTGAAACCAAAATAAAAGACAGAAGTCTAACTTCTCATTAAGCTATTCAACTGTTTGTATGTGAAACCAAAATAAAATACAGAAGTCTAACTTCTCATTAAGCTATTCAACTGTTTGTATGCGAAACCAAAATAAAAGACAGTCAGAAGTCTAGCTTCTCATTATGCTATTCAACTGTTTGTATGTGAAACCAAAATAAAATACAGAAGTCTAACTTCTCATTAAGCTATTCAACTGTTTGTATATGAAACCAAAATAAAAGACAGTCAGAAGTCTAGCTTCTCATTATGCTATTCAACTGTTTGTATGTGAAACCAAAATAAAATACAGAAGTCTAACTTCTCATTAAGCTATTCAACTCGTTGTATGTGAAACCAAAATAAAAGACAGAAGTCTAACTTCTCATTATACTACGTTGAAATCTTAACTTTTAGTACATAAAAATCCTAGCCTTAGTTATTATGTACAAAGGCCATGTCCAAAAAAGTATCTGCAGTTTTTAACTGAAAATCACTAAAGTCCATTTAAATTATAGGGAAGTAATACAACTGATTTGGTATATTGGTTAACCCTCACTACTTGGAGTCCGCACAGCGTCCCGCCTAACTCCACTCCCTTCTTACTCATGCAGGGAGCATCTGCTACGTACAATGTGTTGCCATTGCTAGATTCTGGCTTTGATTCCTGTAACTTGCAGATATTTTTTTTGGACACAGACTTGGTATGCTTACATGACAACGCTTCTCTGGGAGAACTTTTAAGGTAGGTTCACAGTTCCATAAAAAATAGTTCTTAAAAACATTACATTTATATGCAATTTAAACCATAGAAACTTAGTGAGTCCTAGTCCATATATTTTCCATTTTCTTTTCACAACCATTCTTAATCCTTAAATTGACAATGTGTATCCTATAATATACATTGGTAGTAGAAGTCTTACTCCGTTCATCCTAAATGAGGTTATAGTGTCCCTAAACGGAGTTTCTTAACCAAGCTAATTTAGTTACACTTATTTCCTTACAGATGTCATTGAGCGAAATGTGGTCAGTATATCGCCTCAAGGAAATATCTAGTAGACAACTAAGGTATTACTTGGATGGGAAAGGCGATTAAATATTGCTCAGACACACTGATTTAGGCTTGAAGTTCTTTTAAATCTTCAGAATCGGGACCCACGACTTGAAGTCCATCCCGAAGGACTTGTCCCTTGGATTTTCCATCCTAAAAAAATCCATCGGACCCGGCTGGGTTTGAATCGCGACCCTCAGGTCTGGAACAAAGGAACATAAATCCTGGACCATCGAGACCGACATAATATACTTTATTTTAATTTATCTTATATTCGCAATAAAACAATAAAAAACGAACGAATAAAAATAACTTAAATATGTATCGAATTAGACATACACGATATGCTATAAGTAATTTACAGTTTTCCACGATTTTATTTTCACTAAGGTCCGATATACTTAAATAACTGGCTCGATAAATTAGTGCTTCCCCAAATTCTTCTTCTTCTTCTTCTTCTTCTTCTTCTGCTTTCCCCCACTTAGGCCTACAGGTTTGCCGTCTTCAGTTTCCATCGATTTCTATCATTCCAGTCTCCTTCTTCCAAATTTCTATCATATAGTGCTGACATAGGTTTTCCATTTCCATCTTGGTCTGCCATGTTTATTTCTTCCAGGAGGTGACCATTGGTATATATTTTTTGGCCATCTTTCATTTTCTATTCTTTGTACATGGCATACCATTTAAGCGTTTGATTTTCAATCTTCTTAACAACCGATGTGGTGACATTCATTTCTCTCCAAAGGAATTCATTTCATACCATTTAAGAGTTTGATTTTCAATCTTCTTAACAACAGATGTGGTGACATTCATTTCTCTCCAAACGAATTCATTTCATATTTGTTTTTTGAAGGATTCTTCTAAGATAATCAAACTCAACTGTTATAATTTTTTTCTATTGTGATTCCGTCAAAGACCAAGTTTCACTTCCATATAACAAAATATTTTGTATTATGCTCTTATAAATTTTCATGTTAGTTTCCTTTGTAATATTTTTGTTCCAAATTATTCCATGTAATGACTTAGTTGCATTTTTTGCCATTGCAATTTTAGTTAGTACATCTCTTTCACAGGTACCTAAACATGTAATTATTGACCCAAGATGCTTTCCCAATTTGAGGATTAATAATCTCATATACTGTTTTGATATTACGAAGTAACAGTTGGCGGTACGCCCTCCTTTATGTAAATTACTATTCAACATAATGTCAACTGAAGGTTACAGGTCACTTGTAGGTAGGTAGGTACGCAGTATATTGTTTATTTAACAGAAAAGTTCATTAACACACAATTCAAAAGGTGATATGAAATTAATGAATGATACATGAAGGTGAAGGAAGGGGGAATGAAGGGTTTTGATGGAATGAAGTTCGGGAAACGGGAGAATCCCTAGAAAACCTGAAAAATCACGGTATGGACCTCCAGTACCAATGTGGAAACGCTAGGATTCGGGGCAGCCTCAAACTCTAGCCATGCCTCTACCGAGACGGCAAACAGGTATTAACCCTAAGGAATGTGGAACCTATAGATTTAATGCTGCGTTAACTAACGCCTTTTACTCTTACATGCTTCTAATTATACCGTTAATTGAATCTTCTTCTTCTTCTTCCTTTCCAGGATTAGGTCAATGTGACCTGTTCCGGTCTCAAGTCCATCGTTTCCTTGGCCGTCCCAAATGTCTTTTCCCATGTGGTTTGTAGGTGTTGATCTTTTTCGGTAATCTTATATTGTCCATTCTGTCTAAATGTTCTTTCTATTGGTATTTGTGTTCTTCTAGTTTATCAACTATTGAAAATATCTCCAGTTCATTTCTTATTGATTCATTGTGTAATCTATCCATGCGTGTACATCCTTTTACATACAGATCTTAAAAATTTCATTTCAGTGGCTTGAATGTGTGAGATATATTTTTTTGTAAGTACCCACGATTCAGATCCATATAAAAGAACAGGAACAGCCATAATTTTATAAAATCTGAGCTGAGTTTCTCTTCGAGTCTTTCGGTGGGTTCTTCTTATGGTGCCACACATCATTTGATATCGGTTTAATTTATTATGTATATCCCAATCATAGCTATATGTTATATCTGAACCAAGATAGTTAAAGTGTGCTATCTGTTTTATTATTTCATTATTGATTACTATTTTTGCTCTGATTGGCACTTTGCCCTGAAAAGCCATAATTTTAGTTTTTGAAGTTGAGACTTTGAGATTATAATAGAGTCCTAATTGATTCAACATGTAAGTGGCTCTTTGTAAATCATCCTCTGGCTTCTGTATAATTATTAATATCAGATCGTCTACATACATTAAAATATTTATATACATTAATTGAATCTAATTAATATATCCTACATCCAGTTTCATACTTTTCTTCCTCTGACATTTGCACAGTGGTTTCTGAAAAAAAAAGTACTGTCACCCATTCGAACTATATGACCTACGCAACTCAATATCATACACCAAAGCTTTGGTTTATTATACAGCGTGTAACGCCCGACATATAGCGTCGGCGTTTTACGCTCGGCGTGAAACTAGTTTCACATGGAGCGTATATCGCCCTTCCAAGGAATGTATTGTCAGTTATTGTGCTCTAAGGTCCTTCACTCTTTTTTTTAACCAGATGATTGATTACCCTCTGGTTCTCTGTGAGTATTGAGTATAGTTTCTGTGTAAATCGAAAATTGACTTAAATATGCCTAATTCAATATTAACAAAGCTTTACATCAACAAAACTAAGTTTATATACATTTTTTAATAAGTTGAGCAATGCGGAATACTGTAACGTAGAATTTTTATATGCCGGTATCACGCACCATGTATTAATATTTAATTATTTATATTGGGTTTTCTGTAGGATTAATAAAATGCAGACGATATAAAATATACACATGAAAAAGCTGTATACAAATAGTTCTAACTTGTCACATCAGGTAGCATCCACCTGATAGAAATCCACCTCATATCGTACAGAAATCGATTATTTGAAACAAAACTAATTAAATTTTCGTCGTTAAATTTGCTGAAGTTACAAAATAAGCGCTGTTTTGCCGACATTTGTCATAAAATCTTCGTTTATTTTCAGAAATTACACCAATGAGTACGGATAATAGCTTCTGTATTCTTTGTAAACGCCGGCAAACTGTGTTCAGAATTCAAGTAGTTCAAATACACTTCGCATCACGTCAGCGTATAATTCTCGCGCCAGCACTCAGAGCATTGTAGAGAAACCATATGTATTCAGAAACAAGGGAAGCGATTAGAACGACGATTTGCGCTGGCGATTTGCGTCTTAAATAAACCGTAACTTTAAGGCCCTTAATGCGATGACATAAAACATGACATGCGCACAAGATTCGCCTTGTCATCCACAATGACAACAAAAGTAATGCTTTAAATAAAGCATGAGTTAATAAATGAAAAAAAGCCAACCCAGCAAATCCTAAAGATAAAATTCTTATAGAACGCTAATATGAAACAAAACAATTGACGTGTGAAAAATAAAAGTGGAAGTTGTGACGATTGAAGACGCTTCTACAAACTGCACTAGCTTGAGTGTGTGGTCTATTCGATTTGAAATTAAAGAAATCTGTACGAAGATTGTGGGTTCATCCATTGAGTCAGAGCAGGGTTATTCCAGGGATTTCCATAACCATCTCAATGAAATGTGACACAATGACAAAAAATCAGCATTACATGAAATTTAACCCAATACAGTTTGATGAAATAGCCAATCTAGTATCACCATTTTTTTTATCTTTACATTATTTATGTTTTTTTTTCTCATAAAGGCAACGATTATTTTTTAAACTAAATAATTAACTTATAATATAGTGATTTAATTAATCTTATTTTGTCTCGATGTGCAATACGATAGTTTTTCTCGAATCCCGGTAACGCGAACATGAAAGTTTGGAGTTTGCAAACTTTGGCGTTAGCGTCTGACAGTAGTGCTCATGTTAATGTCAACGGAAATCATTGTGAATTGCTCCATTAAATACGTTGAATGGAAGTTTTTGTGCCTGTGCCGCATTGATGTTAATGTTTCCATGCGAATGGGCCTTTAAGAATACTGACAACGTTAGGACAAAGATATAAATTATGCTATTCTTCATTGTGAAAGTTTCACTATTCTTTATTATTCAACCCTTATGGGATCAAATGCTCGCCTGATGATCCTATTTTCAAACACTTCTACATAGTTTGTCTTCTTCCGTAGGTCCCGCGCCGTTGCCGAGTGGTTAAGGCAAGATATGATACTTTGGCGCAGAGCTATGAAACTTGCGTTGGTTCAAGTCTCCATGGGGAAGATATTTTCTCATGGAATTTTGGCCTGTATGGGACCAGTGCCCACTAGCATACAATGAAGAATAGCATAATTTAGATAGCTATAATAATAGTGATTCCAGGTTGAGAAAACCAGCTATAACGGCTGGGAACCTGATATGCTGACTACATGTCACCCCTACACTGGATGGATGATAATCTACCTCTGTGATTAACACATGTGGATATCAGACCAGCAGCCGAATGGTAGACTAAGGCTTTCTAGGAGTTTTTTTCTTCCCTAAATGTAAGAGACTAAGTTTCAAACCCATACAGTACCATTGTTAAGATTATAGGTTTATAAAGTTTAATCTTTAGATTTAAAAAAAAAGGCACGAATTTCTGCTTTAAGTGGGTATAACTCACTGGCACTATCGAACCCGTAGGTTCATGACAGCGCGGACATCCCTATCCTGAGCTAATGTTTTTCCAATTATCCTCTGTATAATCTACTTCCCTCAAATCATAGTTAATGTTATTCTCCCATCTCATTCTTGGTCTACCAATTGGGCGTTTTTCCTCTGGTTTTCCTACAAGAAGCTTCCATGCACGTCTTTCATTCCCCATTCGTGCCACATGTCCTGCCCATCGCAGTCTACGAGACTTAATTGTTCTTATTATATCTGGCTTCCTATAAAGACTATGTAGTTCACTGTTATGTAGTCTTCTCCATTCACCAGTCTGCTCATCTCTCTTTGGTCCAAACATTTTCCTAAAAACTTTATTCTCAAATACTCGTAATCTTCTTTCCTCTCTTAAAGTAAGAGTCCATGATTCGCACCATGTTATATAATTGGTAGAATAATAGTTTTATATATTTTCATTTTTATGTTTTTCGAAAGGAGTTGGGACGTTAAGAGTCTCTGTAGGCTAATGCATAATAACACGCATTTCCAGAATTGAGCCTATGTTTAATTAATTTATTTAGCTCATTCCTATTTGTGATTATTGCTCCTAGGTATTTGAATTCAGCCACTTCCCCAAAATTTCCTTCATTTGTTATTAACTGTCCATTTCCATTACGGTATATAATGAATTTCTATGTGTGACCATGTTTTTAGTTTTATTGATATTTATTTCCAGTCCTAATTTCTTAATGTTACTCAATAGTGTGTGTGTGTTGGCCTTTAGTATCTCTTCGCTATCGCCCAATAGTACTACATCATCAGAATAAACTAACAGCTTATTAATACTATTGAGTTATAGGCCCTCTTCATCCTCCAAAGATTTGATGGCATGCTCTAGTACAAAATTAAATAGCAGAGGAGATAGTGCATCTCCCTGCTTCAACCCATTGTGGATATCAAAAGTATCCGATAAATATCTGCCTACACGCACCCTACTTCTTGTGCCATTTAGACACATTCGTATAAGTCAATCTAACTTTTTAGGAATTCCGAACTCCAGCAGGATACTACATATTTTTTCGCTCTTAATTGAATCGTATGCCTTTTTAAAGTCTACTTATAGTTGATGTACAGTAGCATTATATTCCCATTTCTTTTCTAAAATCTGTCTTATGCTAAAAATATGATCTGTTATAGACCTGTTTTTTCTAAATCCACATTAATAATCCCCTAGAATGTCATCAATATAAGGAAGCTTTAAGTGGGTATGCCTATTTAATTTCTCCGTGGGTATAATTAAAACTTTTTAAACATTACTAAATTTAGAGTTTATTGTTCTTATATTATACTTTAACTTATATGCAGGATGGACAGTAACTCCGCCAACAAACTTACAGATGTCGCTCATGGATGTTGGCTGATTATTATTAGATAAGAAATCCATGGTGAACCCATTTTATCGGGTATCTTATGATCTATATCAGACATGTATTGCTTCTCTTGAAGTATCACAAACTTCATTGCTGTTTAAATATCGCATACCACTCATTAATTCCTTGACCAGGCATGTTAATAAGAAGAAGAGGGGAAAAGAAGCGCATTTCCCCGTTCCACACCAAGTGACGTAACAGTGTGGTGGAACTATACATTTTCGAAGAAATGAATGCAATTTCATTCCCTTATTGTATTTCATAATATATGAGGGTGATCGATGCCAAATAACTAACTAAAGGTATCGGATACATTAATTCCTTATTTAAAAACTCTCACCTAACATTCCTTTTAAAACCGCCGCGCTACATCAAGTTAGGACATGCTACCCCTTGATTACTGGGGTAGAGATTCATTATGTGGCGTCGGAACTAATAGAGGTGGCAATGCACAACTTTTTATTGGTAGATTGTGTACCAGATGTCTGAATTAAATTCCAAATCTCCAGGTCTACATATGCTGAAAATGCTGTTTTTATGCCTTTTTAAGTATGAGTGTATGTGTGTAGCCACATATGTATTTTTTTTATATATTCGTATGTTGTTTTATTCATGGAACATAATATGCACGTATGGCCGAACAGGCCCGTACACAGTGTAAATGAAAATGTATTTACTTCCTTTGAAAAAAAAAATGCTGAAAAGACATGCGATACTGTTGATTAAGATTCGTTGGTTGGATGGAATATAGATTATATGCGGGCCATGGATTTCATCTTTTCCCTTCTCTTCTTCTTCTTCATCGTCATCATCATCGTCGTCTTCATCCCTTACATAATACACGACCTATACACAAACAGTTAAACAGACACTCTTTCTTAAAATTGTCCGCCAAATTGTTGGTAGATTGAAAATAGCCCACATTAAAGCCCTCTATTCGCCCAGTGCGGAACACGATAATCTGAAAGGGCAGTGAATGGCATTGGAAAGCAAACAAACAAATAAACACACACGCAAAACACACACAAACTTGTTTTAAACAAATTCTAAAACTTTATCGGTAGCATCTACTGCTGTGGTCTCGATGTACCGAACCGTACTGCCTTGTCACACACCGGAACCGGGTTCGATCCCCGTTTGGACAAGTTTCCTAGGTGAAGTTTTTTTGTGGTTTTTCCTCACCTGTAAGATAAATGTCAGGAAGCTTTACGGTTCAATTGTCCCTGAACATCATATGGCCTTCATGATCATCATCATTCATATTCGTCTTAGATTTAGCTTAGGATTAAGGACTCTCCTGGAGCATCACTCTCATAATCACCATCCATCATATGATCGGGACAGCGTAACCCCGCCTTACAGGCGTCCCAACCTCAGAAGTGGGTTACAATTACGCCAATGCCAGGAGAGAACACCAGAAATGTAGAGATGACAACCTAGGGCATTGAATAAAAATAACTTTGTCTATAGAGTTTGTTTCCATCCTGCATTTCTTTGGGATATTTAAAAGTGGCATCGCTCCATAAAGAAAAGGGAAGAAAACAGCTTGTAGGTCGACTGACAAACCTAGTTAAAGACGGGTACGTAAGAAGTAGGACGCAAGGAAGTAAGAATTCGCATTTTAACGAACTTGACGTTCGGCATGTTGATAATTGTAGCACATACTAGGATGTTTAAAATGAGAAGAGGCCAGGAAATTAAACATAATTACCCTTTGTTAACTTTAATTGAAAGGATCTGCATCGACGCTGACAAACAATTCCTTTACAGTCTTGTTACTGTGAAATTAATGAACGCAGTGCAATACCGGGATAAAAGAAAAACTGTCCTTCACAAGGATACCTAATTTATTCAACACTTGCAAATATATGAATGAAAGTTATCTTAATTATGGTTATATAAAATATTCATAGTGCAGAACAATGGAATTAAAATAAAGTTTGTCGATGTTTGTCCAGATGTTATTTAGCAATTTAAATAATTTTAAATCTTATTTTCCATCCATCCATAGTAATTCTGCCCGACCGCAGGTCCTTCACTGCAGTCAAAGCATTTTCATGCTATGCTTGCAACTTTACTAGGGAATTGTAGGTGTGGTAGCTTCCCGTTGCTTTCCACACCGGTGAAGGATGATGATGATAATGATAAGGATTATGATGGCCATATGATTTCGGGGACCGTTTGAGCATTAAAGTTTTCCTGACATTTGTCTTACAGGTGAGAAAAAAACCCGATAAAAACCTCACCCAGAAAAACTGCCCCGACCGGGGATCGAACCCGGGCCCACTGCGTGACAAGGCAGCACGCTACCTCGAGACAACAGCGGTGGACTCGCTCTTATTTTAATGTCTGAATATTTTTCTCATATTACGTGGCATATAATTATACAGAGTGGATGTAGATGCCTTGGCGCAGAGCTATGGTACTTGCGCTGTTTTGAGTCTCTATGGGAGAAGACATTTTTTCATGGTATGGGACCGATGCCCACACAGTATCATGAGAAATGTGGGTAGCTACAATAAATAGCGGCTCCAGGTTGAGAAAACCAGCCATAATGGCTGGGAACCAGACATTCTGACCATATGTCAGCCCTATACTGCTGGATAGTAGTCTACCTCTGTGAATGTCATACGTGGATGTGAGGCCAGTAGTCGGCTGGTAGGCCATGGGCCTTCTAGGCCTGTCGCGCCATGGAGAGTTTTACAAGTAATATAGGTGCGCATATTTTAAGTACGAATTCCTCGGAGTAAATTTAATAATTCAAGCCTTACCAGACATTGTGTTTCAAATATACAGCTTCAGACACCCAATTTGACAGGCCATCGAAAGTTAATAACTCATTGTGCCAGTTTCATAGAGTGTTGTACACAGACGGGCAGGTTTTATATGCAGTGAATGTTTTCCGGTAGACTGGAATGTGTAAGACACGTGCAAATAATGGATACAAATGAGAAACATAAGAGGATAATGCAATCAAATCCAGAAGGTACGAGTTAAGCTGGAAAACCGATGTTTAGATGGATGAATGGGATTGCCATTTGCAATTGGTGGTTGAAATCCACAATGGGTTGAAGCAAGGAGATGCAATATCTCCTCTACTATTTAATTTTGTACTAGAACATGCCATCAAATCTTTAGAGGATGAAGAAGGCCTACAAATCAATGGTATTAATAAGCTGTCAGTTTATGCTGATGAAGAAGTACTATTGGGCGATAGCGAGGAGATACTAAAGGCCAACGCTCACACACTACTGAGTAACACTAAAGAAGTGGAACTGGAAGTAAATATCAATAAAACTAAATATATGGTCACACATAGAAATACATTATATAATGGAAATAGACAGCTAATGACAAATGAGGGAAATTTTGAGGAAGTGACTGAATTCAAATACCTAGGAACAATAATCACAAATAGGAATAAGATGAACAAATAAATTAAACATAGGCTCAATTCTGGAAATGCGTGCTATTATGCATTGCAGAGACTCTTGATATCCCAACTCCTTTCAAAAAACGTAAAACTGAAAATATGTAAAACTATTATTCTAACAGTTATATGGATGCGAAACATGGACTCTTACTTTAAGGGAGGAAAGGAGATTGCGAGTATTTAAGAATAAACCCCTAGGAAAATTTTTGGCTCAAAGAGAGATGAAGAGACAGGTGAATGGAGAATACTGCTTAACAGTGAACTACATAGTCTTTATAGGAAGCCAGATATAATAAGACTGCGATGGGCAGGACAAGTGGCACGAATGGGGAATGAAAGATGTGCATGGAAGCTTCTTGTAGGAAAACCAGAGGGAAAACGCCCAGTTGGTAGACCAAGAATGAGGTGGGAGAATAACATTAACTGTGATTTGAGGGAGGCAGATTATACAGGAGATGATTGGAAAAACATTAGCTCAGGATAGGAATATATGGAGAGCTTATGTCTGCGAACCTACGGGTTCGATAGTGCCAGTGAGTTAGTTAGTTAGGAAAGTTGTCCATGAGTAGAGATTGAGATTTATTCTGCGAGAAAGCGAGGCCCAACTTGGGGTGTTGTCTGGCGATGATGAGTGTTGTCCACGTATATGTTCTCTCTATCGTACTCGTGTCGCATGATCAGATCATGGAAAATTAACCCTCTGTAGCTGTACTTTTTTAAACTTAGCAGAACATTATTAATGTATTACGTATCGTACTTTAGAATGGTCGTGTACAATGACATTTTCACATAATACGCCAACAATGTGGAATGGTACAACTTTCTCTTCTTCTACTACAAGGTTTAGGCTATGCAGCGGCGAAGTTAAAAGTGGAGTCCATCTTCTACGTGGTCGGCCAACATCTCTTGTTCCTCTGGGATTATACAGGAAGGTTCTTTTTTGGTATTCTTTCGTTGTTCATTCTCATTAAGTGTTCTGTCCATTTCTTATTATTTTCGCTGATTTTATCTTTAATTTTATATATATTTAATTCTTCTCGTATAGTTTCATTCCTTTCAACTTTCTCTTCTTATAAATATATAATAGGCGCCTCCAATGTAATCAGTTTTCCCTGCGTAACAAAAATATAGCATCATCATCATCAACATACTACATTCACGAATTTAGGCCATTTGTTGACATGTTTCGGCCTCAAGAGAAACACCATCCAAAAGTCTTTTGAGTGGACGTCCTGATCTTCTTCCTGTAGGTTGCTAGCTTAACATTTGTTTGGGTATCCGTGATCTTCCATTCGATGAACATGTTGCATCCATCTTGACTTATAATCAGAAATTTTGTTTTCTAAAGATTCCATGTGCAGTTCTTCTAAGCTGTCTACAACTTTTTTCGTGATCTAGTAGTGTATATCCTACTGTCTTCCGAAGGTATCTCATTTCAGCAGATCTAAGTCTCTGTACATCCTTCTGTTTCAATGTCCATATTTTGCTACCATATGAAAGAGTTAGAAGAGCCAATGTTTTATACACTTTTAGTCTTGAATGTTTTTGGACTAACTGTGGCTTGAAGATAGAATTTATTAACCCTAAAATTCTTAAAAATTATATATTTTAATTTCAAGAATCTTAATTTAATTAAATTTTAATTTTAATTAAAGAATGGACAAGTAATTCTTATAAAAATGAAAACGGTCAGAGAAAACCGTAAATTTGCGACCGAAAAGCGAATAAACAGATTTTGATTATTTATTTATATTAAGAATGAGTTTAGATCTTTAGCGATGCCTTGATCTTTATGTCCTCTAGAAAGGTTTATCTTGCGAGCATATACGCTATTCTGTTTGGTGCTAATTAGCTTTTTTTAATGGTCCTCTTTATATATATATATATATATATATATATATAAATATATATATATTTCACGTTTTCTAGTTTTGAAAAATAATGCCAGGGAAGACTCTATAATGAAATTATACAAGACAATGACAGTGCCTATTATTAATTATGGATCCGAAACATGGACAGTGACAACACAACAATCTGTCAGAATACAAGCTGCTGAAATGAAATTCCTGAGACCAATAGCAGGATATCAAAGAACAGACAAAAAACATAAAACAGAAATAAGACAACAACTAAAAGTTGAGGAATTAAACACAACAATAGAGAAATACAGAACAAACTGGAAAGAACACTTGGCAAGGATGACTGAGAATAGAATAGTGAAATACAGAACAAACTGGAAAGAACACTTGGCAAGGATGACTGAGAATAGAATACCAAAAGCAACATACAGCTATTCACCACGAGGAAGAAGAAGTTTAGGAAGACCAAAGAAAAGATGGAAACAGCAGCAATTTGAAGCCGGAACAGGCTAGTAAATAACCCTAAACCGTGATGAAGAAGAAGAAGAAGACTTTTCTAGTATTTCCATGTGAGTTGTCTTCACTTTGTCCCATATGAGTTCAATCCTGTATGTGGTGACTGGGACATTGTTTCGAACAGTCTCATTGCTGTTTCTAGTTTTAGTGTTGTGATGTTCTTGATGTTGCACACTGGTCTGATAGCTGCTGACGTACTTTCCTGTAGACTATGTGGGTGCTGAATGATTTATAGTTGTCTGTATTGTGAAACCATTTCTTTGGAATGGACGCTACGATAAATATTGGAACTGCAGCAGCAACCAACCGCAAAATCACGCAATTATATGATTAAAAATCGACGCCTTCCACCATAAAATGTGTATAAATACAAAATACCTTCTTATAAATGAACAATGCATATGAAAAATATGTGAAGAAAAGTGCGAACTCTATCACTTTAAAAAAAAAGCCATGGCCTTTAAATGATTGCACCCGCTTCACTCCACACTGCTCTAACTCGAGCATGGGGTTACCATTGCTGGATTCCGGTTTCGATTTCTGTGCCTTGCATTTAAAAATGAAGGCACATAATGTTTTGGACACGGCCTTGGTATCACAACGCTTGTCTGGGAGACGTTTTAAGATAGGTTTCGGTATGTAATTGTTGACAGTTTCCTTGCGAGTATTGTACAGCCCTCATAAAAAAGGCATCATAATCCGCCCCAGTGATGATCTGTAACCCTCGCGCTTTGCTTCTGCAGTGAAAGAGAGAATTTTACTGGTTTATGCGTCTTGTAGCTACGAGTCGGAATAATTACTCAAGGCACGATTCATGAGAGGGAAAGAAAAATAAACTAATAATATAAGGCTTCTGGAACTCAGAGGTCCAACTCCTCATTCACGAAGGTCATCCATTGATTTCTAATTTTACCCAACTGAAATCAGTTCATATCTCCGATATCCAGTTCCATAAGATTCATCCGAATACCTAGGCCTTGCCAATGATATTTTCCATGAAGATTTACAAAAAAAAATGAAAGCTTTTATATTGTCTTCATTCGAACTATAGGCCTATGTATTACCCATCTCAATCTCCTAGACTCTGACAATATTAGGACAAACATAATTATGAATTATAAACTTACATGCAAATTTAGCCCATTTTACTGTTGTCAAGGCACATTCGGAAATAACGCATCTTGGGAAAAAAGTCTAGTTCCGAGTTATTCGCAATTAAAGTTTTAAAAAAGTCTAATAAATTCAATTTCTTTATATGGACACGATTTCATTCTTTCTCAATTTTCTTGCACATAAATATATAAATTTTTAACCCATTTTTTTAACAGATAGTAGTCTTAACTCAATTAATGACTTTTCACACTTGTGACCTTCTTCTTCCCAAAGTGCGATAAAATGTAAGAATGAGTGTTGTATTTAATAATGGGTTTTCTGTTATTTTTTGTATTTATTGTTATAATCGTTCTAGTGTGCAGTGATTTTTTATGCTGTACTCATTTCAATGTGATTATGGAGGCATTGCCTCTTTGTTCATCGAGAAATGTTATTCTAACGTTATTCGCATTCTTGATTCGTATATGTTGGTTTAACGTTCGATTGGAGTCTTGTTTGCCATAGGGGCATGCTTTTTTTAGATCATGTGGGTCATATTGTATGGGAATTCGTGGGAATTCTGTGTGTAGGGTGATGTGTGCCTGTATATTCTCGTAATTGACAATAGTCAATGTGTTATTTCAAGAAGAAATGCATAAATTGTTATTAGTGACGGTTTCTAGTATCGATGGATGAATACTTCTATGCGAAGTAGGGTTATAACTTTTTGGACTTTTGTGAAATAAAACATTTCCTGTGCAATGAATGGGTGAACGTTTACTTAAAACCACTGAATAAGGCCTTCATTTCACTGAGCTTCAAGAAAAGGTCACCCCCAAATTAATATTAAATATTGATATATGGCCTAAATATATTTGGGGGTGATACTTTCTTGAAGCTCAGTGAAATGGAGGCCTTTTGCAATGATTTTAAGTAAACGTTCACCCACTCATTGCACAGGAAATATTTTACACCCATTCATTACACACGAAATATTTTACATCCATTCATAGCATAGGAAATATTTTATTTCACAAAAGTCCAAATAGTTATAATCCTAGAGGGTTATAACTTTTCGGACTGTTTATTGAAATAAAATATTTCCTATGCAATGAATGGGTGAACTTTTACTTAAAACCATTGAAAAGGCCTTCATTTCACTGAGATTCAAGAAAAGGTCACCCCCAAATCAATATTAAATATTGATATATAAATATGTTTTGGGGTGACCATTTCTTGAATCTCAGTGAAATGAAGGCCTTTTTCAATGGTTTTAAGTGAAAGTTTATCCATCCATTGCACAGGAAATATTTTATTTTACAAAAATCCAAAAAGTTACAACCCTAATGCGAAGCTTTGTATAAATCTTGCAAATTTGATAATATCGTGAGTTTTCAAATTAATAGTTTGAGCTCATATAAACAGTGAACAAAGTGTACCACTCAATTGAAATGGTGCTAAATTGTGAAAATAAATTATATTATTCACTAACTACAGTCTACGTTTTTCATTTAACAGGTTTTAAATGTCTACAACGTCTTATCTGTGCCCAATAATAAGTTTTAATTCTCTTCCTGCATTCATTTATATTCTTCCAGTCACCATCCTGCAGTCCCCTGTCCTTTATCAAATCCATAATTCTTTCTATCCATGTCTTCTTAGGTCTATCTCTTCTTTTCCTCCGATTTGGAATCAACTCCTAACTAGCAATCTGTCTTCTATCATCCTCTTCAAGTGACCAAACAATTGTAATTGTTTATTTCCCACAAATTGTATAATTGTTTTGTTAAAGTTATTTTTTTCTCGGATAATACTGCTTCTGATCATGTCTAATTCAGAGCAACATGCAGCCTTTCTTAAAAAATCCATTTCTGTTTTTGAAATTTTGACTTTAATTTGACATTTACAGTCCGTGTTTCTGCTCCATAGATAATTAAACTTCTTACTATTTATTTATAAATATGAATTTTAGTTTCTTGGAATGTCCGTTTTATTAATCACTAATTCCTTGAAATTTCCAGCGCCTATTTATTTGTATACAGTTTACAGTGTTTTTTTTTTCATTGCCAGAATTCTACTACGTGAATCTCAACATATTTTGATCCTCTAAGGGCCTGACATTAAACCAGCGATCACACTCGATATCTCACGGTCAACATCTGAGCCGAACGATCTCAATCCAATTAAAGAGAGAGACAGAGAGAGAGAGAGAGGGGGGGGGCATCAATGTGGCGCTCCTTTTATTCACAACTGAACTCGAAGGATACATTCGTACCTTATATAGTAACTCCAGAATGAAAATCGGAAGGTTGCCCATTAAATATTACCTATACCTCTTCCGAGCTATGTTCCAATTGTAATGAAAACAAACCTGAGGTGTCGACTGCGTTTTCATTGATCGAATAACTGCTTACCTTTAAGCATATTAGAAATTGTAGTGCGCTTTCTAACACTCGAAATAAATAAAATAAAAATAATAAGAATGTATATTATATAGCACATGTTTATAAGAAGTTATATAGGAGAATTTTAAAATATATAATTACAATTAAAAATATTAAATGAATAAGCATTCCATTAAATTTGAAGAGAAAAATTTTCGCCAGATCGCGACCCGAGACCTTTGGTTTACCGTACCAATGCTCTTACCAACTGAGCTACCTGGCCGAGTTCCAATCTAGAAGCAAACATTTTTTTTATATACGTTGTTATCAAGTATTCCATTGTTTAATTCTTATGTATGCGCCATGTAGATTACTTTAGAATTTCAATTGTTTCAAATGGTGGCTTCTCCTATACAATTTTTGAAGCATCAAAAAGGAAAACCTTTGAAAAAGCGGAGAGAAACAAATTATTCTGAATGTTTTGAAACAGTTTAGTCAAAACTATCCTACATTAGCCATTGACTATATGGTGAAGATAACAGGTAAGTCCAGGGCGCTTGTAATGAAATTGTAAATAAAGGGCACCTATCGATTTCGTGGAAAAAGTGTGGAGCCTGATTAGATAGGCTCATATATAATTTTTGTCATAAATAAATGGGAAATGGAAGTTATTAATTATTGGTACCATCTTACCTTGTATTTAGTTTAATTTCCCGTAAAATACGATCTAGCTTAAGAACAATGTTTCTATCATTAACACTTTCTTAGACAATTCACTTATATGGTAGGTGGAAATAGTACCATGGTACCTCCAATAGGCGAAGTGAACGGAGTAATAATACCTTATGCAAGTTCGTTTACAGTACAACTGAAACTTTGCTCGGATACAGTATGGTCCCAACTTTGCTCTTTGCCAGCTTCAGATTTTTTAAAAGCTGATTCCGAAGAATGTTTGGTCAATTGTACTTCTGAACTATTAATATTTATTCATGAACCATTGATATGCCAATAACGTTTTAAGGAATAATGCATCCGACCCGACGGTCCTAGTGGATTAGTGGCTACCATACTCATCTCTGGTTCGGAAGTTCGCGGTTTCAAATCTCGGTCGGAGTCGTTAAATAAAACATCATGAATCTGATGTCCAATAAATAATTGTGCTGGAAACATGTTTGTTCTTTCATATACTTCATTAAATCGAAGAGTAAATAAGGACAAAATATTGAGTCTATTTAACGTTATGAAAGATGCTCAATAGAGTTTTCAATGTCTAAAAGGATCTTTCACACAAATTATATTTTGGATAAAAGAGTGACGTGGTGAAGTTATATAAACCCCCAATAAAACACATGTTCTTAAAAATGTTTGAAGTACGTATATCCAATTAAATTTTCTTCTTCTTCTCTTTGTATTAGGACATGACCTGTTCCATCCAGGATTTAGAATCCCTCCGTCTCTTTTCTAGTTATTCCAGGTGTCCTTCTCCCATCCTCTGATAACTTATCTCTTGTTATGCGTATCTGGTGTCATGCGAGATATATGTTGATTCCATTCAAAACTTTTTTTTTCTACCTATTGCCTAAATATTCAGCTGCTTTCTTATTTCTTCATTTATAATTTGATCTTTCCTTGATTTACGTATAATCATCCTCAGAATATTCAATTGTGTTTGAAGTACGTATAATATCAAAATTAATAATAATAATAATAATAATAATAATAATAATAATAATAATACTAATAATAATAATATAATACATTATTAATATATAATAATATAATATAAATTAAATTTTGTTCTGCAACATTATAATTATGTAACTGAACAGATTTGCGAATATATGTCAAATAAATTCAACTGAGTTTCGTCAAATTTCTCAAAACGACAAAAAAAAAAAACAGGGAAGGGAATAGGGAAAGTATTTCATATTATGGATGTTATATATTTGGAACATAATTAAGCACGAACGGGCATAGAGGCCTAGATAAATCTAATATGATTATAGGTTAAATATAATTTTTATTAGACCAGAAAATCAGCACTGTTACCATTACTACTGCATGTCCCCAGCGTATACGATTTTGGTCGAAGATTGACCGATTCTTTATGTCCATTCGTTTGATATAATTTATGTTACCTTCCAATCTATTTTTAGATCTACTACTAATTTTATGGAGATTGACGGATATTTAAATATTATTCGGCATTCTGTTAACATTTCCAAATAACGCTAGTCTCTGAGCTATAATAATGTCCTCAACTCGTGTAACTCACGGTTGGGTCGAGGGATGAGATGAGATGATGTCCCATATTTATGGAGGTCTGTGGGCGATAAGATTACCGATACATGGGCGGATGAACGAAATTAAACGAAATGGATGGGATGAATATGAAGAAATGGTGGAATGAAATTTGTGGTAGAGGAAAATGGGAGAAACCCCGAGAAAAACCTGCCCAAGCTCCGTTTGCTCCACCACGAAACCCACATGGAGTGACCCAGACTCGATCTCGAGAATCTTGCGGTCAAAGGCGAACGTGTAACAGCTTGCGTCACGGAGCCGCCTCTCTGAGGTATAATAAATTTAACAATGCTTTCATTCTTGATTAGAATATTTAGTTCCACATTATTTTTAATTCTCCAGGAGCCATCAATATTATTGATAAGGCCAAACATTCGTTTCAAAATTTTTATTTCGAATACTAATCCTGGCGATCCTGGTTTCCTACCTCAAATTGGTTGTCTGCAACATTTGTTATTACTTAGAAAGAATTTCATCGATTTAATTTATTTCCACCCAACATACACACATATGTTTTTAAATATGTGAAGTTATTACACATCTTCAATATCCAAAATATACCATGATTGATAAAAATACTGGGACGCAGATGGTTCTATTTGCGCAGGTCTATAAGAGGGAGAGAGACGGCTGCTGCGTAGATTGTCTTTTATTGTGGACCCGCAATTCATTGTTAGTTGCGTTCTGAACTCGGTTGGAAACAAGTGACATGCGACATGAGTTGTTTTAACACATAGACTATATTATATAACATATATTTCAAAATTGCTAAATTAATTTAATTTTAAAAAACATTTTAAAAGCTAAACTTAGAATATTCTAAGTGCGGAAGTAATGTTGGGATTTATTCTCGAATAACAAAATTTAACAAATATTATTAATTAATCATTTTACGATTTATATAAACATGTAGTTTTATTAAAGAACATGAAAGATGACATATTATAATTGTATAATAAATATTACAAAGTGAATTATTAGAATCGCGTGACTAATTCTTTGTGTGTGTTCAAAGTGCAAATATTTGTAATGTGTAATTGGCTTATAGTGAAATCAAACAAGATCAATCAATAATGGAGCTTTCCCAGACAATTATACAGTCGATTTTTCTTCTGCTTAATCTGCTAATATCAAGTAAGTGATATCGACAGGTCGAATAATTAACTACTCGTTTTTGCTCTGTTCCATAGTTTAATCTCTCCATTTGTGGGATCATAACGTGTCTCGCGCCACCCGGGTCTGTAGGAACAGGATTTGTAACACTAGATCTCATATACATTTTTTTTACCTGAAGAACGCATGGAGGGGCTCTGCGGGTGAGTGTTCAGCTCAATGCCGGGGCCACCTCTCAGACTACACGAACATTTAATACAAGATACATAATTAATTGCTACTAAAAAAGAGAATATGACATGGGCGATCATAATAGTGTTCGGGGACTAAAATTACTTGTTAATGTATAAATAATGAGGCAGATGACATAAATGTTATATTTTTTCAGACAAATACATAATTGTGGAATGCAGGCTTTCACGGCCGGTAATCATAATGTTAAAAAATTTCGGGCTATGTGGCCGTTGTTTATAACTGGTGTTCCTTCCAGACGTTTCTCCCTCAACTGCGGACGGCATCTTCAGTGGCGAGTGTTTCTTGGTGTTCCCTTGTCGTAGACTCGACTGTATAATGTTGTCACATCACCTAGAAGTACTCGCCACTGATGATGCCCTCCGCAGTTGAGGGAGAAACGTCTGGAAGAAATACCAGTTATAGACCACGGCCACATAGCCCGGAATCTATTAACATTAAAATACACGATTGATTATTATTTTGTTTAATACTTTCCTATCAAGAATGGTTATTCATATTCCAGCTACATTAAGGATTTCAATTCAGATATTAATATTTTAAGAATTTAAGAATAATACAATGCAATGAAGATTTGTTTTTCATTTTGTCTGTCACCATTTCATCACAACTGCATTAAAGTTACAGGAATACGTTATTTTTTAGTTTAGAATCGTTCGCGTTTTTTTACAGAATTAAACATATGTTTATTTTATGCGATATAAATTAAAAGTTTAGAATTCCTAAGCAGGCGGTTTGGGAAGTTTTGTAGCATTAAATTCCGTACTTAAAAAAATTAAGCGATTTCACTGCAATTCTTTATTTTTATTTTATTTATTTATTTTACCTGATGGAGTTAAGATCGTGAGGTCTTCTCTTTCATTTCACCAGGGTTAGATTATACATTCAATAAGAATAAATTATGATATATAGTAGATAATTATAAATTACACAGTGTAAAGTTGACAAGGGAAAGGAATAATAATAATAATAATAATAATAATAATAATAATAATAATAATAATAATAATAATAATAATAATAATAATAACAAAAATAATAACCTATAATTAGATTAAGTAAAGAAAGTTTAAAATATAAAGGAATAATAAAAGTATACATGGAACACGGTTATATATTATATTGTCTCAGGAAATATGAAGTGAGTTTCTTGTTAAACTGTTTTTGAGTCGGACAGTCCTTGATATACGAGTGGAGGGAATAGAGAGGTTTGGGGTAGTAAGAGGTTAAGGCTCCCACCTTTGCTGACAATCGTCATGGGCCATGTGGGCAGCCCTGCCATTTTTATTTCCAGAAAGTGCTTCCAGTACTCATTTTCATTAGAGACTGAGTGAAAACTTTCATCAAGGTGCCAACAGAAGATTTAGATCAGTAGCTTATGGGTGACATTAGGAATAATTTACTTTTAAAGGGAAAAAAATCGGTGATCTGAGCGGAAAACGAGCCTAGAACCACATGAATTGTAGTCAGAAACTCTGATCACAAGATCATGAGGCTAGTTTGATATCCAGAATAAAAGTAAGGGAAAATATTATATTTCGTACGCAAGGATCCACGATTCTTAGCCAACGACAATAAGAAGAGATAGGGTGGATAGTCCTATGTTCCGGCCGACTTTATCCCCAAGAAAATACCCATTACTCATCTAATAAAATCAGTGAGTTCCAGGGGCCAGCAAGGACTCGAATGAATGAAGAAAAATATCCACTCCCGCTGCCCGGGATCGAAATCAGGCTCTCCAGACCTTACTTATACGGCTTGCTGCCTGACTATCCAGCCTATGATATTCAATATATCTTAAAAAAGAAAAATAGCTTAGAGTTAAAATAAATATTTACTATGGGTATCAACAGTTATGGTACACTTTAAGATTCCAATTTAAAATAACATTCATTTAATCATTTTGTTTCTGTAATAAATATTATAGAAAATAATTAACTATATTTTTTAAACATATTTCAATCAAAAGAAACATATTTAATAAAATATCAGCAATAATAACATAATTTTCTGACCATATTTATATAAAATTCAAATATTGAAAAAAAAAAAAAAAGATTCGAAAGTGATCGTATAGTTGAAATTTTGATGAAATCCAAAAAAAAAAAAACCTAATATTTGGCAGTTAAAGTATCCCTTTGATGCTATCATTGCTTCCTCTCTTCGGAGCATGGAATTCACCAACTTTGCAGTACAATAAAATTGGAAGGGATTTGGAGCCATTCTTCCATTAGACCTGTTTTAAATTCCTGCTTGTAGGATATAGACCTTCCTCGAATTTTTCGTTTAAGATAATCACAAAAGTACTCTATTGGGTTAATATCACGAGATTGAAGTAAGTTTTCATGTATGTTAGTGTATTGTAACGAAATCAAAACATAGTATTCAGTGCTGTATATTTGGGGCCACTGTCTTATATGAATACAAAATAATTATTAAAACTTGAATTTTCGGTGCTCTGACGAAGATTGGTTTTCAGAAAGTTTATGTACAACATAGCATCCATTTTCCGATCAATGAAATGCAGATTACTCTCACCAGTTGCAGTCATGCACCCCCATACCAATACGAACTCATCTCTATACAGTACTGTAGAAAGAAGACATTGGCAGTGAGAATAAAGATCTTCTTTCTCCATACTGAAACCCTTCTATTTGACGTGAAAATATTACATTTTCTGTCATCTGTAAACACAACTTTTTCCAGAATACATTCCTAGACTTCGATTGTTTTGGCAAATGCTAATCTCTTCTATCTGTTGTTTTCATTTATGTCTATTTTCTGCGGGGTATTCTGCCGCGGAGCCATTCGATCTTAGGTATCTTCTCACAGTAGTTACAGATGCGTGCATTTTCATCTTTTTTTACTTCAGTAGTAATCTTAGGCGCACTTATTCTTTTATATTTCCTTACAGCCTTATTAATATTTATTTGAGCAAATTCAATAATCTTCTTTAGCCGGCCTCTTCTAGGACGATTTTCGAGAGATTCTATCTATCAATAATTCCTTGAATTGTTGATCAAAATATGTTGATAATTTATTAAATTTTTAATAGGCTCATCATCATCAACAATCACGGATTAAGCCCATGTGGCTTGTTCCGGTTTCATAGACTCTCATTCAAGTTGAATCCGTATCTCTTTCGGTCTGCCAACATTCCTGTGTCCTTTTGGTTTGTAATTAAATATAATTTTTGGTATGCGTTCATCTTTCATTCTTTGAACATGTTCTTTCCAGTTTTTTCTACATTCCTTTATTTTATCTAAAAGTTAAAAAATATTTAGCTCATTTCTAATACCTTTACTCCTTCTCTTTTACCTAGAAGTTTGCAGCCAGATACACTTCTCAGAAATCTCATTTGAGCTGCTTCTTTAATCTTCTCTTCTCTTTTAGTTAAAACCCAAATTTCACTACCATATAACAGTAAGGGTACTGCACTACTTTATAACATTTTTAGTTTTGTTTTCTTTCTTGTATTTTTAAATATTCTCTTAATTGTGCCACATATATAATTACATTTATTAAGTTTGTTAAAAATACCTTAATTTTAAAATATTTTTGATAGGTTTACACTTATTATGTAATCTTATGATACATTTTCTTTCATATTCTGTTGTTTATTTCCAATGCCTCATATTTATTACAGATAATACTATAATACACTTGTGTTCGTTACTGAATCAATAGGACAAACTGCAGTACCCTGTGCACGCATGAGGTAAAAATTTTACTATATTGAATTGCCATCTGTACAATGACTTATGACCTCTGCATTTCATCCTTTATTTAATTAAAACCAGAAATAAATAAATAAGTTTAATACATTCTATTTATTTTATATTTATTCTATAATAATTTTACATATTGATGATAAAAGTTTTATGATCTTAAACAATATACAATTTTTAATGTTATTTTCTTCCAATATATTAAGTATCCCTTGTGGCGTGTGGCACCAAAAAGTACCAATAAGACGAGAGGTTAAACTGCGTTAATAAAATTGAATATTAAGTGTAGATCAGTTTTGACAGTCACTATAATTAATTACAAGATTTGAAAAATCTCTGTCCAGGTAATATATTAGCAACGCGTTCTGAATGTCGTAATGCAAACAAAGTCCAAGCTGATCCATTTCAAGTTTTAACTGCGGCATGCACCAAAAATACTCCTAGGCATTAGTTTTTAAATTTGAATTTAGAGTGTCTCACTTTCATATAAAATCTTGTAAGAAGTCATACTATGTGCGCGTCTGTTTTTTTCTTATAAAACAATTACATTTGATTAAATTACATTTTCATATTTAAAATGTAAAAAAGAAAATAGATCGGTTGTTACTCTTTAATAAACATAATGAATAAAGCAAATGTTCTTTTATTTCAAATTTGTACAATTTTGAGGGTGAAAGAAATATTAAAGACCAAGAAAATCATTTGAAAGGTTACTGATGTCAGTTTTGTCCATACTGCGGCGCCTTTTAGGTTTCATAGCCACGCCCTCTTATTCAATTTATAACGGTTTTAACAAATGTAAGAATCATTTATCAGTCTATTCCATCAAATAAGTTGTTTTAAACTTGGGGTCCGCTGTTCATTCGAGATTCGATATAATGCTCTAGGACTATTTTTTCGTTTTATATTTTAAAACTGGAATTATATTTTAATTACAACTACGACAATTTACTTGTTCATAAACACAAATTCAACATTATTTAAGAAATATATATTAAATATTTTACATATTTAATAAGATAAGGTACATTAAAACTCAAATAAGATATTGTTTACGATTAAGATTTAAGACATTATTTTCTATTGTGGAAAGACAAAGGTTTAGCAAAGTGGTGTTAAAAATTCAAAGAAAAGATGGTTAAATACTATGAAATAGTGAAGTCAACAAACAACTGTTGAATTTTAACAAATTGAAAGTTAGTTAATTATTATTTTATTTAATGCCTCTTTTTTAAAAACAAATCAGGCCATTATCATCTTAAATCTAAGCATGAAATGGTTGACAAATTTTGTTCTGCGGTATCTTATTTCAGGCTTGAGATTCTTTGACCTGCCATGAATCAATAACTCGAGACCCGTGCCATTTACTTTCTTTCTGAAGGAAATATTTATCGATCCCAACCGAGTTTTAATCTGCAAACCTCGGAATCAGAGGTGAGAATAGCAACCACCAGTTCCGATACAAATAAAATATACTATGGACAGAGAAAGGCCAAAGTCCGTTTTGCTGCTGATGATTAGTAAGAATTACTGATAATTTGTGAAACTGTAATAATAATAATCGGTAGCAATAGAGAACAGCTGATAAATAATCGATATTGCCTAATTAGTTTTAAAATAGCTTTCACCATATTCATATTAGGAGTGAAAAAAACGCATTAGTAATAAATTATGACTAAAAATAGGAAATCAGTAAATATAATAATGATAAAAGTAATAATGGAAGAGTTTCAATATTGATTTTTAGGAGATAAATCTAAATATATCGGACTATAAAACTTTTAGGGAGACTAAAAAGTCCTATATTTTAAACATTTTAATTTACGTTTGAAATCGTTAAATTATTGGACTAAATTCCTGACAACAAATTACTTAAGTCAGGTTTAAAAAACTTAGATTATAAAACATATGAACAAACAATTTCCCCCAGAAATTCCTTTCAATTAATTGCCGATTTATAACTTAAATACGATAGTTTTGAAGGTATCAGTGAAACTTTACAGACATATTAACAGGAGAAAAAAATGTTTAATGCGTAAGAATGTTATAACATGTGACTTGTTTTCAACGCTGACTTTCCAACTAGTTTCTTTAAGTATTTTGTTATATATGAACAAAAAAAAGATCCCTTCAATTAATTGCCGATTTTAACTTAAATACCAGAATTTTTAAGTTATCAATGAAACTTTACAGACTTATTAGCAAGAGTTAAATAATTGTTTAATGCTTAAGATTTTTATAACAAGTGGACTTGTTTTTAACGCTGACTTCCCAACTAGGTTTTTATTTTAAATATTTTCTTACATATGGAAGGAAAAAAATAATAACAGCAGGAAAAGTTACAAAGTCACAGAAATAGGCTATATTAAATGTATAATGGAACATGACCTTCATGAGGAACATTTTCAACTATAATTATAATATTTAAATTAAATTACACCATTTACATAAAATAATTTTTGTGAAGTTAAAGGAAATTTTGATTTTTTAAAATAATTTAATTATATATCTAAAATATCTAAATCTTAATGAACTCAACAATAATTATTTTGGTACTATGTAATATGCTAATTCTTGCTCTATGACTAGGTTTCTTCTAACGAAATGAAATCTTTATTTCGTGATAAAATGCATAAGATATTATAAAAGTATGCCATTGAAACATTTGGAATTAGGTTAAAAATGTTGCATGTACGTTTGAAACATCTGTAGTTAACATTATGTAAAATACGCAGCCTCCTGACCTCACTCCAGTTACTACCTGTTAGATTGGTATCGTCCTTAAACAAACTAAAACCACTGTGTGTCATGAATTCAGTAACAACTTTTACATTATTTAAAATGTATTTCGTACGTAATCCTTTCTTTTGCACACTGTTCATCGCCACATTGAGTGAAAGTTGGGGGAATAAAAATAACTATATATTTTTTTCATAAATGTATTACTTTTTTCGAGAAAGTCATTCTATATTTCACGTCAATAAAGATTCGTAAAACAATAAACATAATCAAAACTACGTTTAATGAAAGTAATAATACAATTCTGTACGAATTTTTGAATACAGTCAAATATGCCAAAATGTATTAATAAATCATTAATCTCATCAATAAAATATATAAAGATAGTCATGCACCTAATTGTTCTGGTTTAATAAACTCTTTTGGTTTATATTATTATTTCCTAATTTATTTAATTACTTTATTCAGTTTGTGTTAATCCATTGCATATTATTTTGTTTATAATTCGCCATTGCATTTAATTCTCTTTCGTGTTAGAGTGAGTTTTACATTTTGAAATTTTCTCCTAAATTTGTTTTGCTTTATATTATTCCTAATGTATTTAATTAATTTCTTGAGTTTGGTATTAATCTCATATATATGTCTTATGATTTGTTTGTACCGTTCTCCTTTGCATTAATTCTTTGTATGTCAGAGTGTGTTTTATATTTTTGTGAACTTTCTCCTAAATTTGTTTTAATTTATATTATTTCATAATGTCTTTGATTACGATCTTTAATCTGCTACTAATCTATTCTATATTGTTTTATTTTATTTCCCTTTGTATTATTTTTAAATTTTCTTTATGTACCGGTAACAGAATTTATTTTATGCATTGAAACTGGCTCCTAAATTAAAACAAAATGGGTTTCCTTTTCCCTTTAACTAAAACTATGTAATATATTCTATAGTTTTATGTATTATTTCTGTAACTGAACTGTACCCGAGCACGAGCACTTGCTCATTCGGGTGTCAATACTGTGTACAACATTTATTTGTGAATAACATTTATTCTTATTCTTAAAAAATAGCCCAATGACTGCATTTTTGTTCTTTGAATTTTTTTAACTTAGAATCTCTATAATTAATTTTAGTAAGAAAGTATAATTCTCTATAGCTGGCATACCTTGATATAAAGAATGCATAACTTTCAAGGATTGTGCTGGAATCGCAGAAAAAAAAAACTTTTGCATTTAATACTTTACGGTCTACGAGTTAAATAATCCATACAATGGGTTAGTACGGCACTGATTAATTTTCACATGACGACACAGTAACACAAATGGACATGCCTCGGGAATAAGCTCACTGTCACTGAACTGTTATCAGTAGGGTCAACGCTTCCTCAAGTCTATAATTTTGTCTAAGCAGCGCAGCCCATCATTTTTAAAGTACTGTTTATTGCGTAAGTCTACTAGCTTTTTTATTATTTTTTATTTATTTATAGATTCGATTCTAGTATTTTTTCCACATATAACACAAATTTCCGAATCTGGTCATCGTAATTACCCAAATCATGCTTTGTACATTATAAATGAATGTCCACCGCTGGTCTCGGGGTAGCGTGCTGCATTGTCACGCAGCGGGCCCGGGTTCGATCCCCGGTCGGGACAGTTTTTCTGGGTGAGGTTTTTATCGGGGTTTTTCCTCACCTGTAAGACAAATGCCAGGAAAAATTTAAGGCCCAAACGGTCCCCGAAATCATATGGCCATCGCCAATCATCGTTATTCATATTCATCTTAGGTTAAGCTTAGGATTAGGGACTCTCCTGGCGCACCATTATCATCATCATCACCCATCATATCATCGGGGCAACGTAACCCCGCCTTCCAGGCGCACCAACCTCAGAAGTGGGTTACAAGTACGCCATGCCAGGAGAGAAACCAGGAATGTCGAAAGACAAACCTGGGCATTTGAAAAAAAAATTATGGATGAATGTATGTATTGTATTAAATGTTTACATCTCAGAAATGGTCCTAGGGTTGAACTGATCCGTTATCCAGAAAGGACCTGTCCCTGTAAGATATGTAAGAATAATTACATACGGAGAGGTTAAACTAAGACAGTCATATATATATATATATATATATATATATATATATATATACACACACGAGGTAGCATGCTGCCTTGTCACGCAGCGGGCCTAGGTTCAATCCCCGGTCGGGGCAGTTTTTCTGTGTGACGTTTTTATCGGGGTTTTTCCTCGCCTTTAAGACAAATGCCAGGAAGACTTTAAGACCCAAACGGTCCCCGAAATCATATGGCCATCACCACCATCATCATCCTTATCATTATTATCATCATCATCCTTCACCGGTGTGGAAACCAACGGGAAGCTACCACACCTGTAATTGCCTAGCAAAGCATAACATGCAAATGCTATGATTACAGTGAAAGACCTGCCCTCGGGCAGAATTACTATGGATGGATGGATAGATAGATAGATGGAAAGCTCTCCGGCCATCACTTAAGTGTTGGCGGTGAGCGATCCATTTTGGTCCTCCTTAATAGGTAGAACCCCGGGTTCCTGTAAAATACATTAGCCCCGGTTTAAATTTTGAATTCAGATTTGAAGTTATGTGATGTAGTATTCTCATATATATATATATATATATATAAAGGAAAGTCGTGTCCGCGCGGCAATGAACCTCCGATAAAGGGGGGGAAATAACTGGGAAATATTAGCCCAGGATAGGAATGACCACCTATGGAGATATTACGTCCGCGAGGATATGGACCTGGGTTCAATTTGTGCTCTTGAATTAGTTAAGCTATTTTATAAAACTTCTAACCCCCTATGGGGGCTAGGTAAGAATACACCTTAGTTCTAAATAAGCTAGGAATACTAAATACCCTAATCCGATAAGACCGGTGGAGCTATTATAAGATAAAGTAAAGCACATAAATTAGGAGTAAAAATTTGCAACACGATGGTGCACGTAGAAGAGGTATAATCTGAGAAGATCCTTTAAGAAGGAGGCAGCAGGGTTGCGTATAATATTACATCCGTCACTCTAAGAGTAAGATACATAAAATGACACATCTTAACTCTGCTGAATAATTTCCATACTAAGACACACTTAAACATTTTAATTCAAGAGAAGAAGAAAATATAAAGTAACATTTCATTATTACGTAGCTGCAAAATTAAAATGTATACTGAAAACTATGTTTGAAATTAAATTCAAGCGTCACACCAGCGAAACACGTATAATAACTAACTCACTGGCTCTATCCAACCCATAGGTTCATGGCCGCGCGGACATAAGCTCTCCATACATCCCTATCCGAGCTAATGTTTTCCAATCATCTCCCGTATGATCTACTTCCCTCAAATCATGGTCAAGCTTATTCTTCTACCTCATTCTTGGTCTACCAACTGGGCGTTTTCCCTCTGGGTTTCCTACAAGGGTGTTTTCCCTCTGGTTTTCCTATAATAAATTTCCATGCCCCTCTTTCATTCCCCATTCGTGACACATGTCGTGCACATCACAGTCTACGAGACTTAACTTTCTTATTATAGTGATATATGTTATTCTTCCACCTCATTCTTGGTCTACCAAGTGGACATTTTCCCTCTGGGTTTCCTACAAGGTTTTCTCTCAGGTTTTCCTACAATAAGTTTTCATGCCCCATTCGTGACACATGTCATACACATCACAGTCTACGAGACTTAACTTTCTTATTATAGTGATATATGTTATTCTTCCACCTCATTCTTGGTCTACCAACTGGGCGTCGTTTTCCCTCTGGGTTTCTTTCCCTCTAGTTTTCCTACAATAAGTTTTCATTCCCTATTCGTGACACGTGCACATCGCAGTGTACGAGACTTAACTGTTCTTAATTATAGTGAAATATAATACAACTTGAAAATATTAAATAAAGTAATTAAAGAATTCCATCGATCCTGTAGTCGAGGGATAACGTCGTTGCCTGGTATGAAGAGGGTTCGTTTCTCGGTCGAGACACGTTTACTGGATTAGGGTTTCTTGTGTTTTGTCTTAAAATGTTTGTGCTAATTCAGAGATAGTCCCGCATTGAGTAGGGATGGACCTTCAGTCCTTGGAACAAGTGTGTGATCCAAAGCTTAAGTATTCTCTCATGTCAGGCCATGCCACTGTAAGGACAAGTGAAAGCACCTCAAATTGAGAGGTTAAACTAAGAGTAAGATAAAAAATCTGTGAAGAAATTATTTTTAGTTGATCTAACAAATTAATTTATCAATTTTCAAATGAGAGGAAAACATTGAATAATTTTTGTTCAGTACGGGAGACAAAGGTTTTTGGATATCTCAAACTTTTAGTAAATATTTGAAATGCTATTTTCATAATTTATAATGTTATTTTCAAAATTAGGGAGTTAATAGTTAGTTATGTTACTGTAGTGGATATTTATGATTTTTGAAAATCTCCTTCTTCTTCCTCTACGCATGAAAGCTGGCAGCTTGTTGCGTGTTCATTCACTACAGGTACGGGGTATGGTGACGTCCTTCCATCGTAGTTGTGGTCTTCCTAAAGGCCTTTTCTGCTGAGATGTCCAGTCACGTACTTTCTTCACTAATCTACTGTTCTCCATTCTAACCCCCTATGGTTGTTGTATACAAAGGTTTATAGGTTCAATTTCACATTATTCTCTAATAACAGAACTGCGAATTTTCTCTCTCAGCGATTTTCCTACGATTTTCCTTAAAACTTTCATTTCAGTTGTTTCATTGATTTGTTTTGTTTTTTGAGTTTCTGTATAAATTCTTGAAATGTATTTGAATAAATAATATTATATATTTTTAAATTATAGTTTGTATATTGTCTGAGCTACTGCCCGTAGCCCTCCCAATAAAGAATAATTAGAATTAGAGGCCCACCCAGCAATCATTACAGTATAAACACCTAATCTAGTACAACTTAAAAAATAAAAATCCCAACTCAAATGAATGAAAGCCTCTTAAATAAGGAAAAATTATGGCACATTATTCAGAATAAACATCATAGTAGGATACTTTAATTATTTGGCAGACGTTCATCTATGATGAAATATTTAAACAACGACGACGACAATAATAATAATAATAATAATAATAATAATAATAATAATAATAATAATAATAATAATAATAATAATAATAATAATAATAATAATAATAATAATAATAACAACAACAATAAGCCTACTTATCGGAAACCATATAGTATATATCTGCATATTCAATTCTTGCGCAACCGAAAATATAGAATACATGTGAATAAGAAATAGATCATGTAATCAACTTAAAGCATAACGCAAACCCATCACATATAGGCTTATTCTATGACGATTTTTATGAATTTTCACGAATATCTTGAAATAAAATAAAGAGAAACATGGGCTCAATTTAAATAATAAATTAGATGGAAATAATAATAATAATAGTAATAATAATAATAATAATAATGATAATGATAATGATAATAATGATAATAATAATAATGATAATAATAATAATAATAATAATAATAATAATAATAATATATTAAAAAAGTTATTCACATAACAAAAAAAAAACGCTCATAAGATTTCACTTACCATTTCCACCGCTGTAGTCTCGGAGTAGCATCGTTGCCTCGTACGTAGCGGACCCGGATTCGATCCCCGATCAGGACAAGTTTCCTGGTTGTTATTCTTCGGAGCTTTTCTTCACCTGTAAGATAAATGTCACGAAACGTTAAGACCCAAACGGTCCTCAAACAATATCTGGTTACCATCATCATCATCATATTCGTCATATTTAATATGAATGTGTGTGTGAGTAGCGTGTTTCATCTTATGTTGCGTTGTCTCGGAGATGGCTCTGATATTGAGCTGATAACTCATTCGGCGCGGGGAGGTCCTTTCATGTCCTTATGAGGTCATAAAAGTATGTATGTGATCGAAGTTTAAAATTCGTCTCCCAACAGGTCGTGTCCGTGTGGCGTGTGGCATGTAAAAAGTTACGTACCTAGGGGTGAGAGGTTAAATTGAATTAAATAAATAATAGTTTTAAAAAACTAAAACAACACGCTTTATTAGAAATCCGAACTAAAAAAATGAAAAATAATTTTAATTTCCACCACGCTTGGGATAAAATTAAAGTGGTAAAAAAAAAATATCTCCAACACATACAGAATAAAACTATAGTTATCAACAAAAATAAAATATTTTTACCATCAAAAGCGCGGGGTGCACTATAACAATCAATATATTAGATAATAAACAGATAGGCCTATTGGTAAAAGTAAAGTCTCTAAGAAGAAAATGTAATAATCATAAAAAGCACACCACGCTTTTGATGGTAAAAATATTTTCTTTTTTTTGTATAACTCTAGTTTTGTTCTATTTGTGTTGGAGATGATATTTCTTGTTGACCACTTTAAATTTATTCCAAGCGTGTTGGAAATTAAAATCATTTTTCATTTCTTTAGTTCGGTTTTCTAATAAAGCGTGTTTTTTAGTTTTCTAAAACCATTATTTATTTTTTATTTTGTAGTTTTAATATTTTACAGAATAAGATAAAAATGTGAATATCTTTAAATTTGATACTATTGCAGTATGAGCTAAAAGTAATACTCTTCTAAATAAAATCCTCCCAGCCGGATTTCAACCAGCGACCTATGGATTACTGAAATTATATACCACTAGAGTTCACCGCTTTACCAACTGAGCTCTTACAACGATTGACAAAAAAGTTGACAATCCGCAACCTATTATACCAGTTTTCATTCGTTTGATTTTCGGATGATTCTGGCCAGGATTTTAGAAACAAAATATGAAATTATTGTATTGTCACGGGCCCTTTACAAGTATACAAAGTTTCAAGTCGATCCAATGTTTCTAAGTGGGTGAAAATCGTGTTCAAAGATTCCGTTACATGATACAAAGACACGTTTTTTGATTTTCTGATCATTCTGGCCAGGATTTTAGAAAATAAATATGAAATTATTGTATTGTCACGGGCCCTTTACATACAACGTTTCAAGTCGATCCAATGTTTCTAAGTGGGTGAAAATCGTGTTCAAAGATTCCGTTACATAGATACAAAGACACATTTTTTGATTTTATGATGATTCTGGCCAGAATTTGAGAAACAAAATATGAAATTATCGTATTGTCACGGGTCCTTTAAATGTATACAAAGTTTCAAGTCGATCCAATGATTTTAAGTGGGTGAAAATCGCGTTGAAAGATTCCGTTACATAGATAGATAGATACATGTCAAGCTAATATAAAGCGCATAAAAAGAAGAGCATTTCACTTGCCGTATCTCTGTAGCTGGGTCGTTAAAATGTTAAGAAACGTGAGCATTCAATGGAAATTATTCTTACATTTCCAGGAAATAGTAATACTTTTAATTGGATTCGTTGAAATAATATTTTTATTCTATCTAGTTAATTAGGTTTTGATTTGAAATGTCCATAGATTAAAGTTAATAGTAATTTGTAATGGAGGTGATCAATATTTATTTAGCTAAGAAACACAATTAAACGTCATGTCCAACAAATTATATTTAAATTGCATTTACTGACTAAAATAAACATCCGTTTTAATTAGCATCTCTGGTGGACAGCTGGAGCTGGAACAGTTATCGCCCTCTTTGCATTAATTAAGGAAAGTCACAGATGAACTATCAAACATTGAACGTGTGCTGCCCACGAAACATGATCGGTTCCTTCCAAGTCAATTAGTACGTACAGTCATTTGTGTTTACACATCTTTTGTTTTAAGAAAGGGACTTCAATGTAAACAGTCACGCATTTGCAGTATTTTAGAATGGGCGTGAAGAAATAACACAAGAGTTCAAGTTAGCTAGCCACAAATATTTTCATAATAAAAGCGAAGAAAACACTGAACCCATTTAAAAGGTATGGCTGATCTATTTAATAGACCACGAATCTTGATTTTCACAATTTTTCATTTCATTATGGCAATACAGAATGATTCAGAATTCGTACCATACATTTCAGGAGCTATAGAGGGGATTTTATAGACTATTTACCTCATGCCCCACATGGGAGTTAATGAACAATCACATTTCAATGATTTTTGTTTTACAATCAATAACAGCCGTGTTTCACTTCGAATTATCGAATTTTGATTAACAAAGTAAAGAAAGCTCTTCCTTTTTAATATTCTGAACAGGTCAGAGCATTATTTTGCAGCGACTGACTCTCTAACAAATACGTTGCATATAGCACATAATGAACAGATTACTTCGATCTACACATTTGATAATTGCGTGTTCAATAATTGTGTTTTTAAACACTGATTTTACTGAGTTGTTTCCGAAAAAAATAATCAATAACCTATAGTGTTGGTTATAATGTTATACAGTTTGATATGTTTTATTTTTTCTCCACTAGGATGCATTCTTACAATATTGCGATCCTATTTGGCAATAAAGAGTTAAAGAGTATGATCAAGTTGCAGTGAAGAACAAATGAAACATAACCAAACATTTCTAATTTGTTTTCAAACATCGCCGTTTACGTTAAATATATAAATATTTTAAAATAACTATATTTAAATAATGATATGTGAGTAAACAGCTTAATTTTATTCGTTAAATAATCCTAAGAAATGCCACTCTTGATTCCCAAATCCTCTAGATAATTTGGAAATCACTCATGGCATTACTTATGATAAGTTTTGGTAAAGAACTGATGTTCGGAGGCGGCCTACTTCGATGCTTCAAAAAACATAAGATCGAATACATTTTAAATATCCCGTTTCACCTAGGTAAATGGGCTCCTGCATGCATATAATGTAACGCAGATACAGTTTGGAATCATGAGAAATTTGGGTTGCTACAATGAGTGGCGGCTCCAGGTTGAGAAAACCAGCTATAACGGCTGAGAGACCCGATATGGTGACCACATGTGACCTCTATACAGACTGGATGATCGTCCACCTCAGTGATTAACATATATGTGGATGTGAAGGCAGGCCGATTGGTTGACCAAGGACATTCAAGACCTTTCTCGTTATGGAGAGTTTTCTTCTTTTACCATTTGGCAAAAAAATTAATACTCGAGATCTGTCTTCTGTCATTATTTTTTTACATAGGCTACATAGTATAAACCGCGCCGTAGCCGAGTGCTTAAGGCAAGATGCTTTGACACAGAACTACGCGGTTGTGCTGGTTCGAGTCTCCACGGGGGAAGAAATTTTCTCATGGAATTTTGGTCAGTATGGGACCGGTGCCCACCCAACTTCGTGAGGCATTTGGGTAGCTACAATAAGCAGCGACTCCAGATTAATAGTACCAGCTATAATGGCTGGGGACCCGACATGCTGACCATATGTCACCCCTACACTGGCTTACGATCGTCTACCTCTGTGATTAACACATGTGTAGCTGAGGGCAGCAGCCGGCTGGTAGACCAAGGGCCTTCTAGGTTTGTCGCGCTTGGAGTTGGAGTGATTATATAAATGGATTCAAGAAAGGAAAAAGGAAGAGAAAAATCAATTACAATAATGGGAATGGGGAAGGAAAGTATCAAGGGATCTTAAAAGTCTAGCCAATTAAGAGATAACCAATAGTTGAATAGAACATAACCATTTTCAGTAAAAATAATCAAGAAGTGGTATGCTACCACCTGAGCCGCATGGCGGACTTTAGTTAGTTCCTTACAATTCCAATAAATGTTCCATTCCACTCCGTTTTTACTTTTAGAAAAGTTGTACCCAATCAAACAATTTGTTATCTCTATTATCGTATGTCATGTGGGCACGCTGAAACGTAGTTGGTTCAGTACGCTTCAAGTCGGAAGATTGGGAGTTCAAGTCTCGATTAGGTCAGGATTTTTAAACTGGCCTAAACTTTCTGGCGGCACCATGACCCTGGGTCCGACTCGGTCTCTGACGGAAATAAATATCAGACGTTTGTTATGGGGGTAAATGCGGCCGTTACCCAGGGCCTAGCTAATGACAACCTAGCTAATATCTCTAGCCAATTGTTTAGAAAAATGGGAGCCGTAACCATCCACTATACCAAGGGCCTCATAAGACCAGTAGTGGGATCGCTTTAGCATTTATTCCCACATGTTACAGTGCTCAATTCGTTGTTCATTTCAACTATTTTTTGATTAATCAATTGAGTTGGTGTTTACTTGATGAAAATCCATATCTATTAATTAAATAAAAATAAAACGTAGTTTTATTTGATTTTCATATTTATTATATAATTCATAATTTGTTAACATGTCTGAAGAAGGTACAGTGTACCGAAACAGCTGTCACTGAATTATATAATAAATATGAAAATCAAATAAAACTACGTTTTATTTTTATTTAATTATTTTTTTATTGTTTACGTTTTATATTATTTTAATATTATTTTTTTAAGTTCATCATTTCGAAACGGATTTGAGAAAAACGAGCTATCGATTCGGGGAAAATTATCATTCGATTAAAGTACTTTAGGATTATCGATTTGGGAAAATGTATTCGGAGAATTGCTCGGGAACGGAGGTATTGCCCAAGGGGTTTATCATCAATTCGCTATAAAGCACGTAATTAGCGTAATGCTTTAAAGAGAACCAAGTGCTCTGGATTAACACTAGTGGCAATCATGCAATCTACAAAAGTGTACAAAGTGCAGGGTGTGGATAGGATGAATAATTATGAAATATGCCATCAACATGTTTTATTTCTCAATTTTTCATATAGAGCTACAGCTTCAAACACTTCATGTCACGCGATTCAAATGGACGCGTTCTAGTGTCACATCTTGTTCAATTTCTCAGTACACATTTTCTTCTAGAACTTTATGTTATAATTAGAGAATGAAATTTGTTTCACAATATTCCGTTGACTTACTTGTATTATATTGACTATACTAGAGCGTTCGGGAGGGGTGGATGTGTGTATCATATGTCTGCATACTTATCAGGAGATTCTTCTGCATTATAAACATTCCATCCATCCATAGTAATTCTGCCCGAGGGCAGGTCTTTCACTGCAATCATAGTATTTTCATGTTATGCTTTGCAGCTTTACTAGGGAATTATAGGTGTCGTAGCTTCCAGTTGCTTTCCACACCTGTGAAGTATGATGATAATGATAATGATGATGATGAGGATGATGGCCGGATGATTTTCGGGGACCGTTGGGCCCTAAGCTTCCTGACATTTGTCTTACAGGTGAGGAAAAACCCCGAAAAAAACCTCACCCAGGAGCCTGTCTCGACCAGGAATCGAACCCGGGCCCGCTGCGTGACAAGGCAGAAGGCTACCTCGAGATATAAACATTAGGGAGCAATATTAGATGCATAATACAATGCGTTCGTAGCTCGGCCGGTTCGTACTGCGGCGGCCTTGAACTGGATGAGTATTGGCGCTCCTTCCGCCAGAGTTACACGTACACGACCGGCAAGTCATTGGTATGGAGCACTACCTATTGTGCTAATATAATAATAATAATGATAATAATAATAATAATAGTAATAATAATAATAATAATAATAATAATAATAATAATAAATAATAATAATAATAATAATAATAATAATAATAATTTTAGCACAGTAGGTAGTGCTCCGTACCAATGACTTGTCGGTCGTTTTCGTGTAACTCTGGTGAAAGGCGCGCCAATACTCACCCAGTCCAAGACCGCCGCGGAACGGTCCGGTCGAGCTATGGGCGCATTGTACAGTAAAACATACTTAGATTATGCATTGCTTACAAGGTAATGGAACGTTTTAAGACAAAGTTTGCCCTATCACATGCACATTATTTTGTTTTCATTTTGAGTGGCATTTCACTACACGTAAGATCAGGTACGTGCAATATCAACTACCCACGTATCTACAATAACTCCACTTCTTTACTAAAAGAGACGTTGTTTTACTGCGTCTTTCTACATGACAGAGCTCTCTTCATAGCCCGGTAGGTATGTAATACATCCCACTATCATATAGTCTATACCAATACAATTAAGCCTCAGACATTGTGGAACAGATTCCGCTCTCCGATTATACCATTTTCACAGTAAGCTTGAAATTTTTAAATTCTGAATTCATATAAAACATTAACATATTAATTTATTTTAACTAAAAAAAAAACTCTGGAAAATTGAGGTAAATTTCAATGCAACTAATCTAGAAGTTTCCTGATCTTTCAGTTCCGAAAATAGTTTCTAAGAATAAACTGACAACAAAACCAAAGTTAGTTACATGATTAATTATTTATTAAATTTTTCTAATGATCTTACTTTCGATAAAGGTTTTAAATGAATATATTCATCATCATCTTCCAAACAAGTTTAAGGCCCAAAGCTTGTTACGGTTTCAGTAAAGCTTCTCGGGCTATCTTTTCTTGGACGTCCTAAAATCTCTTACCTCGAGGACGGTATTGAAGCATGAATTTTAAAAATCTGATACGATTCATTCGTTGCACATTAATACCACGTGTCCACAAATGTAGTATCATACTTTAAAGTACTACTACTTTGCTTTGGATAATCGTATCTAAATTAAATTGTTGACAATCAAAAGAGAAACTCAAAACGTTTTTGCTATACCTCATACACATTGAATGTGGCCCTCATGAGTGACGCTGCAGACATCGTTGTCTGCTAAATATCCAACAATTAACCCATATTGACCACAAAAAACATGATTAAATTTAGTTTAGTTTTTCTGTTGTTGTCCGTTATTCTCCATTGCTGACATTGTTAACATGCACAACATTTTTGAGTTTCTCTTTTGATTGTCACCAATTTAATTTAGATACGATTATCCAAAGCGACGTAGTAGTAGTTTAAAGTATGATACTATATTTGTGGACACGTTGCACATTAATAAATAAATTAATATTCTATTATTCTTCATTATTTTATCCTTCTTCGTGTCAGTCGCGTGGTTTAATGGTTATCGTGCTGGGCTTTGGATTTGAGGATTCAAACTAGGCTGGATGTTTTTTTTGGAAATAAAAATCCTTAGGAACGTAAAAAGAGACCGTAAGAGTGATTGGTAAGGAATCTATCTCCCCCCACCAATTCATTTGAATTTAGTAATTTAAAAATTCAAAAGTAATACTATTGGTAAGGAATCTACCTCCCCACCAATTCATTTGAATTTAATAATTTAAAAATTCAAAAGTACCACTATTGGTAAGGAATCTACCTCCCCACCAATTCATTTGAATTTAATAATTTAAAAATTCAAAAGTACCACTATATAATTTTATAGGTAAAATTGCAGGTAACTGTTTATTGAAAATGTTCAGGATATTTTCTAAATACTTTCCGGGTTTTGATGAAATTGGCTACTCGTTTAAATTATTTAAAAGAATAAAAATTGTACCTGTAATGGCGGTCATCCTCAACAAATAGAATATTTTTTAAAATAACACTGAGCAACAAAAAATAAACTTTTTTTTTGTCTCAAAAAGAAGAATATGTGATTCTGATAGTAATTTTTTTCCTGAATTCAAATATAATATCGGGTTTTCTCCATCACGTAAGGTTTCCGAGAGACAGGCATTTATAATTTCAAACATTTTAATATTTTCTACATTCGTAACTACACAATATTCGAATATTCGGACTCACCTAGAAAGTAAGAAATGACGATTTTCTGCTATATTTCGCCTGCGGAGCATCCCTCTTGATGGTCCAACAATAATCGGCCAGCATATTAGGATTCCATTTGCCTTGATATCTCTTTTCCATAGCTGAAATCTCCTGAGTTAGCTCATTTGGTTTTATTTTACAATGGACAAATGGACGAAAAAACGTTTATTAAAACATTATCTAAATCCATTAATTGAAATTGAAATAAAAAAAAAACTGTGGGTGATGGAGAAATTCCGAATACATATTTGAACTGCATTAAGTACAACTATTAGTATTCATGAGACAAAAATCATGTTGACCAGTGTAATCAGCTAGGTCTTTCGAAACTAGCTCCATTTTAAAGCTGTTCTATTGGGTAGTGATTATGTTTTGCGAGCATCGAGCATATTGTATAATGGTTGATCTGGTAGGGTATGTTTTCGTTCAACAGGTTATCATTTTTGCTTTCTTTCAATATTTCTATTTCCTCTAGGATGTTTATCTTCCGGTTATATTTTTCTCGTGTATTATTGAATAATGATAATTTTTTTTCTCTGTGTGTTATGGAATAATGATACATAGGTACAATTTTTATTGTTTTAGTTAGCAACAAAAACCTCAACGGTTGTATATATATTTTTTTAAAAATATTGATACTTGTTTAAAGTTAACGTACTTTTGTCCATGATATAATTATATTGAATAAAGAGAAACCATTGTCTTATATATTGTTACTGAAAGAATTACAACAAATACGTATATTAATTGAACATCTAGTATAAGAAAGTATCATCAAATGACTGAAAACAAGTAAACGTTGTTGTAGTTACGTTTTTAATTGTTTAATTGATGTTGAAATTGTTTGAGGTGGGATGAGAACCACACACAATTACACCAACACTCATTTTAAGCAACGCCGCAAACCCGCGGGAAACCAGAACAACTATAGGACACATACAACAGATCCGAGCAGAACGTGCATGCAATACTGCATCTCTATTCAAACATTTTCAAACTCCTCCTTTTTTTAAAGCAATGTGATATTTATGAATGTGAGGTACCGGTACGGAAAACATGAATCGAAAGTGCGTATTTTGCATTGGAGGTATGATTTATTAATATTATTAATATAATAATAATAAATTATTATTATTATTATTATTATTATTATTATTATTATTATTATTATTAGTGGAATGCAGGCTTTCACGGCCGGTAATCATGGTAGTAAAATATTTCGGGCTATGTGGCCGTGGTCTATAACTGGCGTTTCTTCCAGACGTTTCTCCCTCAACTGCGGAGGGCATCTTCAGTGGCGAGCGCTTCAAGCTGTTGTTTCCCTGTCGTTACGCAGTCGAGTCTACGACAGGGAAACAACAGCTTGAAGCGCTCGCCACTGAAGATGCCCTCCGCAGTTGAGGGAGAAACGTCTGGAAGAAACGCCAGTTATAGACCACGGCCACATAGCCCGGAATCTTTTACTATTATTATTATTATATCTATATACCACATACATTTAATGTAAGCACTGGCATTATCGGTTAAGAATTATTTAGTGATTAGGTTACCAGATTAAACCAAAGGAAAATGTTTTGCCAAACTATAGTATTAAAACTATCTGATGAATGATATGTTGTCATATAAATACTTAAATCTCAATTTTAATTCAAGGTTCGTATCCTACAGCGTGTGTATATAGATTAGGGTACGAATTGAAAACTGTGATCATTGTACATGAATATGAAAACATGAATATTAATATGTTTGAAACGTGCAATTTAAGGGGATACAGAATATCCTATATTTCTGATGTTAAAACATTGCTAAATTGACGAAGTTTAATAATTTAGTTGACTTACCAGGTACCAATTTTAAAATTAACATTTTATTACATAACCCCAACGGTGCTTTAATATGAATTTCAAAACCGCCCCACAATTGTTCTGTCCATCTCTTCACTGGCCTTCCAACATTCCTTGAACCTTTTGGTTTGCAGTTAAATGATGCTTTTGGTAATCTTGTTACATTAATTGTTTCTACGTGTCTAAACCATTTATCTCTATATTCTTTGATTTTATCATTCACTGGATATATATTTAACTCTGTTCTTATATATTCATTCTTTATCCGATCCAATCTTGTGCAGCCTTTTGGAAAACGTTAATTTAGTTATGCTTATTCACCTAAAGATGTCATGAATGGCATGCGGTCAACATACCGACCCAATGAGACATCTAGTACGCAACTAAGGTATTGCTAGATCGGCAAATTTTGCTTAGAGGCGTCTTTATTCAGGCTTAAGGATCTTTTACTAGCCTAAAAATCTTCACACTCGGAATCCACGGCTTAAAGTTCTTCCCGGAAGAATTACTCCTTGGATTTTTCCATCCTAAAGAATCCAGCGATCCCGGGCGGGTTTGATCCCGCGACCCTCGGGACCAGAAGCAAGGAAAATAACTACTAATCCACCGCGGCTAACAAAATGTATTCGTAGTAGGAGGATAAAACTACCATTGTCATTTACGAAAATATTGACTCATTTACAATCAAGTTCATGTTTAGGATCTACTTTTACATTTACTTTCTATATTCATAAACGCATTAGTACTGTCATTGACAAACGTGGATTAACGTACCGTGTTGTACGTTGCAGCAGCTGTCAGAACAGAATGTAAATGTAAATAAATGGTAGTACTAGGGTTATTAATTTTTAGACTTTCATCAAATAAAATATTTCCTGTGCAATGGATGGATGAACTTTTACTTAAAACCATTGAAAATGGCCTTCGTTTCACTGAGCTCCAAGAAATTTCACCCCAAATATATTTATATATCAATATTTAATATTGATTTGGGGGTGACCTTTTCTTGAAGCTCAGGGAAATGAAGGCCTTTTTTCAATGGTTTTAAGTAAAATTTCACTCATTCATTGTTCAGGAAATATTTTATTTCAACAAACAGTCCAAAAAGTTATAACCCTCTGGCGTTATAACTTTTTGGACTTTTGTGAAATAAAATATTTCCTGTGCAATGAATGGGTGTAAAATATTTCCTGTGCAGTGAATGGGTGAACCTTTACTTAAAACCATTGAAAAAGGTCTTCACTTCATTCTGCTTAAAGTAAAGGTCGTCCCCAAATATATTTATATATCAATATTAATATTAATTTGGGGGTGACCTTTTCTTGAACCTCAATTAAATAAAGGCCTTTTTCAACGGTTTTAAGCAAAAGTTCACCCATTCATCGCACAGGAAATATTTTATTTCACAAAGGTCCAAAAAGTTATAACCCTAGTGAGTACATAATACTGTGCATCTAAATGATTAGATAGAGTGGTGGGGAGCTGGTGAAAGAGTTCTTACGTCACTGTATACAGTAAATTATGTGTATTAATATTTTTTATAAACTGTACGCTATACCAGCATAAAAACAAAACATGGAAATCCCTCCTCGTGATCCGTCTATTCGCTTGGTCGCACAATAACTATTTATGGCGTATATAAGCCGGAAAACATAAGCAGTAATGGAATAGACAAACTTATTCACATAACCCCTTAAAGTGGCTTCACAGACAATAGATACCCTACTTCAAATTGTTCATTAGGGCATTCCCAATGTACTCTTTTATTTTTACACTCTTTTACTGAAACGCTCTATAGACTATATTTTTCTTCTAAATGGATTCATACTTTCCATTGAGTCGCAATTTTAAAAAATCTAAACTGGTTAGGATGTTCAATATGAAGTTAGTTTGTGACGGGTTTTGCATACCTGAACCCTATAAACACACCCATATGAAGATACCAAATGAACGATAGATTTTGTAAACGCGAAGCCAAGTAGAGTAGATTGGGGTAGTGGTGTGAACGGAGAACATTTTCAGCATCTACTTAAGATCAATGCATTTTTTTTCCGGTAGACGGGGTGCCTTCACATTGAACTCTTTCTAACTGACGTTTCCTCCATCATGTGTCATGTCATAGTATTCTTCAGAATTTTCCTCGCCTGTAAGACAAATGTCAAGCCTTTAAGGCCCAAATGGTCTCCGAACATCATCTGGCCATCATAGTCATAATTATCGTATTCGCCATGTTTACTATGATTTTGTTTGTGTGTGTGTGTTTCATCTTAATGTTGTGTTATCTTGTGGAGGAAGTCCTGAGCTGATCATTTATTTAGGGGAGGCGATCCATGTCCTTGTGTGATCAAAAATGTATGTGTATGATCCATAGTTTAAATCCCCTCTCCCGACAGGTCGTGCCACTGTAAGGCCCGGCAGGAGTGTGGCATGTAAAAAGTACCTATAAAGTAAGAGTCAAAACAAGTTCTTCTTCTTCTTCTTCGGCTTTCTCCCACTTATAGGTTTGCCGTATTCAGTTTCCATTTATTTCTATCATTCCAATCTGGTTCTTCCAAATTCCTATCATCCATTATAGTTCTGACAAAGGTTTTCCATTTCCATCTTGGTCTGCCACGTCTATTTCTTCCAGGAGGTGACCATTGGTAAATATTTTTTTGGCCATCTTTCATTTTATATCTTTGTACATGGCCATACCATTTAAGCGTTTGATTTTCAATCCTCTTAACAACAGATGTGGTGACATTCGTTTCTCTCCAAAGTAATTATTTTCTTATTTTATTCTGTCTTTCTCCTAAGATAATCAAATTTAACTGTTCTAATTTTATTCTTTTGTAATTCCGTCAAAGACCAAGTTTCACTTCCATATGACAAAATATTCTGTATTATGCTCTTATAAATTTTCATTTTAGTTTCCTTTGTAGTATTTTTGTTGCAAACCAAGTTAAAGAAAAAAATATATAAAAATAGAGTCTCCGCCACTGCTTGGAAATTAATTTACGCCGTTCACATTTAGCCAGTCGCGTTTCCTCTTGATTCACGTGTACATCTCCCCTTACTCTGTAGGGTCATCCATTTCATTTGCCTTTTACTTTGAAAACACAGGTAGGAGAAAACACTGACACGCACCCCCTAAAGTTGTGTAAATTGAAGGGCCTCACCCTCACGTTCAAACTGAAATATTAAAGTTTACTTTCTTTTTGTTCAAACATTAATAGCCCATGGATATGCACGAGTAGCTTCTACCTATTACTCTTTCGCAGAGGAAATGTCTGTTTAAAAAAAAGTATTTCCCAATGAAGCAATTTCACGGAAAATATTCTAACTTCTTCTATGAATAAACATTACATTTATTTTAATATTTACATAGATTATATCAGGCAATTCGTTTCTGTTATTCTCTGTTGCATCCTTTTCTTTTTACGCTCTCCATTATAAGCATAAAGTTTGTTATTTCGATTCTCCGCCTTTCTTTTAATTTTGCACGTTATCTTAGTTTATTCTCCATTGGCCCAGGCATTCTCTCAAGAGAACTGTCATCCATTGCATGCGGAAACCTACCTTGCAGTTTCTCTGAGAGAAGCGTTGTGATATATCAAGACCGTGCCTGAAAAAAAGCCTGCCGCTTTTAACTACTAGGGACAGATATCGAAGCCAGAATACATCATCATCATCATCATCACTCCAGGGATTAGGCAATTGCCCGTTCCGACTTCATAATGCATCAGCCCAGCGTCTTCTAGGTCTTCCAACATCACGTCTTCCTCTTGCTTGATAATTTCTTGCTAACAATGGATATCTCTCCTTACTCATTCCATCCATATGATCAATCCATTTCTGTCTGTAATTCGTGACCTTATCCAATAATGGCTGTACTTTCAATTCTTCTCTTATATCCTCGTTTCTAATTCTATCAAGTCTTGTACATCCTTTTACTTGTTTTAGGAACCTCATCTCCGCCGTCTGTATTCTATCCTTCTGTTTTTTTCACTGGAGCCCAAGTTTCACATCCATACAATATTGTGGGAACCGCCATAACATTATACATTTTTATCTTGGTTTCTTTTCTAATTTTATTTTTGAATGTTCTCTGTATTGTTCCACACACCGTCTGAAATTTATTTATTTTGGAGTCAATATCTCTTTCCACATTGTATCCAACAGAATACAGCAATGGCAATTTACTGTACGAAGCAAATGGACTCCCTGCTTGAATGGATCGGGGTGGAGTGAGGCGGTGCGGGTGCGGACGGCAGTTTGTGAGGATTATGTATTCCACCAAATCAGGGATTGTATTACCTTCCTGTAGTTTAAATAAGAGTTGGGCGCTGGATCTTAGTGCCTTGCAGTTAAAAGCGGCATATATTTTTTTGACACGGCCTTGGTACATTACAACTCTCATCTCAAGAAATTTCAAGGTAGATTTCGACATGTAATGGTTGGCAGTTTCCTTTGTCAGTTGTATTTTGTCATTCATTATTTATTTCAGCAATAAAGATTAGCCATTCTTTCTATGCGTATACGCTTCCTTGATACTATACATTATAATTTACCTTATGGTTAACTTTTATATTTGTTACGTTTGAAGATATTAAGATCCCAGTGGACTATTAGTTACCTTCCCCGCGTCTGGTTCCCAAATTCGAAGGTTCAAACCCAGCCCGGATCGGTGGATTTTATAGGGGATAAAAATCCCGCCTTTACCTTCCCTGGAAAGGAAGTAAAGCCACGGTTCTTGTGTGATACATTTATGGAACATAGATGAGACATGAAATAAATAGTAGTTAAAAAGCTAAAACAACACGCTTTATTAGAAAACCGAAATAAAAAACGAAAAATAATTTTAATTTCCAACACGCTTCGGATAAAATTAAAGTGGCCAACAAAAAAATCATCTCCAACAAATCTAGAATAAAAGTAGAGTTATCTACAAAAAACAAATAATTTTACCATCAAAGGCGTGGGGTGCTCTTTATCAATTAATATATTTAATAGTAAACAGATATTGGTAAAAGTAAAGCCTCTAAGAAGAAACGTAAAAACCATAAAAAGCAATTCTGCCCGAGGGCAGGTCTTTCACTGCAATAATTGAAGACTTAAAGAAGCTTCTCTATTTATAACTTTGAAGGTTATTAGTTTATTTAACTTAAAATCTTTCATGCTATGCTTTGCAGCTTTACTAGGGAATTATAGGTGTGGTAGCTTCCCGTTGCTTTCCACACCGATGAAGGATGATGTTGATAATGATAAGGATGATGATGATGATGGCCGGATGATTTTCGGGGGCCGTTGGGCCCTAAGCTTCCTGACATTTGTCTTACAGGTGAGGAAAAACCCCGAAAAAACCTCACCCACGAGCCTGTCCCGACCGGGAATCGAACCCGGGCCCGCTGTGTGACAAGCAGCACGCTACCTCGAGACCACAGCGGTGGACTATTCTGTGTAGTGTTATTTAATTGAAAGAGTGATTTCTGTAGACCATCTTCTGAGCTAGATAGTAGATACTCTTTATACATACCTAAATACCGTTTTTATCCAAAGACTTCATCATGTTCATAATTCTTGCATA